>CALYLW010001394.1:72785-159067 GCA_944989445.1 Ampullaceana balthica | reverse complement strand
GTGGCGCTGTAAGTGCTGTTAGGTGGCGCTGCGATCGATTTTGTTTGATAGTGTTGTTAGGTGGCACAAGGATCGATTTTGTTTTTATATCTCTTTCCAACATCTTCTCTCTCTTTCTATCACATCTTGATTTCAAATTTTTAAAAACCGTTACTATTGAAAGTATGATTTGCTTGAATAATTTAATATAAGTCTCAAAATAAAGCTTATGTGTTTGACACCAGTTTAATGAAAGTTGGTTCATTCCCGTTGTCAGTTTAATGAAATTAGGTTCATTCATAATTCCCGTTGTCTGTATGGATGTAATGCTGTTAGGTGGCGCTACGATCGATTTTGTTTTATAGTTTATAGCGCTGTTAGGTGGCGCTAAGCAGCGCACCAAATTACTGCACCAAAAATAACAATTTTCGAACGTTCCGTATAAACTTGTTCAATATGATAATAAATGAATCAAATAAAAATAAATAAAATAATTGAAAGTTCTGTCTTACGTGTAAATTTCCGTAATGTTAGACGGGTGATACACTAGTTAATTAATATTTATCCATTGGGCTTAAAACAACAGTTTCTTATATTACTGAAATAATACGCAATACGTAAAGAAGTATAATAGATGTTCCAACATTATGTGTGAATATGAGACTTAAACTGTGTGTGTCCCATAACCAAGAACATAACCATGGAAATCATCGTCAGACATTTATTAACTCCTCATTTATTTTATGCAGAAAATATTGAAACATTTCGTTCACTAACATAATATAATCTAAGTTTCGTTTTCATTCAATGAAAATCCTTTACAACTTTTTTAAAGTGTGATTTTGACGTAAGTAAAGTCCTTTACAAGGAAATATTAAAATATTTTTTATGGCACATTTTCTATTTACAGACAATTTTTTTATTTAATTATTATTTTTTTTAGCATACTTATTGTTACACTGTGCAGTTGAGCACGTCATTGGGTGTTGCGATTGACTGGAGGTAGATACATTATGTGTACAGCAAAGGGTAGAGTAGGGGTGGGAGGGTGGAGGGGTGGGAGGGTGGAGGGTGGCTCAGATAAGAACTTGGTTCACTTGGTCAATGAGAGCAAAGGGAGGGGTGGGAGGGTGGAGGGGGGCTCAGATAAGAACTTGGTTCACTTGGTCAATGAGAGCAAAGGGAGGGGTGGGAGGGTGGAGGGGGGCTCAGATGAGAACTTGGTTCACTTGGTCAATGAGAGCAAAGGGAGGGGTGGGAGAGTGGGAGGGTTGAGCGGTGGAGGGGTGGGAGGGTGGAGGGGTGGGAGGTCGGAGGGGTGGGAGGGTGGCTCAGATAAGAACTTGGTTCACTTGGTCAATGAGAGCAAAAAGTTTTTCTGGTTGTAGAGCGAACAATTATTTGAAAGAAAAATTAAAAGGGTCATCCATAAATGATGTCACGCGATGTTGGTCGATTTTTACCCCCCACCCCCATCGTCAGACGTCGTCACAAAAACTTAGACCCCCCTCCAATATTACGTCACAAAGCTTTGCAGCCCCCCCCCCAATTAAGCAGTAACTTATATTTGAAAATGAGCATGTTTCAAAGTACTTTATTTAAGTAGTATTTAGTGTGAGGCTGCACTCTAATATCGTAACAAACGTGAAGCCATGTAAAACTTCATTAAATAAATTGAAAGCAATCAAATATTTAAGTGTAACTTTTATTTAAATCTGCGCTTTTTTATGTGACGCCACATTTCTTAAACACCCCCTCCCCCTCGTCACAAATTTGTGACGCCCCCCCCCCTTTTTTTTTAGGTGCTTGACGTCATTTTTTGACGGAACTAAGCCATGTTATAGTTAATTTAATTACAAGCATTTTAACAACTATAATTATTTCAGAAACTTGAAAATCAATTCATAATTTAATTTTAAAATTTGCCGTGGTAACAAAATAAACGGTGAAATAAAGCATCAGTCCATGTTTTACCCAAAGTTTGTATACATTTTTTAATAGCACCAAGAAAAATGATTTTTTAAAAAGCACTTCTCTCCTGAGAAACGAACCTGCCTACGATATTGGTACCCCTAAATCATAACACAGGACCATCGCATCAGACAATTATGCGCACTTTTCAAACTTTTGTATGTTTATGCAGTGTTAACACTTGGCAACTATGATGTTAAACTAATAAATAATGATGTTCTAACAATTTAAATAATTGATGGTCAAAGCTCCACTTATTGCAAGGTTTAAAGTGTGTTGAGGGATGCAGACAGGATAAACTAATTACATGTAATAGTATTTTGTTTTCATTCTTTGTCTAATAGATTGCAAATTACATATTCACAGTATTCCTGCAACTGGGGCCTTCAAGACTGCACTAAAAACACATGTCTGCAAACTTACTTTGGAAATTTACCATCAAAGATGTTAAATAATGAAATGTTGTTGTTACATGCTCAGATTTAAATTGCATTTAAACAGCTGTTCTTTCCTCTGATTTTTGTTGTTGATGTTAATCAGTGTATAATAAAATGATATCCACTTTCACTTATTAAATGATTTCTATCTTCTTTGCATTTAAGTGTGGCAATGTGGTTGTAATGTATTAACAACGTAGAAATTAAACCTATTTCTTTTATTTGTTAGGCTTAATAAATTCATTTAAATTTAGATATAATCATTACTATTAGTTCTGAGTGCTCTCCTGCAGAGGGATTATGGGGAAGTGAATTGATGACACTATAAGACAGTGATGGCGAACCTATGGCACGCGTGCCACACTCGGTACGCAACCAAAATATTACTTCCTTAATCAAACCAGCAAGTCCAATCCCCATTTTTGGGTTTCATTGGTGTGTTGCCACTTTGCTATAAATAAGCATACAGATAATTGAAAAAATAACAATAAATCATTTTCATAAATTAAATTTATTAAAGATGCTAGAAAAATGCAAAATTACAAAATGACATTTACACAAAGGGCCGTACAATAAGTAAACAAAATTGATTTGCATTATTTTAAAACTCACACTCTACCTGTCACAAATATCAGAGTTACTTTTCCCAAAGTGTTTCACACGATTTGACAAAAAACTTTTAAATAAAGAAATCAATGTGGCAAGTTTAATCTAAAAAAATATATATTCTCTATTAAAGTGACAACTCTTGTCAGATTACAACAGAAAAGTTCTATCTTAGGTATTATATTTAAAGGTATGATTTTGAATAAAATGTGTGATGCTAAAACTGATCTTGCCACCCCCTTCCCCCCAACTCATACCTGCCTTAGAAGTATGATGCACTTCATTACCAGTCTCTGAGTCTGAGCAAACACAAATAGAAAAGACTAAAAATTAAAGTATAATAATATGCTAGTATCGGTATAGAATAGACTAAAATTCAAGTATAATATGTTGGTACTACCATAGAAAAGACTAAAATTCAAGTATAATATGCTAGTGCTGATGTACAAAAGAACAAAACTATATTAATTATAGATTTAATATTCAGAGATATTGAAAGCCATTGACTCTACGCATTGTATCTAGAGGCACTTGGAGAGTAAAGCTGTAATAGAAAGATTCTACAAAATTTTAATAGTGGTCAAGAGAAGATACAAAACAACAGATAGTTACATCAGTGTGTTTGACTGAATGTGGTTGTAATGTGGGAAGTAAAGTTTGATAAATTCTGTTTTACATGCACATCCACACATCCAGCAAAACATCAAACATGTTAATGGCCAGTGCACATAGAAATCAGTGGTTCTCAACATTGTGGATCTCAGCCCAGGTCTATGGTTACATATTTAATGACAAGCGTTTACTTGTAAACATTTATTATTGTTTATGTATGTTACGTACATTTTTATTTGCTTTTGGCAAAGAGTAATAATGAAGGCTAAGTAGCATTATAAGTATGTAATTTAATAAGTAAATATACAATAAATGAAATTGCAAATTTATTAAATGTGATTTGTCTTTTTATAGAATTAGTCAATCAATTAGGATCTTTTATATTAACATTAGTAGACCCTGTAGTTTTAATGATATAAGGGCCCTAAAGAGTAAATTATGAAAGGACCCTGCAATGTTATATAATTAATGAAATATTTGATTATTATCTGTCACAATCTTATTTTAAGAGGTACAAGTACATGATGGATATCTTCATTCAAAGTTGTAGTTTTAAAACAATTGATGTGCAAGCAAATATTGAAAGCCATTCAAAGAATACACATAAGCCAGAACAAGAGAGTTGCAGATTAAGATTATAATAAAAGGAAACAAAATTTCACAAATACAGGATTTAATTTTTCTTTTATCCCACCCTCTATTTTTCTTTATTACAACAGCTAAAAACGTATTAAAACAAAATCCTATTTTTAGAGATTTAACATGGCAGACGTGTCTTAGTGTTTAGAGTAAATTCAGTAGATCATTTTCGTTTTACTAATCCACTAAAAAAAACAATGCATTGCTATTTTAAGCTTATGTTATATGGTTAAACTCATGTGCATAAAACCAGAGAACACAGTAGAACTGGGTTCTTTTCTCACACACAGTAGTTCACTAGTCCCTCACAAACATTCAATTCTTCTTAGTGCTAGTTCTATTTGGAGTTAGAGGATAATAATAACAATCAGGTTCTCTAATAAATGATGTCATTGTTTGGCCCACCTCAGCTGCCAACCCAAATATCAAGTAAAAAAAACTTGTCAGTCTGTCTTCAAGTCCTTAATCAAGTTGTCAAAACAAAGTCAAATGAAACAGTTTTAAAGGTTAGATACAATTATATAAGACTGAAATAACAAAGATATAAGTATAAGTATAAAAAATGTGGAATGTACAACTAAAGATATTAAAATGCCTCATTGATATGCAAGTGTATGTTGCCACTTTGGCTGAGCCACTTAGTACAGTTTTGGCATTTAGCTGTTAAAGGAGAGTTATAAAAACAAAACATAATTGGGTTGAGCTATTCTGCCATTTCAGATATTATAATTACAGTTATTGTAGTTTTTTTTAACCATAACATTTGTTGCACATAAAACATAAAATTTGTTGCACATAACTTGACATAAGTTATTATTTACTGCCAGCATGACAATGTGGGTGTCAACTGCCAGCATGACAATATGGGTGTCAACTGCCAGCATGACAATATGGGTGTCAACTGCCAGCATGACAATATGGGTGTCAACTGCCAGCACGACAATGTGGGTGTCAACTGCCAGCATGACAATATGGGTGTCAACTGCCAGCATGACAATATGGGTGTCAACTGGCAGCATGACAATATGGGTGTCAACTGCCAGCATGACAATGACTTGGGGCAGTTAAAGTATCCTTCATTAAGTAAGACAATCTCAATTATAACAAGTGTAAACAGAAATATGTAAACAGAAATACAAACATTATTCTCCAATTGACCTTGTAAGTGTTGGGGAAGGGGGGTGTAGACCATTGTTATCTATAATAAGAACAGAATTGTTCAAAGATGTGGTGGTCAATGGGTTACTTAAAGCAGTGGCCTCGCCTACACACAATAAGAACAGAATTGTTCAAGGATGTTGTGGTCAATAGGTTACTTCCCCTTCCTCATTCTGTCACATTAGGGGCCATCCATAAAGTATGTCACGCTCCAGAGGGGGGGGAGGGGGTGTAAGAAAGTCCGGCCATGTGTGATGTCACGGTGTTTTATAATTTATATTAAATTTTAATTGTTTTGTTCATTAAAAAACAACATTTTCTTCGAAAGTGTGATGTACTTGGGGAGGGGGGGGGCTTTCCGAGATTCTGGATTCGAGATTTGTGAGTTTGTGACAGGGAGAGGGGGGGGGAGTTAAAAATGGTCAAAAATAAGTGTGACATATTTTATGGACGCCCCTTAGTTCTTATAGTTTCATTCACTTCTAAATGAAATAAAGTCTAGGACTTGAGGTGGATTGTACATGGACAAAGTTAAAGGGACAAAAAACAGGCAAATTAAATAAACAGCACACCTGATAAAAAGCACACCTGACAAAATAAATGCCACAACTCACTAAATGGCACACCAGACTTAACAACTAACACACAAAATTGTTTAAAGCTTCAAGCAGCACCAAACGTTTTTTTTATACTTCTCACATTTAATGCTGGTAGACAAAACATAATTGATCAAAATATGTACTTTACAAGTGTTATGGTGATAATACTAGTGATACTTTTTACAATCAAACAGTAACAGGACTGAATTACTCAAAAGCTGGCATCCACACACAAACAAATACACCTCTAAATACATCATCTACTGCAGTACACCGTGATTTGGAAACTGAATGACAGGTGTCAGATGTATTTTTAATTCAGTGGTGTCTTTGTAAGGCCTCCTTATACTCATATACTAGGACCAGCGGTGTCTTGTATTTTTATAAGGCATATTTTTGTGTGGTTAGTTACATAATATTACTTGATAGAAAACAGGAAATGAAAACATCTGAATTTATCAAATGCTCCTTTCTAAGGACCCTTCAGCAAGTTCCAAATGAGTTCAGAACTGCTTGCCATGATCAAGGATATCTCACCAACTAAAATGAACTGCTGACAAATTTAGGCATCATGTGACTACATTTGATACTTTAATTGACACATACCATAAGACAAGTAGACGACGATGTTACAGCATTCAGTGGATGAGAGGCTAAAATAGTTGACAGCTTGCCACAACACAACACTCAATAAAATCTCATACAATGATCAAGTCTTATAAACAAATCAAGTCTCTAAAACGGGTCATCAATTATAATGTGTAGTGAACTGAAATAGTTCTAATTTTATATACCAGATATTTGTACCAGACATTTGTACCAGATATTTGTACCAGATATTTGTACCAGATATTTGTACCAGATATTTGTACCAGATATTTGTACCAGATATTTGTCATAGTGGAAAACAAAAAAAAATCTCTCTAGATAAATTCTCTTGAGATTTTATAATAAAAAAATGTCTGCTGGACAAAACTTGAGACAACTCTGTCATGGTTATATATAACTTGGTCATATTAGACTGCCTCAGCTTGGCATGGTTATATATAACTTGTTCATATTAGACTGCCTCAGCTTGGCATGGTTATATATAACTTGGTCATATTAGACTGCCTCAGCTTGGCATGGTTATATATAACTTGGTCATATTAGACTGCCTCAGCTTGGCATGGTTATCATACTTGGTCATATTAGACTGCCTCAGCTTGGCATGGTTATCATACTTGGTCATATTAGACTGCCTCAGCTTGGCATGGTTCTTTTTGATGAACCCAGAGTTCAAAGGTCAATGCTTAATATACTTTATATCCCTGCCTGGCTGGGACACATGGCATTCTTATTACATCATTCTTTGGTCACCTCAAGGACTCACTTATTTTACAATTACTATGAGCACATCCTGGCAGGGAGGTCAGTAGTCAATGTCTGGGTAGATCTTGAGCACATCCCGGCAGGGAGGTCAGTAGTCAATGTCTGGGTAGATCTTGAGCACATCCCGGCAGGGAGGTCAGTAGACAATGGCTGGGTAGATCTTGAGCACATCCCGGCAGGGAGGTCTGTAGTCAATGTCTGGGTAGATCTTGAGCACATCCTGGCAGGGAGGTCAGTAGTCAATGTCTGGGTAGATCTTGAGCACATCCTGGCAGGGAGGTCAGTAGTCAATGTCTGGATGGATCTTGAGCACATCCTGGCAGGGAGATCAGTAGTCAATGTCTGGGTAGATCTTGAGCACATCCTGGCAGGGAGGTCAGTAGTCAATGTCTGGGTAAATCTTGAGCACATCCTGGTAGGGAGGTCAGTAGTCAATGTCTGGGTAGATCTTGAGCACATCCTGGTAGGGAGGTCAGTAGTCAATGTCTGGGTAGATTGTTTGATGACACTTATTTTGTTACATAAAAACATTTGCAGGTGACAAGTATATGGTTGGACATCAAGATAGACAGCAAACTTCTTGCCACAAACTCATCAATCCCCCTCGTGGACACACCTGATCTAAAGCATACAATCTAATCAATTACACTGGATCACTAGTCAATAAATAAAATTTATTAAAAACCAACTAAACCTTATACTCAAATTATTATTTTTTTTAAAAAATCAATTAGAAATCAATCAAGCATAAAACATGAACATTGTCATTCCAGTAAGATTGAAATAACGTAACATTTTCATTCCAGTAAGTATGAAATAACGTAACATTTAAGAAGAACACTGTAATGAGCACAACCCTGACATGAATCTCAGCATGGACCTGTTGTTGACATCAATGTGAGTGTTGATTGGTTGATGGATCTGTTGTTGACATCAATGTGAGTGTTGATTGGTTGGTAGATCTGTTGTTGACATCAATGTGAGTGTTGATTGGTTGATGGGTCTGTTGTTGACATCAATGTGAGTGTTGATTGGTTGATGGGTCTGTTGTTGACATCAATGTGAGTGTTGATTGGTTGATGGGTCTGTTGTTGACATCAATGTGAGTGTTGATTGGTTGATGGGTCTGTTGTTGACATCAATGGGAGTGTTGATTGGTTGATGGGTCTGTTGTTGACATCAATGTGAGTGTTGATTGGTTGGTGAATAATGAAGAGTTTATGGCTGCTATACAAGGTGGACAATTTCTGTTTCAAGCCATCTCAACAACTGATGTCATATGGCTGTACATTGGATCTGGAGGAATACAACAAGGAGCAGTCAGTAGAAATGTCAGGATTAATTAGGTCAAACCAGAAAAACTATAACTGAACTGTTTAAAAAATATATTTAGCACACTTTCTAGTGTATTCTAGGGCTAAAAACAACAACATGGCAAGGTTATCACATTGAGCATGAGGCCACACATAGACTGACATAATACCTTATGTAACATGATGTCATTCCTTGACATACGATGTCATATTACTTTATCTAACGTGATGTAATTCCTAGACATACGATGACATATTACTTTATCTAATGTGATGTCATTCCTAGACAAACGAAGACATGTTACTTTATCTAAAATGATGTAATTCCTAGACACACGATGACCAATGTTCCCTCTAAGGTTTGTAGGTCCGATTGCAAAGTGAAAAAACTTGTGTGCAAAATTGCACAGCATCCATTTTTTGTGCAATATTTTAAAAAATTAGCTGCACTGTATTTCTAAACTTCTGCATGGCGTCAGTCAGATATCTGCGCGGCCACGCAGCTTTAAAGGGAACATAGACCATGACATAACGTATTGTCATTCCTAGACATAGAAATGTTAATTTATCTATCATGTCATTCCTAGACATACATTCCATCCCATTGAGTATGATAACACTCATAAAGACATGTTATCTGTAATTGTCATTCCTACATATACATATTATCCCATTCCCTGTTGTTACTCATAGATGTTATCTGTAATTGTCATTCCTACATGTACATTTTATCCCATTCAGTGTTTTGTTAATTATAGACAGACATTTTATCCCACCTAACTCTAACAGGTCTTTGGATTTTATTTATTGTTGTTTCATTCTTGATTGCCCGTCCTTTGGTTTCAAAGACCAAAACTCTTTCAATATCTCCCCCAACAGCTGGCTACAGCTACAGTTACACAGATATTACCCCAACAGCTGGCTACAGCTACAGTTACACAGATATTACCCCAACAGCTGGCTACAGCTACAGTTACACAGATATTACCCCAACAGCTGGCTACAGCTAGTTACACAGATATTACCCCAACAGCTGGCTACAGCTACAGTTACACAGATATTACCCCAACAGCTGGCTACAGCTACAGTTACACAGATATTACCCCAACAGACACTGGGCTCCTACCACATGACAATCCTACCCACATAGTGAGGCAATCACCTCATTAAAGGGTCGTCTCTGGCTCGTGAGGCTGGTGGTTGAATGTGTACGTCCGTGTCCCTACCGGGTCGGGAGGGTATCTTTGCGAGTCTTGGACCATCCTTCTGGGCGGCGGTGGGTTCGACAGGTACGGCCCACTCACTGATGCCTGGGGCAGGAAAGGCTGAGAGGCCTTGTCCCGGGCCAACGGATCGTAGATCTTGGCCGACCCACCTTGACGTGACAGGGAAGGCCCCCGACGGGTTGACTCTCGTATGGTGTAGTTCTTGAGGTTGTTGGAGAGGATGTTAGTCTGTAGAATGAAAAGTTCAATGAGGTTGTTGGAGAGGATGTTAGTAGTTTGTAGAATGAAAAGTTCAATGAGGTTGTTGGAGAGGATGTTAGTAGTTTGTAGAATGAAAAGTTCAATGAGGTTGTTGGAGAGGATGTTAGTAGTCTGTAGAATGAAAAGTTCAAGACGAACTGCATTAAGAAAATAATTTAACTAATGAGAAAAATAATTAAAAGATGTTTTTTTAAAACTTGATTTCCAAAGCTGTAAATTGAGTTTTTAAATCTCTGGTTTAAGACTAGTCCCACCCCGTCCCACCCCCCACTTCCACCCATGGCCCAAACTGATATTTTTACTTTTATGCCAGCATTTATTTATGTTAGAATGTCACTCTCAAACTCAATTTTAAAACCAATTTTTCTAACACAAAGGTGAATTATATTTTAAAATATATTTTTTATCAAGATTTTTGTAGCTATTATCTAGAATAGTAACATTAATATTTACCACTGCACTTGAAATATATATTCTTTTTAAAGTATTGAAACACCATGAAAACAAAGGCAACCAAAATTTGAGCACAAAAACAGCAAACCAAAATATTTCAAATCAATCTAAAAGCAAAGTTTTTAAAATTAATGGAAGAATGAAAAATAAAATTTTAGCCTGATTACAAGTGAAAACATTTACTAGATATTTTTGGTTGACTGACACACTGACAACTGGATATTTTTGGTTGACTGACACACTTACAACTGGATATTTTTGGTTGACTGACACACTGACAACAGGATATTTTTGGTTGACTGACACACTGACAACAGGATATTTTTGGTTGACTAACACACTGACAACAGGATATTTTTGGTTGACTGACACACTGACAACTGGATATTTTTGGTTGACTGACACACTGACAACAGGATATTTTTGGTTGCCTGACACACTGACAACAGGATATTTTTGGTTGACTGACACACTTACAAGTGGATATTTTTGGTTGACTGACACACTGACAACAGGATATTTTTGGTTGACTGACACACT
Organism: Ampullaceana balthica; assembly: GCA_944989445.1. Lineage (NCBI taxonomy): Eukaryota > Metazoa > Mollusca > Gastropoda > Lymnaeidae > Ampullaceana > Ampullaceana balthica. The sequence goes on along the minus strand of CALYLW010001394.1, from coordinate 147,902 downwards.
GACAACAGGATATTTTTGGTTGACTGACACACTGACAACTGGATATTTTTGGTTGACTGACACACTGACAACAGGATATTTTTGGTTGACTGACACACTGACAACAGGATATTTTTGGTTGACTGACACACTGACAACAGGATATTTTTGGTTGACTGACACACTGACAACAGGATATTTTTGGTTGACTGAAACACTTACAACTGGATATTTTTGTTTGACTGACACACTTACAACTGGATATGTTTGGTTGACTGACACACTTACAACTGGATATTTTTGGTTGACTGACACACTGACAACTGGATATTTTTGGTTGACTGACACACTTACAACTGGATATTTTTGGTTGACTGACACACTTACAACTGGATATGTTTGGTTGACTGACACACTTACAACTGGATATTTTTGGTTGACTGACACACTGACAACTGGATATTTTTGGTTGACTGACACACTTACAACTGGATATTTTTGGTTGACTGACACACTTACAAGTGGATATTTTTGGTTGACTGACACACTGACAACAGGATATTTTTGGTTGACTGACACACTGACAACAGGATATTTTTGGTTGACTGACACACTGACAACTGGATATTTTTGGTTGACTGACACACTGACAACAGGATATTTTTGGTTGACTGACACACTGACAACAGGATATTTTTGGTTGACTGACACACTGACAACAGGATATTTTTGGTTGACTGACACACTGACAACAGGATATTTTTGGTTGACTGAAACACTTACAACTGGATATTTTTGTTTGACTGACACACTTACAACTGGATATGTTTGGTTGACTGACACACTTACAACTGGATATTTTTGGTTGACTGACACACTGACAACTGGATATTTTTGGTTGACTGACACACTTACAACTGGATATTTTTGGTTGACTGACACACTTACAACTGGATATGTTTGGTTGACTGACACACTTACAACTGGATATTTTTGGTTGACTGACACACTGACAACTGGATATTTTTGGTTGACTGACACACTTACAACTGGATATTTTTGGTTGACTGACACACTTACAACTGGATATTTTTGGTTGACTGACACACTGACAACAGGATATTTTTGGTTGACTGACACACTGACAACTGGATATTTTTGGTTGACTGACACACTGACAACTGGATATTTTTGGTTGACTGACACACTGACAACAGGATATTTTTGGTTGACTGACACACTGACAACAGGATATTTTTGGTTGACTGACACTTACAACTGGATATTTTTGGTTGACTGACACACTTACAACTGGATATTTTTGGTTGACTGACACACTGACAACTGATTCTCACCAAAATGTTCATGGCTCAAACAAGTCATTTTGATGATATTACAAACTGTTCAAATTTAAAAGACTTTTAAATATTAATATACATTTTATTTTATTGGACTTCTTATTTTTATTTTTTTACCCTCAGGCTTGCACCAGCAACTGACTTTATGCTGTCATGTCAAACTGTGACAGATCTTTACTCACAAAAATGTCACTAAGCCTCATTAATTAAATTCAGTAACAAATAATTAAATTTCCCGCTTCAAAATGATTTCTTCTACTTTCAACTATTAATCAGGCAGATTATTTAAATAAAGGTTGAGTGTGTGTATTAAAACAAGTATGTTCCTAGGTTAAAAGTAAATAAAGTTTAAGCTAGCTCTGTGAAAAGCAGAAACCAAATATTTAACAGGGGAGATAATAAAATGTAGCAGTCAAGCCAAAACAATTCTTCCCATTTACACTATGATCATTCACTTTTAATATAAAATAGTTCTGATAGAAAAAACACAACTAATAGGGGGTTGGGGTATAAACCTACCAGAAAAATGAAATGAAAGCATACAATTTTACCTGGCAATTAAAGGGTGGAATGTCGACAGAGCCATGAACAACTAAAGAAAAAAATTCTTTAAATGCTAGGATGGTATCATAGGTCGATGGTTTTCACTTGTACGGCGTTAAAGAAAGTCATCCTATTCATTTTCTAAGTGCACGATTCATTTCATGCATAAGTGAAATAATAATTTTCAAAGGAATACCATGAAAAAAAATAGTGAGTAAAAGTTATGGCCATGCTAGGTGTAACATCCCCAAGAGTAAAAGTTATGGCCATGTTAGGTGTAACATCCCCAAGAGTAAAAGTTATGGCCATGTTAGGTGTAACATCCCCAAGAGTAAAAGTTATGGCCATGTTAGGTGTAACATCCCCAAGAGTAAAAGTTATGGCCATGTTAGGTGTAACATCCCCAAGAGTAAAAGTTATGGCCATGTTAGGTGTAACATCCCCAAGAGTAAAAGTTATGGCCATGTTAGGTGTAACATCCCCAAGAGTAAAAGTTATGGCCATGTTAGGTGTAACATCCCCAAGAGTAAAAGTTATGGCCATGTTAGGTGTAACATCCCCAAGAGTAAAAGTTATGGCCATGCTAGGTGTAACATCCCCAAGAGTAAAAGTTATGGCCATGTTAGGTGTAACATCCCCAAGAGTAAAAGTTGTGGCCATGTTAGGCGTGAAATACCCAAGAGTAAAAGTTATGCCCATGCTAGGTGTAACATCCCCAAGAGTAAAAGTTGTGGCCATGTTAGGCGTGAAATACCCAAGAGTAAAAGTTATGGCCATGCTAGGTGTAACATACCCCATAGTAAAAGTTGTGGCCATGTTAGGCGTGAAATACCCAAGAGTAAAACTTATGCCCATGCTAGCTGTAACATCCCCAAGAGTAAAAGTTATGGCCATGCTAGCTGTAACATACCCCAGTGGGCTGTGTAAGGAGAAGGCAAGGCTGAATGGGTTCTCTTTGCTATTTGACTGTATGTATTTTAAATTGTCTTTTATATAGATAAACATATTTCATTTATTTATAAAATTGAAGACTGCAACTTACACTGTCCATAACTAAACTTACACTGTCCATAACTAAACTTACACTGTCCATAACTAAACTTACACTGTCCATAACTAAACTTACACTGTCCATTAGTGAAGGAGTCCATAACTAAACTTACACTGTCCATAACTAAACTTACACTGTCCATAACTAAACTTACACTGTCCATAACTAAACTTACACTGTCCATAACTAAACTTACACTGTCCATAACTAAACTTACACTATCCATAACTAAACTTACACTGTCCATAACTAAACTTACACTGTCCATAACTAAACTTACACTGTCCATAACTAAACTTACACTGTCCATAACTAAACTTACACTGTCCATTAGTGAAGGAGTCCATAACTCAACTTACAATATATTAAGATCTTTTGAGAATTTGTTGGTAAACAGTTTCTAATATTTTATTAGGACTATCGTTATTTATCACTATCTATTGTTATTTATCACTATCTAACTATTGTTATTTATCACTATAGAACTATTGTTTATTTATAACCATCTAACTATTATTTATCACAATCTAACTATTGTTATTTATCACTATCTATTATTATTTACCACTATAGAACTATTGTTATTTATCACTATCTAACTATTGTTATATATCACTATAGTAGAGTATAGAACTATTGTTATTTATCACTATATAACTATTATTTATCACAATCTAACTGTTGTTATTTATCACTATCTAACTATTATTTACCACTATAGAACTATTATTATTTATCACTATCCTTATCTTATCTTATCTGTTTACAGACGCTCCTTCTATACAGAAGATTATTGCGTCCTACGCTTATCTATGGTTTGTGTTTAGTCCTGCATTTTTATTAGAGATTTAAATGTTGATAAAGTGTTGGTTTTCCTGGATTCTTCAGGCAACCCATTCCACGCCCGAATTCCGGACGGGAAGAAGGAAAACTTGTATGTGTTTGTTCTTGCATACGGAATAAGAAAGGTGTTTTTATCCTTATGTCTATCTGAGGGTTGTATTAAGTTATCTTTTTTTTTAAGTATCCAACTATTATTTATCACTATCCAACTATTATTTATCACTATCCAACTATTATTTATCACTATCAAACTATTGTTATTTATCACAATCTAACAATTGTTATTAATCACCATCTAACTATATCACAGCTTGTCAATCAAAGCAATCAGCACTAGGTCACAGTATCAGCTCAAATTTTGACCAACCTCAATATTCTAACGTCAAGTAGAACGTTTGGTATTTTAAAATATTGATCCACAATGGATTGTCAATGAACACGCTGTTCAGAGATGAATTTAATTTGTGAATGCTGTGTGAGCTTGGACAATTTTCTTTATGTTTTTCATGAAAGGTTTTTGCTTTGTAAGTTGTTCTTGATTTGAGCTGCAATTTGCCATGCACTGCCATGAAATGGAACTTATGTAATGTAGATACAAATTAACTGTATCTTTAACACAGAAGAACATTAAATTTGTATTTTGTCTTTGCTATGAAATACATTTCATATAAAACATTATAAAAGATTTTCTTTTAAACACTTTACAATTAAGGAATGGTAACTCCTATTGCACTATATTTGCTGAGCTATTATTAACATTTTGAAGGTAATTAGTTTTTTTTTAAACTTTTGTAAATAAAAAAAAAGGATATATTAAATAATTTGTAAGTTGTATTTTTCATGTCCTCTAAACTTACAAAAATAATTTTAAAATAAAGTTCCATTGTATAATAGCACTGAAAATTCCATCTTGTTTTTTTAATTATAATTTTAAAACCATATTATTTAATTTATATCTTCTATAACACTTAGATAAAATATTTAATTAATATCGATATATCATATGACTATGAGTTATGACAGTTTATTATTTCTTTTTCAGATTGAATATTTAAATATGAATTTTTCCCATTAAGAAAAAAACAAGATGGTGTTCCCAGCAAAGGGAGATGGTCAAGAAAAGCTCTACAATGACAAGCATGCAAACCTGCAAAGATAGATTGAGTAACGCCTCGTTACTAACCCATAAACGTTCCTGGTACTTCTTGTTCTTCTTGTCATGGCGTTTGTCCTGTGGCAGAGATAAAAATAGTTCAACACAACACGCCTGCAACTAAAATGTCTTTGAAAACAACTATTTTTAAAATATTTCTGATTAGACAAAAGTTGAACAATTCCAGAAATGAACACAAAAATGAAAGTGGTGGGGAGGGGTTCAAAAGTTTAAAAAAATGTTTAGTTGTTTTTATGGTTATTTTAGTTGAATGTTGATATATTTTAGCCTTTGTAACTTTATTACCGTATATACTCGTTCGCAAGCCAACCTTTTTTGGACAAAATCTAGGGGGAAAAGTGGGGGGGTCGGCTTATGAGCGGGTCATAGGTGATTTCTGCATGGATATTGAATATCGGTGTTGTTATTGTAGATTATCCATGTCCTTTTCTTGTTTCTACAAGATTCGACTGCTCTATCAGAAGCTATAATATATTATTAAAAATCAGCACTTACCTTATTTAATCATTTTATTTATTTTTGTGAACGTTTTAATAAATTGTTTTACAAATTTTTTTTCAACCACGGATATTAATGTACGCGCTTTCGTCACTGTTTACCAAATATATATTTTTTTAAATACCGACCGGTAACGACAAAGATAGGCAGTACAAAGTAAACAATCATAATAACCGATTTAGCTTGTAGTTTTAAAAAAATATGTACTATTTTTTTTAAGCTGTCCTATTATTTTTGGGGGGTCAGCTTGAGATCGGGTTATACACTTTTAATACTTTTCCCTTCCAAAAGTGTGTGTGTCGGCTTATGAACGAACGGGCTATAGAACGAGTATATACGGTAATATTATTTCATCTTGTGATCATTAAAAAATTGTTTTTTTTAAAGTCTCATCATTTTCCAATATACAAGCACCAGCAACTACATGAGCAATTGTTCCATCTTGTTTTCATTATCTGCTGGGCCATTTTCCAGTCAATATTACAAGGGCCACTCAGTGAGGTATCAGGAACTTAAAGGGAGAGAACACTTACAATACAGCTGATGACCCAGCTGACCGGCACCCAGATGAACAAGGAGAAGACAACTATCGTCCCAACGATGTTACTTTTCATGAAGGCGACTGTGGAAGAACACAAAGCCAGTATTAGTATGATGGCTGTGATAGCACACCCAGTACTGTGACTGCAAAAATACAAACACAGTATTATAGTGGAAAAACACCTGATTCCAATAAAATGAGCTTAAAATCAAAGTTTAAAATTAAACCAAGTTTTGGCTTCTACTAACGCTGCAGAGATTTATAACTTTAGCTCTATAAACTGCTATATACATTTATTAGGGGATTTGCAAAAAAATATAGTCATGAGAACAGGATGGTAAGATGATGGTGAGATAATTTTCTGTAATGGCAGTACAAAATAACACCAGCAAAGGTCAGGGACACACCAGCAACGATTAAAGACACACCAGCTAAGATCAGGGACACACCAAAAGAGACCATCTCATAAAATACCCAATAATGAACACACCAACATACCTGACAATCAACACATTGACATACCTGACAATGAACACAACAACACACCTGACAATGAACACACCAACACACCTGACAATGAACACACCAACACACCTGACAATCAACACACCAACATACCTGACAATGAACACATTGACATACCTGACAATGAACACACAAACATACCTGACAATGAACACACAAACATACCTGACAATGAACACACAAACATACCTGACAATTAACACACAAACATACCTAACAATGAACACACCAATATACCTGACAATGAACACACAAACATACCTGACAATGAACACACCAATATACCTGACAATGAACACACCAACATACCTGACAATGAACACACAGACATACCTGACAATGAACACACCAACATACCTGACAATGAACACATTGACATACCTGACAATGAACACACCGACATACCTGACAATGAACACACAAACATACCTGACAATGAACACACAAACATACCTGACAATGAACACACCAACATACCTGACAATGAACACATCAACACACCTGACAATTAACAAACAAACATACCTGACAATTAACACACAAACATACCTGACAATGAACACACAAACATACCTGACAATAAACACACCAACATACCTGACAATGAACACACAAACATACCTGACAATGAACACACCAACACACCTGACAATGAACACACAAACACACCTGACAATGAACACACAAACATACCTGACAATTAACACACAAACATACCTGACAATTAACACACAAACATACCTAACAATGAACACACCAATATACCTGACAATGAACACACAAACATACCTGACAATGAACACACCAATATACCTGACAATGAACACACCAACATACCTGGCAATGGACACACCAACATACCTGGCAATGAACACACCAACATACCTGACAATGAACACACAAACATACCTGACAATTAACACACAAACATACCTGACAATTAACACACAAACATACCTGATAATTAACACACAAACATACCTGACAATTAACACACCAACATACCTGACAATGAACACACCGACATACCTGACAATGAACACACAGACATACCTGACAATGAACACACCAACATACCTGACAATGAACACATTGACATACCTGACAATGAACACACCAACATACCTGACAATGAACACACAAACATACCTGACAATGAACACACAAACATACCTGACAATGAACACACCAACATACCTGACAATGAACACATCAACACACCTGACAATTAACACACAAACATACCTGACAATTAACACACAAACATACCTGACAATTAACACACAAACATACCTGACAATGAACACACAAACATACCTGACAATGAACACAACAACATACCTGACAATGAACACATCAACATACCTGACAATGAACACACAAACATACCTGACAATTAACACACAAACATACCTGACAATGAACACATCAACATACCTGACAATGAACACAACAACATACCTGACAATGAACACAACAACATACCTGACAATTAACACACAAACATACCTGACAATGAACACATCAACATACCTGACAATGAACACATCAACATACCTGACAATGAACACATCAACATACCTGACAATGAACACATCAACATACCTGACAATGAACACATCAACATACCTGACAATGAACACATCAACATACCTGACAATTAACACACAAACATACCTGACAATGAACACATCAACATACCTGACAATGAACACATCAACATACCTGACAATGAACACATCAACCTACCTATAGTGCTAGAGTCCAACTGTTCTATAAATGAAAACAATCTCTGGATCATGTTGGCCTTGCCCTTTTGGCACTTTCCTTTCTGGTGGAGGAGACAAGTATGGCATTGACAATGTGACATTTGATGTATATTGACAATGTGACATTTGATGTATATGATAATGTGACATTTGATGTATATTGACCATGTGACATTAGGTGTATATTGACAATGTGATATTTGATGTATATTGACAATGTGACATTTGATGTATGGCACTGACAGTGTGAAATTTTATGTATACTGACAATGTGAAATTTGGTGTATAACATTGACAGTGTCACATTTGATGTATGACATTGACAGTGTGACATTTGATGTATATTGACAATGTGACATTTGGTGTATATTGACAATGTGACATTTGATGTATGGCATTGACAATGTGACATTTCATGTATGGCACTGACAGTGTGAAATATTAGGTATATTGGCAATGTGACATTTGGTGTATAACATTGACAGTATGACATATGATGTATGGCATTGACAGTGTGAAATTTGATGTATGGTATTGACAGTATGATATTTGAGGTATGGCATTGACAATGTGACATTTGATGTATGGTATTGACAGTATGAAATTTGAGGTTTTTTCATTGACAATGTGACATTTGATGTATGGTATTGACAGTATGACATTTGAGGTATGGCATTGACAATGTGACATTTTATGCATGGCAATGGCAGTGTGAAATTTTAGGTATGGCATTGACAGTGTGACATTTGATGTTTGAAATTGACAGTGTGACATTTGATGTATGGAATTGACAGTGTGACATTTGATGTATGGCATTAACAGTGTAACATTTGATGTATGGCATTGACAGTGTAACATTTGATGTATGGCATTGACAGTGTAACATTTGATGTTTGGCATTGACAGTGTAACATTTGATGTATGGCATTGACAATGTGACATTTGATGTATATATCTTGTCATTGCTATGACACCCAATTCCAGTAGATCAACTGATTTAAAACTTTGTGCACATCTGTACTTTCCATGACAAATCTATACTTTCCATGTAAAATGTATACTTTCCATGACAAATCTATACTTTCCATGACACATCTATACTTTCAATGACACATCTATACTTTCCATGACACATCCGTACTTTCCATGACACATCTATAATTTCCATGACAATAAATTTTAACATAAAATAAAAATATATTTAAATACATTGTATTTTTAAAGCACCCACTTCTGTTCATGAGGAAAACTAATGTTTCTCCTGCTATCCGGGCAAAATAAAATGTAAAAGATTTAAAATTAAGGTCTGAGGCGCCATGACATATTAAATAAAATATTTTAAAAATCTTTTTTTAAAAAGGACATGCTTTTATTTACATATAGAAAGGGCACTAAAAAGAAGAAAATAAATTTTCTATGATAACAGGTGAAATGACTGAACCTATCTACTGCACATAAAAGCGTGGGGCTCCCATCACAAATCATTTCTTTTTGCAATTACTCTTTTGCATATAGATAAATATTTCTAATTAATATGATAGTAGCATGTATATGAAATATGATCAAAGTTTTGAAAATTTTAATGTTTATTAGTATTCATACAAATTTGTATTTATGTTTCGCAGCCTTGTACATGATAGAGAGTTGTGATGAGCGCCCCACGCTTTTATGTGCATTGGATGGATAGGTTCAGTCATTTCACCTGCTATCATAGAAAATGTGTATTTTCTTCTTTTTAGTGTACTTTCTATATGTAAATAAAAGCGTGTCCTTTTTAAAAACAGATTATTTGAATATTTTATTTTCTACTTTTTAGTATCAAAATTTTTTTAATCAATTTTTTGACATAATCAATTTAATTTAATTAGTCAAACTTCGTTGTCTATACTTAAATGTGATAGTGGTAAAAAGATAGATTATTAATTACAAATTTATGTATTAAAAAAAAACAGTTTCCCCAACTAAAAATTGAACCCAGTACCTCCAGGTTGAAAATCCATTACGCTAACAATTCGGCCAACTAGGCTACACAAATTTCAGTTGTTCCTCTTGTATTATCATGTCAATTTAGATTTAGTTTCGTATTACTGAGCTGTTTAACACCTGGAATGTGGTCATTGATGGCTGGTTGTGAACTCCGGGTACATTCACGTGAAAGTCAAGAATAGCTCGGATACAGATTATATAGAGAGATAAACTAAAAATGCATTTATTTAATTACGGTACATTCGATCGATCTGAAATTTTTATACAATGCATTGTCAAAAAAGATCTATCTGTGGTAAAATTTTGAGATCTCTAGGATCATCAGAAGTGGTTTAATTTTACGTTACAAGATTTGACAGATACAACATACAACATACAAACAGTGTGGCTTAAATAAAAGCGTGTAAAAATAGTGAAGTGTTTATGCCATAATATTTACATCATTCTTTCTACAACAAATCTTTATAAAAATTAACAAAAGTTTACTATAATAAGCAATCCTTAATAAATATAGTAATTTAGTGTGGTCATTAACTTCACATCTACAACATCAAGAGTTGAATAGATTGAGCATTTGTGATGACACTTTCATTATGTCTTCAATGCCATCTTGTGATATATAGGACAAAATACCTATAGAAATATAATAATTCTAAATTAGCTGATTAATATAATTACATGTAATAGGTTATGGTCGAATCATGCATTGTTATTGAAATTCAATATGAATGCACAAATTTCAACTCAATCAGACCATGGGAAATGGTTGAAATATTGATAACAAGCTTTAGATTCAGACATTTAACTTATAGGTAAATGTGTAAAAATAATTTTTAAAAGTTTAATTAATGAATCAATCTTTAACAGTTAAGCTCACTTTTGAATTAAAATCATTGATTTTAAAAAAGCTTTTTAATTCTTTCATATAACCCTTGTCTAGTACAGATTGGTGATCATTTGATGAAAATGAGGCAACTTTGAATCTTCTAAAAAACCCAAAGTCTTGAGTCATTCAGTCTTCCAATGCCATGCTCCACACTCTCCTCCCTTTCCCTTAAAACAGTTGTGAGCAAACTTTTCAGCGTGAGGTCAACATCAGTGGGTCAAAAATTAGTTCCTAATAATGTCTGAGGTCAACATCAGTGGGTCAAAAAGTAGTTCCTAATAATGTCTGAGGTCAACATCAGTAGGTCAAAAAGTAGTCTCTAATATGGTCTGAGGTCAACAACAGTGGGTCAAAAAGTAGTTCCTAATATGGTCTGAGGTCAACATCAGTGGGTTCAAAAAGTAGTTCCTAATATGGTCTGAGGTCAACATCAGTGGGTCAAAAAGCAGTTCCTAATATCGTCTGAGGTCAACATCAGTGGGTCAAAAAGTAGTTCCTAATATGGTCTGAGGTCATCTTCAGTGGGTCAAAAAGTAGTTACTAATTTGGTCAGAGGTCAACATCATTGGGTCAAAAAGTAGTTCCTAATATCGTCTGAGGTCAACATCAGTGGGTCAAAAAGTAGTTCCTAATATGGTCTGAGGTCATCTTCAGTGGGTCAAAAAGTAATTACTAATTTGGTCAGAGGTCAACATCATTGGGTCAAAAAGTAGTTCCTAATATCGTCTGAGGTCAACATCATTGGGTCAAAAAGTAGTTCCTAATATGGTCTGAGGTCAACATCAGTGGGTCAAAAAGTAGTTACTAATTTGGTCAGAGGTCAACATCATTGGGTCAAAAAGTAGTTCCTAATATCGTCTGAGGTCAACATCATTGGGTCAAAAAGTAGTTCCTAATATGGTCTGAGGTCAACATCAGTGGGTCAAAAAGTAGTTACTAATTTGGTCAGAGGTCAACATCATTGGGTCAAAAAGTAGTTCCTAATATCGTCTGAGGTCAACATCATTGGGTCAAAAAGTAGTTCCTAATATGGTCTGAGGTCAACATCAGTGGGTCAAAAAGTAGTTCCTAATATCGTCTGAGGTCAACATCAGCGGGTTCAAAAAGTAGTTCCTAATAATGTCTGAGGTCCAAATCAGTGGGTCAAAAAGTAGTTCTTAATATGGTCTGAGGTTAGCATCAGTGGGTCAAAAAGTAGTTCCTAATATGGTCTGAGGTCAACATCAGTGGGTCAAAAAGTAGTTCCTAATATCGTCTGAGGTCAACATCAGTGGGTCAAAAAGTAGTTCTTAATATGGTCTGAGGTTAACATCAGTGGGTGAAAAGTAGTTCCTAATATGGTCTGAGGTCAACATTAATGGGTCAAAAAGTATCTTATCTTATCTTATCTTATCTGTTTACAGACGCTCCTTCTATACAGAAGATTATTGCGTCCTACGCTTATCTATGGTTTGTGTTTAGTCCTGCATTTTTATTAGAGATTTAAATGTTGATAAAGTGTTGGTTTTCCTGGATTCTTCAGGCAACCCATTCCACGCCCGAATTCCGGACGGGAAGAAGGAAAACTTGTATGTGTTTGTTCTTGCATACGGAATAAGAAAGGTGTTTTTATCCTTATGTCTATCTGAGGGTTGTATTAAGTTATCTTTGTGTTGTATTTCTAAATTAGAATTAATTGCTTTATGTATGATTACTACTTTGCTCTTGGTTCTTCTATCCTCTAGTGTTTCAAGGTTTAATGATTTAACTAATGGTGTTATTCTTGTCAGTTTCGAATATTCTCCAGTAATGAATCTGGCAGCTCTTTTTTGAATTTGTTCTAGTTTATCAATGTTTTCTTTGGTGGATGGGTCCCATACAGAAGATGCATATTCTAGTACAGGTCTCACCAAAGTGAGGTAGCATTTTAGTTTTATATCTCTATTACATTTGTTAAAGTTCCTTTTTATAAAGCCTAAGGTTTTGTTTGATTTTTTAATAACTTCATTGACATGGGGATTCCATGATAGTTTCTCATTTATTAAGACTCCTAAGTATTTTGCATCTTTAGTTTGGGTCAGTTCTTTTCCATGAATGTAATATTTTGAATTTATTTGCTTCTTTTTCTTTGTTACTCTTAACAGTTGACACTTTTCTGGGTGGAAAGACATACTCCAGTTAGTTTCCCATTTTATCAATTCATCTAAGTCTTTTTGTAAAATTTTGCTATCTTGTTCTGATTTAATTGTTCTATAGATTATACAATCATCAGCAAATAACCTAACTTTTGTACCTGTTGAGATGTTGTTGGGTAAATCATTTATATAAATTAAAAAGAGTAAGGGACCTAGCACAGTTCCTTGTGGAACTCCTGAGTTAACCTTTATTGGTGCAGATTTAGATCCATTAATTATTACAGTTTGCTCCCTTCCCAAAAGGAAGTCTTGGATCCAGTGATGTAAAAGTAGTTCCTAATATGGTCTGAGGTCAACATCAGTGGGTCAAAAAGTAGTTAAATATATGGTCTGAGGTAAACATCAGGGGGTCAAAAAGTAGATCTCAATATGGTCTGAGTAAACATCAGTGGGTCAAAAAGTAGTTACTAATATGGTCTGAGGTCATCATCAGTGGGTCAAAAAGTAGTTGCTAATATGGTCTGAGGTCAACATCAGTGGGTCAAAAAGTAGTTCCTAATATCGTCTGAGGTCAACATCAGTGGGTCAAAAAGTAGCTCCTAATATGGTCTGAGGTCAACATCAGTGGGTCAAAAAGTAGTTCCTAATATGGTCTGCCTCAGTTCAAGCACAGACACTTTGATGTAGCACATATTTATATTTATTTGATATTTTTTTGTATATTTGTTTCTTGGTTCTGTGGGTGGCACAGAATCCTGTAGTAGGCCCCAAGTGGCCTTCGAGCTAGTGAGCCAACCCTGCCCTAGTTTATAATTTAAAGTTTTTGACTATAAATCCTTTATGAACGAGACTTAACTAAAAGAATGCTCATTATAATACACAGCGCAAGACCATCCAAAAATACAAAATTGCAGTTGTGTCGTAAAACATGTTTAATATAATGCGCACCGATCAGGAATATGTTTATAAAACGTTTTATCAATAAAATACGCACCTTATTGCGCGACAGAAAGGTTGTTCAATATAATATGCACCGCGACACTCTTATCTCAAAATATAACATGATACATAGAAATAAATAAAATAATCTAAAAATTCAATAATTTAATTACAGTACATGCGATCAATCTTAAATTTTGATACGTCGTTTTTATCATCGGCACAAAACTGCCTGCAAAATTTCAGCTCGCTAGCTTACTAGGAAGTGGGTTAAAAATCGATCCAAAGTTTTGGCGACAAGCAAACAATCAACCAGACACCACGAGTTAATATAAAGGATTTTAAAAATAGCTTTTTTTCATAAAGGCATGAGTTACTGAGAGACAGTGCAGTTCTCTGATCACTCGGGTCACAGTGAAGTTATTTAGTCCAACATCTCTAGCCTACGAGTGTCCATACACTTGTCACAGACATTCAGTCTGCCATTTGGGTGCAGCCAGTCGTGCGAAATCAAACACACAGTAAAGAAGTACTCACGTCACAGTCATGCTAATTCAAACACATGGTAAACAAGAACTCACGTCACAGTCATGCTAATTCAAACACATGGTAAACAAGTGCATACTCACATCACAGTAACCAAACGAGCATGGCCTGCCGTCTGCCAGGGAATCATTATTGACACTCTTGCATGTGCCCTCTTCAGATCTGCAGCACCGGTAACATTCCTTGCCTGGAGGAGCAAGAGGTCAAAGTTTAGTCACGCTATCAAAGTGTTACAACTCTGAGCTGGAGTTAAGTGATGTATAGAGTCAAGTTGAGCCAAGAGTTACTGATAATTATACCAATAAAAACTCAGTTTAATGAACTAACTTAAAGCAATGTTACTACAGTTTAATGAACTAGCTTAAAGCAATGTTACAACAGTTTAATGAACTAACTTAAAGCAATGTTACAACAGTTTAATGAACTAACTTAAAGCAATGTTACAACAGTTTAATGAACTAACTTAAAGCAATGTTACTACAGTTTAATGAACTAGCTTAAAGCAATGTTACAACAGTTTAATGAACTAACTTAAAGCAATGTTACAACAGTTTAATGAACTAACTTAAAGCAATGTTACAACAGTTTAATGAACTAACTTAAAGCAATGTTACTATAGTTTAATGAACTAACTTAAAGCAATGTTGCTACAAATACATGTACCCAAAATAAACTGAAAATGGAAATCTTTTTTAATTTACAAAAACAAGTTTGGTGCCTAATATTTTCTTTCCGTTTATTAAAATTTCAAAAAGTGGAGTGTGAAGATAAGATAGTTCTGGGGCATGAAAAAAAATGTGGTGATGTAAAAAGCAAGGGCAGAGTTAATTTGTATAAATTTAATGCAAATTTTATTAAGTAATTTTAACAGATGGTAAATCCGTACATGTCTATTGACATTGACTAGCAGGCTGTTACTTGCTTATTTTTTTTATAAAAACAATGTAACTAAAGGGGACCAATAGAAATGTTTTTATATTAAGGCTGTAACTAAGGGGACCAATAGAAATGTTTTTATATTAAGGCTGTAACTAAGGGGACCAATAGAAATGTTTTTATATTAAGGCTGTAACTAAGGGGACCAATAGAAATGTTTTTATATTAACACTGTAACTAAGGGGACCAATAGAAATGTTTTTATATTAAGGCTGTAACTAAGGGGACCAATAGAAATGTTTTTATATTAACACTGTACTAACGGGACCAATAGAAATGTTTTTATATATGTTCGTCCGTCGATACGACGAGGACCACTCTAGTCATCCGAGGGTTGTCTGTGCGTGGGCAGATGGCTGATGAGGCCGATCCTTGCACGGAAGGTTCGGGAACAGAAGGGACAAGGGACAAGTGGGACATCTCCAGGAGGATTGACAGCATGGGCCTTCTGGGCTTGCCTCTTCTTTTCTGCGGCGGTGATCCGGTTTGCCTCGCATGACTTGGCACCTTTGTGGATGGAAGAGCGCCAGGTGGATCGGTCCATTGCAGCTCGTTCCCACGTGTCTGGATTGATGGCAAACGCTTTCATTGAGGCTTTCAGTGTGTCTTTGAAGCGTTTCTTTTGCCCACCGTGGGAGCTCACCATAGAAGATTCTCTTTGGCAGTCTCTCGTCTGGCATTCGGACAACATGCCCTGCCCAGCGAAGCTGGGTCTGCATCAGGAGGGTGAAGATGCTGGGGAGACCTGCCTTGGTCAGTACCACTGTGTCTGGAATTTTGTTCTGCCACTTTATGCCGAGAATCTTCCTGAGGCTTGTTGTATGAAAGTGGTTAAGCTTTCTTGCATGGCCCTGATAAACAGTCCAAGTTTCACAAGCATATATATTAGTGTGGGGAGCACCACTGCCCTGTACACTTTCAGCTTGGTCTGGATGGTAATGCCTCTTCTGTTCCAGACATTAGGGTACAACCTGCCAAAAGTGGAGCTGGCTCTGGCAATTCTGACTTCACTTCGTCATTGATGGTAACATTTTGAGACAGTGTGCTGCCTAGGTATGTGAACCGGTGCACTGTGTTGAGTCTCTGGCTGTTGACAGTGATGTTGGACTCTACGTAGGGCCTTCCAGGCGCGGGCTGATGGAGGACCTAAGTCTTCTTAGTGTTTATTGTCAGACCAAAGTTTGTGCAGGCGCTGGAGAACAGGTTTACACTGCGTTGCATGTCGGCTTCTGAGACAGCGTTGAGGGCACAGTCATCAGCAAACAGCAGGTCTCTGATGATGTCTGTCATAACCTTGGTTTTTGCCTGGAGCCTCCGAAGGTTGAACAGTTTGCCATCTGTGTGGTACTTCAGGTTGACACCAACATCCTCGTCTCTGAAGGCCTCTGTCAGCATGGCGGTAAAAACATGAGGCTAAACAGTGTTGGTGCCAGGACGCAGCCCTACTTGACCCCGTTTGTGACTGGGAAAGGATCAGAAAACTCCCCCCTGTCCTGGACTCTGGCCTGCATGCCCTGATGGAATTGTTGCACCAAGACGATGAATTTCCTTGGGCAACCGTACTTGGCCATGATCTTCCACAGACCCTCTCTGCCAACAGTGTCAAAAGCCTTGGTCATGTCGAGAACAGGTTGAAGTTCTGCTCCTGACATTTCTCTTGCAGCTGCCTGGCAGCGAACACCATGTCGATGGTTCCTCGCTCTTTTCGGAATCCACACTGACTTTCAGGCAGGAGTCCTTGGTCAAGGTGGACTGTGAGGCGGTTGAGCAGGATTCTGGCAAGGATCTTTCCTGCGATAGGAAGCAGGGATATGCCTCTGTGGTTGTCACAAGCCTGTCTACTTCCTTTTCGCTTATATAGATGTATGATGGTGGCATCTTTGAAGTCCTGCAAGATCGTCTCTTGCTGCCATATTAAGAGAAAGAGCTTTTGGAGCCTGTAACTACGGGGGCCAATATAAATGTTTTTATATTAAGGCTGTAACTAATGGGAAATGTTCATGATAAAGGCTATTTATTAGCTCACCTGACTCAGTGCAGCGACAAGGTGTTGAGTTGGGTTTGTGTTTTTCACAATATCCCAAACATTTGCCACCTTTACACAAGCCCCTGTGAGAACATGACATGGAGAATGTCATTTTGGGAGGACATGGCATGGGAGGATATCATGAGGGAGGTCATGGTATGGGAGGATATCATGAGGGAGGACATGGCATGGGAGGATATCATGAGGGAGGTCAGGGTATGGAAGGATATCATGAGGAAGGACATGGCATGGGAGGATATCATGAGGGAGGTCATGGTATGGGAGGATATCATGAGGGAGGTCATGGTATGGGAGGATATCATAAGGGAGGACATGGCATGGGAGGATATCATGAGAAAGGACATTGCATGGGAGGATATCATGAGGGAGGACATGGCATGGGAGGATATCATGAGGGAGGACATGGCATGGGAGGATATCATGAGGGAGGACATGGCATGGGAGGATATCATGTAGGAGGACATGGCATGGGAGGATATCATGTGGGACGACATGGCATGGGAGGATATCATGTGGGACGACATGGCATGGGAGGATATAATGTGGGAGGACATGGCATGGGGGAAAAATGGCATGAAAGGATTTTAAAGTCATTGCAAAGATGAAGAATCATTCAAGCACAAGATATTAAATTGAACAAGAGACTAAAATATAAATGAATTCACCCACTCTTCCATGTAGACAAAGACTATATGTGAAGATGAGACTTTTAGATGTATGTATGTACTCACTCATCCATACAAACAAAGACATATATGTGAAGATAAGACTAAAATGTAAATGAATTCACTCACTCGTCCATACATACAAAAACATATATGTGAAGGTTAGACTATAAAATGTACTCACTCATCGATACATACAGTCTGTGTGTCATCAGCTATTGGTTGAGACTATAAAATGGACTCACTCATCCATACATACAGTCTGTGTGTCATCAGCTATTGGTTGAGACTATAAAATGGACTCACTCATCCATACATACAGTCTGTGTGTCATCAGCTATTGGTTGAGACTATAAAATGGACTCACTCATCCATACATACAGTCTGTGTGTCATCAGCTATTGGTTGAGACTATAAAATGGACTCACTCATCCATACATACAGTCTGTGTGTCATCAGCTATTGGTTGAGACTATAAAATGGACTCACTCATCCATACATACAGTCTGTGTGTCATCAGCTATTGGTTGAGACTATAAAATGGACTCACTCATCCATACATACAGTCTGTGTGTCATCAGCTATTGGTTGAGACTATAAAATGGACTCACTCATCCATACATACAGTCTGTGTGTCATCAGCTATTGGTTGAGACTATAAAATGGACTCACTCATCCATACATACAGTCTGTGTGTCATCAGCTATTGGTTGAGACTATAAAATGGACTCACTCATCCATACATACAGTCTGTGTGTCATCAGCTATTGGTTGAGACTATAAAATGGACTCACTCATCCATACATACAGTCTGTGTGTCATCAGCTATTGGTTGAGACTATAAAATGGACTCACTCATCCATACATACAGTCTGTGTGTCATCAGCTATTGGTTGAGACTATAAAATGGACTCACTCATCCATACATACAGTCTGTGTGTCATCAGCTATTGGTTGAGACTATAAAATGGACTCACTCATCCATACATACAGTCTGTGTGTCATCAGCTATTGGTTGAGACTATAAAATGGACTCACTCATCCATACATACAGTCTGTGTGTCATCAGCTATTGGTTGAGACTATAAAATGGACTCACTCATCCATACATACAGTCTGTGTGTCATCAGCTATTGGTTGAGACTATAAAATGGACTCACTCATCCATACATACAGTCTGTGTGTCATCAGCTATTGGTTGAGACTATAAAATGGACTCACTCATCGATACATACAGTCTGTGTGTCATCAGCTATTGGTTGAGACTATAAAATGGACTCACTCATCCATACATACAGTCTGTGTGTCATCAGCTATTGGTTGAGACTATAAAATGGACTCACTCATCGATACATACAGTCTGTGTGTCATCAGCTATTGGTTGAGACTATAAAATGGACTCACTCATCGATACATACAGTCTGTGTGTCATCAGCTATTGGTTGAGACTATAAAATGGACTCACTCATCCATACATACAGTCTGTGTGTCATCAGCTATTGGTTGAGACTATAAAATGGACTCACTCATCGATACATACAGTCTGTGTGTCATCAGCTATTGGTTGAGACTATAAAATGGACTCACTCATCCATACATACAGTCTGTGTGTCATCAGCTATTGGTTGAGACTATAAAATGGACTCACTCATCCATACATACAGTCTGTGTGTCATCAGCTATTGGTTGAGACTATAAAATGGACTCACTCATCCATACATACAGTCTGTGTGTCATCAGCTATTGGTTGAGACTATAAAATGGACTCACTCATCCATACATACAGTCTGTGTGTCATCAGCTATTGGTTGAGACTATAAAATGGACTCACTCATCCATACATACAGTCTGTGTGTCATCAGCTATTGGTTGAGACTATAAAATGTACTCACTCGTCCATACATACAGTCTGTGTGTCATCAGCTATTGGTTTAGACGCTGGACAGTCCAAGCTGAAGCCACTGGTCCAATGGTCAAGGAAAATGTAACTTTGTTCAACCTGAAACCCTTGGCCGGCTCAACCCCTCCTCCCCCCAACCCTTGACCCCATATCTTGGCAACCCTCTCCTAAAATCCAAAGTTTTACATTGTGTATTTGTTTCCTTTGTCTGCCAAGTCACACTTATATATCTACTGTTTTAAAATTATTACAATTCTGTTGACACTCTTTACAATAAATTCTGAAATTTTACAGGATCTTTACATTTAAACCCCAACTTTACTTGTTACTCTTAAAATATAACATAATCTTTGTCATGTGGCATTAATGTTTTGTAACCACAAAGGCATTAAGACTTTTATCATCAAAATTAACAAAGCTTTCTTCATGATCATTAAGAAAAACGTTCAAAATGTCCTCACCGACATCAATGAAGCCGTCTTTGTGATCAAAGTAAAATGAAAAGGATACGAGCACTCTGCTTGCTCCTGGCAGAGTTCCTTGCTCTTGCCGCGACACACAGTTCCTCTGGGCGCCATCTGACAGTTCTGGCAGCACTCATAATTGGTGGAGCTGTAGCAAAGGTCAAACAAAGTGACACCATTAGTTAATTCACTAAACTTAGAAACACTACATGACAGAAGAATAAAGAGCAAAGTAGTAATAATACACGAGGCAATAAATTCTAACTTGAAAATACAACACAACAGCAATATTATATATCAGATAGACATAGGGATAACAACACTTTCCTTGTTCCATATGCATGAACAAACACATACAAATTCTTGTTCTTCCCGTCTGGCATTCTCATGTGGAATGGGTTGCCAGATCAAACCAGGAAAACCAAGATTCTATCAAAAATTCTAATTAAAATGCAAGACTAGACACAAACCATGGATTAGTGTAGGACGCAATAATATTCTGTAAAGAAGGAATGTCAGTAATGTATAAGATAAAATAAAGAACATTAACTAGCATTAGTCATCACAAGAACATTAACTAGCATTAGTCCTCACCAAAATGTTCCTTAAACTCCTCAACGTCCGATATTCTTAAGTGAATCAGTGGGCACGTTAGACTTTAGTGAAAAAGTGGGCACGTTTGACTTTTTTTTTACCCCCTCCCCCCAAATTATTAGAATAAATTTGTTCATGTAATTAACAATACGTAAAAAAACTCAATATATGTATTTGTGCATAGAATGTATGATATATATGGAGTTTCAAAATGTGTTACCAATCTTACTATAAATCAAACTATTGATGTAGATACCGCCTGATCAAATTGTAAGAAGTTTGCACGAATAGTTCAAAATAATAGTTGCATTTTTTAAACAAATTTTATTTAATTAGTAGCCTTGTACAACTGCAACATGCACTTTAAATCTAGTTATTATTTTTTTGATACTGCATTATTTTAAAAATGTACATATGGTGCCACATATTAGGCCTTAATAATTGGGTAAAAACAGTTTACACTTAAATATTACAGCAGACAATGAGGCTGGACTGTGGGGTTCAAACTTACATCATCTGTTCAGGTGTTGAATGTCTATGTAAAATATGGAGTGAATAATACCAACTATAAAGGTAATCAGTGACCTGTAGATGAGGATCCACCGACAAAACAGCCCCGACAAATGAACTCCGACATAAAGGCCTTTGACTAATACATGGTCTAATAGTAAAAAGTTCAATCAAATTTATCTGGGGTCGTTTTGTCCGGGTCGTTTTGACGGGTCACCGTAGATGAGACAGCGCAAGAGCTATAGCCAGTTACCTGGACAACTACTCAGCCAGCTGACTAGGGTGATTTGTCTTACCTGCAGGCAGCCCCAGGTTTTAGTTTGCAGGTTGGAGAGCAGCAGTCGTCCTGTCCACTGAGTCCCATCCCACCACTGTCACAATCCTCATTCTTGTCAATAATCCCGTTACCACACAGCGGCACATTGGCCGTGTACCCTGATGTTGACAAACAATTAAAAAAATGTGAGGCAGCCATTGGTTCAAAGAAACAAGTTATTCTTTTAAAGACTCCAGAACATTTAAGTGCTAACAAGGACTGAAAAATCCTTAAGATATTATAGAAATAATTTAGACTTCATTAAATTAATGACTTTACTTTACAACTAATTTCTTGGCTTTAAATCTATTCAAGTGCATTTTTTTATAATAGGAAATTTATTTTTAAACATTTAAATAAAATCACAATTCTCCACATAAATCAATAAATTATAAAAATTCATCAATTCACCTATTGCTTCTAATATTATTATTAAAATTTAACACAAAAAAGTTAACTTGGTCAAAAGTATTGTGTAGAAATAGAATAAAGAGAAAATATATATTGAATTGAACTTTAACTGTTGGTTTCAAATGATTTCAGAATGAAGGAATCATTTTATATATCCACAGATTTTTAATTTTTATCAGAGTTTTTATAAAAAAATTGTTCAGCATTAACAAGGAAGCTGATAACCTGACTGATAACACTAACTAAAAAGTATGATGCTAAGCTTCACATCTAGATTTAAAATAGTGAAAACTCCATTGTCATCATCATCATCAACTCCCAAAGTCATGTCCATGGCGTCAACGTCAGGTATTTTTAGGACTTCATTTTTTTTTAATATTATCTTTTCTGGGCCTCACTGACTGCCACAAAACACAAGATTAATATTTTAGAATAACAAAGTCTGTGTTCATTACTTCATTATTAATTTTTTTTTAAAATCTCCTTAAACAATAATTACAACTTTCCTTCAAAGGCAAATATCAGTGAAGCGTATGTTAAAATCAATGTCTAATGTGTCTTGTCATATGTCAGTAGTTTTTAAACTTCATCTCTGATAGCCTAGTCCCCTGTCTAGGCAGATCATGGAAGAAACAAAAATTCAGGCTGCAGTTGATAGAAGAAAAACAAAACAAATCAAGCTGGCAAAGTGAAGCATAAATATATGGATATATGGCAAACAATGCTAGCTTCTCATTGGCTCAGTCAGAATGCTATAAATAGATAGTAAGCAGCTGATGGTGGCAAGGCAGAGTTGTGGTACTTTCTTGTTTGTAAGGATCTGAAGAGAGTAGGTAGTTATACTTATATTCATGTAGAAAAGAAAAATGAAAACGCTGCCTAGTTTTGATAAGGTTTTTTTTCTATCTACCCTGTTGTACTAAACATCACCACACCACCTCATAAAATAAACTCTTCAAATTTTTTCTTCAGAATTTCAAATCATTTGTTGAAAAAATTTAGTTTTTGTTTTAACTATCAATCATTTATTAAAAACTGCCCCCAAAAATCCCCATAAGAACACATGGATTTAAACATTATAGTATTGAAATGTTTAATAAAAGAAAAGTAAAGTCTGGACTATTTCCTGTTGCCTAAAAGTGCCATAAAATGAGCTGATATCATGATTATGTCTCAAAGGTTTTTACCTCCCTTTGTCTTCTGAAACCTTGGTCTATCCTGTGGCTAATGAACAATGATCTTGAGAATATCTGAGAGAATTGTGATGTACTTTTGTATTCTTATTGTTTGTAAGTAAATTCAATCAACTCCATATCAGAGAATTTGTTGGTGGGGAAAATCCCTTAACAACCCAAGAGCGATGGTTGGAGTGGTTGACCGTGTTAGCATGATGATGGAATGAACCTGCTGTCAAGTCTAACATTCCCAAGACGTACAACCCTGGATGAAATCTTTCTAAACTCATGAGTCTCAAAGAACAATAACATGTTAACACTGAGTCCTCAGTATATTGTTATTCAAGGTTGAGGATATGAACTGAACACTTTTTAGATTATCAGAACATTAAAGAAAATACATTTTAAAATAAAGTAAACAATGAAAATAAATATTGTTATTTAGGGTGACGAGTGGGGTTAGACATTGAGACAGTTTTTAAATGATTAGAACTTAAACAGAGAAAATACATTTGAACTAGGGCTGTTATCAATTAATTTAAATTTAGTCGTTAACTTTTGAAAAATTATCGATTAATTAATCGATAATTTCGATTAAAGGCAAAAATAGAAATTTATGACGTCATCAAACTGAACAACTCAAGGGAAGTAACAAAAACAGGTAATTGACTTTTAAAAAAAAATTTATTGAGTTATTTCCCCTGTTTCCCTACACTGATGTTGTCAGATATTTTACCACGTTTTTATTAACTTGCTTTAGTTCCTGTCTGTCCACAATTTTTTTTTAGTTTCTGCTGGTACACATAAATTAATAAAATATATTTTAATATTACGTGGGAGATGTTTGTACGTAAAAAAATGTATATAAATTATTATTAATTACTAAAATTTTTAAAAAATGTTATAAATATTTTCTTAAATTTTAATCGCATTTTTATCGATTAAAAGATTAAAATTATTTTAATCGATATTTAATCGATAAAATTTTAACGGTTAATGGACAAATTAATCGATAATTTCCGCAGCCCTAATTTGAACAAAAAGTAAACAGAAAATAAATATTTTGTTAAAAATATTTGGTCGGTAACTTTGTTATGACAGGAAACATGCCATGTGTTTGGTGAGTGTTTAAATACAGTGTTTAAATACAGTTTATGATCATTTATTTTTGATGGCAGATGCATAAGGAATTTAATTTTTCAAGGCAGGTTGTTAAGCCCTGGCTAGCACTGGTATTATGGTATATTGCACTCAAAGCAAAAGTAATTTAAGTCCAAGCAACAGCTTCTCGATATTTTGTTTATTGGTCTGACATTTTCTCTGCAACATGGCGGTAAGAATATATTTTTTAACATGATCCGATTTTAAAGGCTTTATTTTGGTACGGTAGGGTAGGGCGACCCGGCGGACAGCACAAAAAAATATCATGTCACACTAAAATTTGTCATTTTTGGTAGGTTGCGATTATTTCAAAACCAAATCAGGCAGTAGAATGGTGTTTCATATTTACTATGTCTTGAAGTCTGGATAAAACATGTGTTCAATGAGAATTGAATGGACTGAAGAGGTTTGACATTGGTTTTATTCACAGATTTTTGTTTGTAACCACAGCATCAACAAACCAACAAATGTTCCTAGATAAAAAAAAATATTGTTTTTTTAAACTTGTGAGAGTTAAAATTAAAATATTTCACATTTACAACTTTAAGATTTAAGCTGATCAACATCATACAATATGTGCCTCGTCTCATGCTGCAAACATACATATTGAAGTGACCCTGTAAACTTTAGCCGAATGCAGCTTGGAGTGCAAGGGTAAACAAAATGAAATTACTCACAGGCCAGATTTTCCCCTACTTCAATTGAATAATTCAAAGTGTAATTAACTTGATTTGCCAGAAAAAAAGAAAACAAAATTCCATTAATTGTCAGTAAAAATACACCAAGACTACTCCTAAAACTAATAAAGTTGATGAATTCAGTTGTATGCAGTGATTTCCCCTCATAGTTATTAATGTCTTTGAAGCCATGCTTATTCATGGCAGCTAGAAGTATTTGATTGGCAATAACTTATCTTTGTATCGTTGTAGGGCAGTGTTTCACAGTGAGGCTATGGGTCAAACATCATTTTATATTGAGGTGGCTAAAACTTGTTATTTTTAGGAACAAGGTCAAATGCTGAGTGTTTTAATAAAACCATTGTGCACATTCGCTGTTTGGTATATTATAACTTGAACAGAGAGATGTGTTTATATTATAGGCTTGTTAACAGAGAGATGTGTTTATATTATAGGCTTGTTAACAGAGAGATGTGTTTATATTATAGGCTTGTTAACAGAGAGATGTGTTTATATTATAGGCTTGTTAACAGAGATGTGTTTATATTATAGGCTTGTTAACAGAGAGATGTGTTTATATTATAGGCTTGTTAACAGAGAGATGTGTTTATATTATAGGCTTGTTAACAGAGAGATGTGTTTATATTATAGGCTTGTTAACAGAGAGATGTGTTTATATTATAGGCTTGTTAACAGATAGATGTGTTTATATTATAGGCTTGTTAACAGAGAGATGTGTTTATATTATAGGCTTGTTAACAGAGAGATGTGTTTATATTATAGGCTTGTTAACAGAGAGATGTGTTTATATTATAGGCTTGGTGTTGTTAACTTTTTTTGTTGACTTTGTTTTCCTTTACAAATCAATTTAGCCATCAAAGTTCATAATTATAAATGAGTACTTGAGCTCTACTCATGAGATAATAAATCATCTTCATTTGTCAAGTATTGATATTCCTACATAATCCATACTCATTTTAAAAAAATTTAAACTCATGTCCTCTTTATAGAAGTCTAAGTTCACCTTTTTTGGGAGGAAACACCCATAAAGTTTGATACTTACCACATTCCCACTCACCCAGGCCCCACAAAGCAACAAAAACAAATGTAAAAACAGTGTGTTTATCTAGACTGTGTCATCTGACACGGTATGAAATGACACACCCACTAAAATCAAAGTATGGCATTTTAGGACACATGAGTGTTGCCTGCAAACAAAAAAATTACTTTTGCTATTGAGTTGAAGTTTAAAGTGACTTATGGTCATGTTAAAAAGTCCTTGACCTCATTTGCCATCAAAATCAAAGTGATATTTAGTTATCAAAAGTCAAAGTGATATTTAGTTATCAAAAGTCAAAGTGATATTTAGTTATCAAAAGTCAAAGTGATATTTAGTTATCAAAAGTATATTTATTGATTTCAACATCGTTTTTCTAAACCACAGAGACATTTTTTCAATGATGGCTGTTTATAGAAGGGGGAAATAAGACAAAAATGTCTAAATTCTTTATCCTCAGTGGTTAGGAAATGTTGCTAAGAATCATCATGACCAATGAATGCCTTGGGAGATTTAGTACAGCATGAATGTCTTGGGAGATTTAGTACAGCATGAATGTCTTGGGAGATTTAGTACAGCATGAATGTCTTGGGAGATTTAGTATAGCATGAATGCCTTGGGAGATTTAGCAACAACCGGAGAAGGTGATGTAGCTAAACAATGTTTTTTATCCCCTTTTTTAAAATGATGTAACATAATTGTTTTTATTTTTGCATATTAAAAAGTTACTGGAAAAAACAAGTAAGAACAAAAAAGGGTAAGGGGCAGAGAGGTTAAAAATCATTAGTTACAAAAATGTATAAGATACAAATCCCAGATGATGAAGTTTTAGTTGTTTCATTCTAAATTAGCAGACAGAGTCCCAAGATGAGGGTTCCCTTGAGAATTACTACCCTAAAGAACTCACGGAAGTAGTTTTAAAAGTTGACTCATTTTCCCCCAGATCTTTCGGCAATGGGGAAAACGCAAAACACCCCTAGTGGGGGAGGGAGAATATAGGAGATCGCAAACCCTAAATAACATTTCTAGGGCCATGCTGATTGCTGGGATAGAAATGATATTTATGGACAGGGGGATATGTAATAAAATAATTCTATTATAAGAACAGAAGCACAACTAGGTTAGAGATTCTTGGAGCATTAGCCTCAAACCCAAAGTGTCAAGGACGTTTGTTGGAGCATTAGCCTCAAACCCAAGGTGTCAAGGACGTATGTTGGAGCATTGGCCTCAAACCCAAGGTGTCAAATACGTATGCTGGAGCATTAGCCTCAAACCCAAAGTGTCAAGGACGTTTCAGACAGTACAGAAGAATATTGGAATACTAATGAAGCTGCTATGATGAAATAAACAAGAAGAGCTACAAATACATGGCTCCAAACACAAGCATGGTGTGCACTAGGGTAACCAATAAATGTAAGATAATACACGGCACCAAACACACGCATGGTGTGCACCAGGGTAACCAATACATGTATGATAATACACGCCGGTTTCTTGGCAGAATACAGGCATAGATGTATACCAAATAAAAGGAGCTCCAACACAGGAATAAATACAAATACATGGGGCTAAAGTACAGGTGTGGTCAGTGGTGACCTGCTTACACAAGGACCTCCAACACATTTACAGCAGGACACAAGCCAGAGGTGTTCTTTTTTAAAGAAATAGTACCCCAATATCAGCATTGTTACACATAATCAATTTAAATCATACGCACATTTTACTTCTCAGAATATTTTTGAAAAAAAGAGAGCAGATGTCATGCTCACCCCCCCCCTTCCCACCCAACCTATAAAGAGCCCATTTATCACCATCGCCGAAACGTGTAGTCGTCACCTGACCAATGCTAAATATTTCTCCCCATTTTTTCCATCTCTTAGAATATCAACAGTTGACCATTGCTAATTGGGGTAAGAGAATTACCAAAGCATTCCACAGGGCATCCAGTCACAGCATGCCTTGTGTTGTTTACAAGTATTCTATTACCATTCCTTGACCATCAAACACTTTAACTGACCACATCAAAAACAAACGACGCTGCCTTACAAATAGTTCATGTATTGGAAGTCCAGGTGAAACAGAAGTCAGCTGGTTAAGCCAAGTCAAGAGTGCGAGACGGAAGTTCTAACTACAGAGATCTAATAATCAGGGCGTACCCAGAATGCTAGAGCATACCCAGAGTGATAGGGCATACCCAGAGTGATAGGGCATACCCAGAGTGATAGGGCATACCCAGAATGCTAGAGCATACCCAGAATGCTAGAGCATACCCAGAATGCTAGGGCATACCCAGAATGCTAGAGCATACCCAGAATGCTAGAGCATACCCAGAATGCTAGGGCATACCCAGAATGCTAGAGCATACCCAGAATGCTAGAGCATACCCAGAATGCTAGGGCATACCCAGAATGCTAGAGCATACCCAGAGTGCCAGGGCCGATCCAGAGAGATATGGCATACCCAGCATGCTAGGGCATATCCAGCATGCTAGGGAATACCCAGAACACTATGACATATCCAGAATGCTATGGCATATCCAAAGTGCTAGGGCTCACCCAGAGTGCTAGGGCATACACAGAGTCTTAGGGCATACCTAGAGTGTTATGCAAACAGGAAGCTTTAACAATAGTATTTTTAGAAAACACTAATTTAAATCAAAGCATAAACAGGTTTTTAAATTGTTCATACAGAATGGTATGAAAGCTTTGAGTTGCCCAATTAATACGACAGCTGCAGGAGGGTATGCCCTGAGGAAGTCAAACCACAGCTGTAGGACGATATGCCTTAAGGTAGTCAAACCACAGCTGTAGGAGGATATGCCTTAAGGTAGTCAAACCACAGCTGTAGGAGGGTATGCCTTAAGGTAGTCAAACCACAGCTGTAGGAGGATATGCCTTAAGGTAGTCAAACCACAGCTGTAGGAGGATATGCCTTAAGGTAGTCAAACCACAGCTGTAGGAGGGTATGCCCTGAAGTAGTCAAACCACAGCAGTAGGAGGATATGCCCTGAGGTAATCAAACCACCGCTGTATGAGGTTATGCCCCGAGGCAGTCAAACCACAGCTGTAGGAGGGTATGCCCTGAGGTAGTCAAACCACAGCAGTAGGAGGATATGCCCTGAGGTAATCAAACCACCGCTGTATGAGGTTATGCCCCGAGGCAGTCAAACCACAGCTGTAGGAGGGTATGCCCCGAGGCAGTCAAACCACAGCTGTAGGAGGGTATGCCCTGAGGTAGTCAAACCACAGCTGTAGGAGGGTATGCCCTGAGGTAGTCAAACCACAGCTGTAGGAGGGTATGCCCTAAGGCATTCCAACCACAGCTGTAGGAGGGTATGCCCTGAGGCATTCCAACCACAGTTGTAGGAGGGTATGCCCTGGGGCATTCCAACCACAGCTGTAGGAGGGTATGCCCTGGGGCATTCCAACCACAGCTGTAGGAGGGTATGCCCTGAGGCAAACAATGTTGGTCAATACAGAGTTACAAGGCTTTTAGTGAACAGTAGCTGCCATCTGAACAGCCCTTCGCAACACTTGTGGGCAGGACATGAAAAAACTGTCAGCAGGGCACTAAACGTTTGGCAAGGGGACTGGACTATGGAGGGTCACAAAACCTGTGGGAGATCACCTAAATTTGTGGGATGGGAACTAAACTATGGGAGGAACACTCAACTTGTAGGCGGGACACTTTTAATGTGTGAGGAGCACACAACTTTTGAGGAGGGCTTATGAATTTATAAAACTGTTATAAACAGCTAAACTGATAGAAATGATTTGTTGATATCTTGAGAGCATATTGAGGAAAGGGCTTTTAAAAGGAAGCAATGAAACAAAAATTATTCCACTTAGTAATGAAAAGACATAAAAAAGGGTATCTGTTACAATATCAATTTTTAAAAAAAGTAATTAAAAAATTATAATTTTTGTAAACAAATGTTAACTAAAGAGTTAAATACTTTAAAAATAGTTCACTTCTTGGACAGAGGTGTGGGTAAAACCTTTAAAAATTACCAATGTCCTTTAGAAAATGATGTTAGAACCCTTGTGAGCCCAAGATTGCAAAGAGCTGCGTCAGTAACTAATATGGTGAAGGTGGTAGTCAAAACAAATAAAAGAAATAAAAATAAATTTGTTTGTCTCAACAAGTTAACTTCAGAAAACTTACGGGCTCCTTCCGCTTCTTTCTCTGCAGTGAACACCAAAAGGCAACAGGTGAACAAACAATTATATGTGAAGAAAAGAACAGTTACAAAAGCAAAAAGACCCTTTACGTTTGAGGACAGCTAGCTGACATGCAATGACACGTCAGGCTCCTAGGTTGAGTTTGTCAACATGCCTCAAACTTCCAGGGGACAATATTGACCTTCAATTCAAACAAGTGACACAAAAATGTGACATTTTTAACAGCAGGTTTGTCTCATGCTCAAAGAAAATTAGGTAGCCATTACAGTCACAGGTCATTAAAGTCAGGCATGTGACACCCATTACAGGTCACAGTATTTAAGGGTCACCACAGTTTCCATGAAGTTAAATATCAGACTTAACAGCCCATCCAGACAGACTTTCTCAGACTCAGCAGCCCTGGCAGACAGACTTTCTCAGACTCAGCAGCCCTGGCAGACAGACTTTCTCAGAATCAGCACCTCTGGCACACAGACTTTCTCAGACTCAGCAGTCCTGGCAGACAGACTTTCTCACATTCAGCAGTCCTGGCAGACAAACTTTCTCAGACTCAGCAGCCCTGGAAGACAGACTTTCTCAGACTCAGCAGTCCTGGCAGACAGACTTTCTCAGACTCAGCAGCCCTGGCAGAAGACTTTCTCAGACTCAGCAGCCCTGGCAGAAGACTTTCTCAGACTCAGCAGCCTTGGCAGACAGACTTTCTCAGACTTCAGTCTTGAGAGATTGTTACTGATGTTAGTCAGAATATATTAAAATGTCATAAAGAAGGCAGAAATAAAATTTGATATTGATTGATGCACTCTTCACTTAAAGCCACAGATAAAATGCTTTGAATGTGTAGTATATAAAAATTAGGATATTTGATATTTCTAAATTTGAGTGGTCCTCAACCTCTTTTAGCTCTCCCTACCACTACTATAACTGCTAAATTTCTCCATTTTTCCAAACATTGCATTTGTTTAAATTGAAGTCTTCAAAAGCTGACAAAATGACTGATTACTCTTAAGTCAAACAATATCTGTGTTTTTGGTGGTGTTACTAGGCTGGGAACATAGAGAGCGAACCTGGGAGGCCACATCATCCGCATCATCAACCACATCATCAACCACATCATCTGGCCACATCATCAACCACATCATCTGGCCACATCATCAACCACATCATCTGTCCACATCATCAACCACATCATCTGTCCACATCATCAACCACATCATCTGGCCACATCATCAACCACATCATCTGGCCACATCATCAACCACATCATCTGGCCACATCATCAACCACATCATCTGGCCACATCATCAACCACATCATCTGTCCACATCATCAACCACATCATCAACCACATCATCTGGCCACATCATCAACCACATCATCTGGCCACATCATCAACCACATCATCAACCACATCATCTGGCCACATCATCAACCACATCATCTGGCCACATCATCAACCACATCATCAACCACATCATCTGGCCACATCATCAACCACATCATCTGGCCACATCATCAACCACATCATCAACCACATCATCTGGCCACATCATCTGGCCACATCATCAACCACATCATCTGACCACATCATCAACCACATCATCTGGCCACATCATCAACCACATCATCAACCACATCATCTAAGAACATCATCAACCACATCACCTAACTACATCACCAACCACATCATCTGGCCACATCATCAACCACATCATCTAAGAACATCATCAACCACATCATCTGGCCACATCATCAACCACATCATCAACCACATCATCTAAGAACATCATCAACCACATCACCTAACTACATCACCAACCACATCATCTGGCCACATCATCAACCACATCATCAACCACATCATCTAAGAACATCATCAACCACATCACCTAACTACATCACCAACCACATCATCTGGCCACATCATCAACCACATCATCAACCACATCATCTAAGAACATCATCAACCACATCACCTAACTACATCACCAACCACATCATCTGGCCACATCATCAACCACATCATCAACCACATCATCTAAGAACATCATCAACCACATCACCTAACTACATCACCAACCACATCATCAACCACATCATCTAAGTACATCATCAACCACATCATCTAAGAACATCATCAACCACATCATCTAAGTACATCATCAACCACATCATCTAAGAACATCATCAACCACATCACCTAACTACATCACCAACCACATCATCTGGCTACATCATCAATCACATCATCTAAGTACATCATCAACCACATCATCTAAGTACATCATCAACCACATCATCTAAGTACATCATCAACCACATCATCTAAGTACATCATCAACCACATCATCTAAGTACATCATCAACCACATCATCTAAGTACATCATCAACCACATCATCTAAGAACATCATCAACCACATCATCTAAGAACATCATCAACCACATCATCTAAGTACATCATCAACCACATCATCTAAGTACATCATCAACCACATCACCTAACTACATCACCAACCACATCATCTGGCCACATCATCAACCACATCATCTAAGTACATCATCAACCACATCATCTAAGTACATCATCAACCACATAAAAAAACTACATCATTAACCAGATCTTCTAACAACATCATCTAAGGCAAGAACTTATGGTTAAAGTTAATGTATTTAAAAGCAAAAGCTTCCACTTAATGGTTGCATCATGAAATGAGACACAGAATGATATCAAGGGGCACTCCACAGTGATAAAATACATGGTAGACACACCATGATATCAAGGAGCACTCCACAGTGATAAAATACATGGTAGACACACCATGATATCAAGGAGCACTCCACAGTGATAAAATACATGGTAGACACACCATGATATCAAGGAGCACTCCACAGTGATAAAATACATGGTAGACACACAATGATATCAAGGAGCACTCCACAGTGATAAAATACATGGTAGACACACAATGATATCAAGGAGCACTCCACAGTGATAAAATACATGGTAGACACACCATGATATCAAGGAGCACTCCACAGTGATAAAATACATGGTAGACACACCATGATATCAAGGGGCACTCCACAGTGATAAAATACATGGTAGACACACCATGATATCAAGGAGCACTCCATAGTGATAAAATACACGGTAGACACACCATGATATCAAACGGGCACTCCATAGTGATAAAATACATGGTAGACACACAATGATATCAAGGAGCACTCCATAGTGATAAAATACAGGGTAGACACACCATGATATCAAGGGGCACTCCACAGTGATAAAATACATGGTAGACACACCATGATATCAAGGAGCACTCCACAGTGATAAAATACATGGTAGACACACAATGATATCAAGGAGCACTCCATAGTGATAAAATACAGGGTAGACACACCATGATATCAAACGGGCACTCCACAGTGATAAAATACACGGTAGACACACCATGATATCAAGGGGCACTCCACAGTGATAAAATACATGGTAGACACACCATGATATCAAGGAGCACTCCACAGTGATAAAATACATGGTAGACACACCATGATATCAAGGGGCACTCCACAGTGATAAAATACATGGTAGACACACCATGATATCAAGGAGCACTCCATAGTGATAAAATACACGGTAGACACACCATGATATCAAACGGGCACTCCATAGTGATAAAATACATGGTAGACACACAATGATATCAAGGAGCACTCCACAGTGATAAAATACATGGTAGACACACCATGATATCAAGGAGCACTCCACAGTGATAAAATACATGGTAGACACACAATGATATCAAGGAGCACTCCATAGTGATAAAATACAGGGTAGACACACCATGATATCAAACGGGCACTCCATAGTGATAAAATACACGGTAGACACACCATGATATCAAGGGGCACTCCATAGTGATAAAATACACGGTAGACAGACCATGATATCAAACGGGCACTCCATAGTGATAAAATACACGGTAGACACACCATGATATCAAACGGGCACTCCATAGTGATAAAATACACGGTAGACACACCAAGATATCAAGGGGCACTCCATAGTGATAAAATACACGGTAGACACACCATATCAAGGGGCACTCCATAGTGATAAAATACACGGTAGACACACCAAGATATCAAGGGGCACTCCATAGTGATAAAATACACGGTAGACACACCATGATATCAAACGGGCACTCCATAGTGATAAAATACATGGTAGACACACCATGATATCCAGGGGCACTCCATAGTGATAAAATACACGGTAAACACACCATGATATCAAACGGGTACTCCATAGTGATAAAATACACGGTAGACACACCATGATATCAAGGGGCACTCCACAGAGATAAAATACATGGTAGACAGGATTTTCTTGGGATAATGTGAGTTAAGCAGCTTTTAATACAGCAATAAAGTCACCATTACAATTACATTGTCATCATGGCCTGATTAAAGACCCACAGCACTGAAGGGTTTCAACACCTGACCAAATAAGAAGCAATTCAAAAACTAGAATCCCCAGGAAGTCTAGCATGCGCTTACCAGGGTTCAGATCATGAATCTTGCTAACAATCATGAGTCTTGCTGCTAACTATCATGAGTCTTGCTGCTAACTATCATGAGTCCTGCTGCAAACTATCATGAGTCATGCTGCAAACTATCATGAGGCCTGCCAACTATCATGAGCCCTGCTGCTAAGTATCATGAGTCATGCTGCCTATCATGAGTCCTGCTAACTATCATGAGTCCTGTCAACTATCATCAGTCCTGCTAAATATCATGAGTCCTGCTAACTATCATGAGCCCTGCAAACTATCATGAGCCCTGCAAACTATCATGAGCCCTGCCAACTATCATGAGCCCTGCCAACTATCATGAGCCCTGCCAACGATCACGAGCCCTGCTGCTAACTATCATGAGTCCTGCAGCTAACTATCATGATTCCTGCCAACTATCATGAGTCCTGCTAACTATCATGAGCCATGCCAACTATCATGAGCCCTGCTAACTATCATGAGCCCTGCTGCTAACTATCATGACCCCTGCTGTTAACTATCATGAGTCCGGCTAACTATCATGAGTCCCGCTAACTATCATGAGCCCTGCTGCTAACTATCATGAGCCCTGCTTCTAACTATCATGAGCCCTGCTGCTAACTATCATGAGCCCTGTTGCTAACTATCATGAGCCCTGCTGTTAACTATCATGAGCCCTGCTGCTAACTATCATGAGCCCTGCTGCTAACTATCATGAGTCCTGCTGCTAACTATCATGAGTCCGATATGACTTCCGGTTGTTCAAAATGGCGGAACCTAAATTTCTCTGCTGTCATTAAAAGACAAAAATAATCAAGAGCTTGAGAAATATACAACATACAAATGTAAATTGAGGAAAATTAAAGATATGAAGGAACTGATCTTCAAATTGAATTCCCTCTATGCTCTTCTGGTTGTATTTTACTTGGAATTGTCATTTTGTGGCTGTTAATACTATTAATATTAATCCGGAAGTTGTCTCACAGCTATCACCAGTGGCTCATAGAAACTGCAACGTGCGCAGTGGCCACACCTCGGGCAACGGCTTTGAATGGCTGGCTAAACCTGGTGAGGGTAGCCGACGGGTCTCAAACCCTCGGTGATCTAGATATGTCTATCTATGCACGTGAAGACTGGATTCGGTGGACAGAGCGGAGGAACCACTAGTTGGTCAACGGTCAAAAAGGCGAATCTCAGCAAAGCGTTGTGGAACGCTAAGGGCATGACAAGACACACAGGACGTCATGGCCATCCACTGCACCCGTCTCCATCACCAGCCGTCTCGACTTAGTCCTGCCGCTGGATAAGATGACCTCGGGCGAGAGAGTTAGATCGACGAACTGCGCAACTCCTTCTCACTTAAATCCAAGTCACCGCGCAAGTCACTTTTGTCATCCATCCCATACCCTCGGATGACTAGAGTGGTCCTCGTCGTATCGACGGACGAACGAACATCATGAGTCCTGCTAAGTATCATGAGTCCTGCTAAGTATCATAAGTCCTGCTGCTAACTATCATGAGTCCTGCAAACTATCATGAGCCCTGCTGCTAACTATCATGAGCCCTGCTGCTAACTATCATGAGCCCTGCTGCTAACTATCATGAGTCCTGCTGCTAACTATCATGAGTCCTGCTAAGTATCATGAGTCCTGCTAAGTATCATAAGTCCTGCTGCTAACTATCATGAGTCCTGCAAACTATCATGAGCCATGCTGCTAACTATCATGACCCCTGCTGCAAACTATCATGAGTCCTGCTAAGTATCGTGAGTCCTGCTGCTAACTATCATGAGTCCTGCAAACTATCGAGAGTCCTGCCAACTATCATGAGTCCTGCCAACTATCATGAGTCCTGCCAACTATCATGAGTCCTGCCAACTATCATGAGTCCTGCAAACTATCATGAGTCCTGCAAACTATCATGAGTCCTGCAAACTATCATGAGTCCTGCTAAGTATCATGAGTCCTGCTGCTGACTATCATGAGTCCTGCTGCTGACTATCATTAGTCCTGCCAACTATCATGTGTCCTGCAAACTATCATGAGTCCTGCAAACTATCATGGTCCTTCAAACTTTCATGAGTCCTGCCAACTATCATGAGTCCTGGCAACTATCATGAGTCCTGCCAACTATCATGAGTCCTGCTAACTATCATGAATCCTGCTGCTAACTATCATGAGTCCTGCTGCTAACTATCATGAGTCCTGCTGCTAACTATCATGAGTCCTGCTAATTATCATGAGTCCTGCCAACTATCATGCGTCCTGCAAACTATCATGAGTCCTGCAAACTATCATGAGTCCTGCAAACTATGATGAGTCCTGCAAACTATCATGAGCCCTGCCAAATATCATGAGTCCTGCCAACTATCATGAGCCCTGCTGCTAACTATCATGAGTCCTGCCAACTATCATGAGCCCTGCTGCCAACTATCATGAGTCCTGCCAACTATCATGAGCCCTGCCAACTATCATGAGCCCTGCTAACTATCATGAGCCCTGCCAACTATCATGGGCCCTGCTAACTATCATGAGCCCTGCTGCTAACTATCATGACCCCTGCTGCTTACTATAACGAGTCCTGCTAACTGTCATGAGTCCTGCTAACTATCATGAGTCCTGCTAACTATCATGAGTCCTGCCAACTAGGATCCCCAGGAAGTCTAGCATGCCATTATCAGGGTTCAGATCATGAATCCTGCTAACTATCATGAGTCCTGCTGCTAACTCTCATGAGTCCTGCTGCTAACTATCATGAGTCCTGCCAATTATCATGAGTCCTGCCAACAATCATGAGTCCTGCCAACTATCATGAGTCCTGCCAACTATCATGAGTCCTGCAAACTATCATGAGTCCTGCTAACTATCATGAGTCCTGCCAACTATCATGAGTCCTGCCAACTATCATGAGTCCTGCCAACTATCATGAGTCCTGCAAACTATCATGAGTCCTGCTAACTATCATGAGTCCTGCTAACTATCATGAGTCCTGCTAACTATCATGAGTCCTGCAAACTATCATGAGTCCTGCTAACTATCATGAGTCCTGCTAACTATGATTCTGAATGATGGCCTCAACAAAATGCAGTTGAGAAAACAAGAAAAATTGCAGGCCAAAGTCCCCAAGTGGTAAACAAAAGCATAACAACAGCACTTAAGCCATTCAATACAGGTACACGCACAAAAGTGTTGTAGGGATTCATATTATTTCCCGACACTTCAAGTCAGGTCGACACTTCAAGTCAGGTCGACACTTCAAGTCAGGTCGACACTTCAAGTCAGGTCGACACTTCTAGTCAGGTCGACACTTCAAGTCAGGTCGACACTTCAAGTCAGGTCGACACTTCAAGTCAGGTCGACACTTCAAGTCAGGTCGACACTTCAAGTCAGGTCGACACTTCAAGTCAGGTCGACTCTTCAAGTCAGGTCGACACTTCAAGTCAGGTCGACACTTCAAGTCAGGTCGACACTTCAAGTCAGGTCGACACTTCAAGTCAGGTCGACACTTCAAGTCAGGTCGACACTTCAAGTCAGGTCGACACTTCAAGTCAGGTCGACACTTCAAGTCAGGTCGACACTTCAAGTCAGGTCGACACTTCAAGTCAGGTCGACACTTCAAGTCAGGTCGACACTTCAAGTCAGGTCGACACTTCAAGTCAGGTCGACACTTCTAGTCAGGTCGACACTTCAAGTCAGGTCGACACTTCAAGTCAGGTCGACACTTCAAGTCAGGTCGACACTTCAAGTCAGGTCGACACTTCAAGTCAGGTCGGTGTTGGAGCCCACAGTGCTTTAACCTAATATCATCCCTGACAAAATGGCTGACTTCCTTTCACCACATCTTTTTGTTACAAGATAATAAACATGAGACAGAGGGGAGAGGGTGGAGCTGTGTTCAATTTAAGCTGAGCAACATCACGGCAATACACCCACCACGGGATACGACACCCACCACGGGATACGACACCCACCACGGGATACGACACCCACCACTGGATATGACACCCACCACGAGATATGACACCCACCACGGGATATGACACCCACCACGGGATATGACACCCACCATGGGATATGACACCCACAATGGGATATGCTATGTATACACCCAGGTTCCATCTAAGCTGAGTAACAGGACCCCAAAAGCCCCTAATAACTTGATGACAGCCATTACAGTAGCCCAGTGGTAGAGAGTAGGAATTAATACAGACCCTAAGATAAATGATTCACAACTCACAATACAGCACATTTACTCATAGGAACTAAAACTGAAAATTTACTTTCTCAACTGTTGGTTAGGTACAACTAATGTATAAACTAAACATTTGTATAAACTAAACATTTTTAGACCAGCCACAATCATTTATTCAATGCGCCTCAAGACATTATTGAAAGCTGTCAGGGATTCTCAAATCCATTTTATCTTGAGCATTTGATGCAAGCCATATAAATAAGCAATCCCTTGTGTGGTTAGGTCGCAGAGAGGCCAATGCCAAGGTCAGTATGACAAAAAACAATGTTTACAGACATCTGACTAAATCTATGATCTACATCAGTCATGCAGTTAGTCACCATTCCATGATGCAAACTGTAGCACCAAGTATCACTCAATAATTATTCATAACGCTCATAGATTAACACTTTGTGATGAGTGAATTTTTAAATATTTTAATGTCAGGTCCCAAACATGACCTATTGTAAGCCATTGTTTCTGCAAGTCTAGTTTTATGACCCACCTAAATCAGGGCTGACCTACTTAAAATTATAAATTTTTTTTGGTTAATAGGCAGTGTGTAGGTCATTGACCTGTTTAATTGTAACAATGGTTCTCCAGTTGATGCTCTTACATTAGTAAGTCCCAATTTTTAGCTGCTTTGATTTTCATACCAACATTTTTTCAAAGCATATTTCATAACGTAAGTCTTTAAAAAAAAACAATGAATTATATTAAAAATTACTATTATTATTAATGGGAACTGGCTGAATATATACTGCATAAACTATGTGAACATAAGTTTTCAAAAAATATTGGTGGAAATGCTTTTTTGAAATGTATTTGATGTTACAGAGATCAAAGATATGAGCTACATAAATAACTACACAGTAAGTCAGCCCTGATTTTACTCATTTGTGTAAAGGAAGGGGGGGGGAAAGGGGGGGGGTCTTTTATTTTTAAAAATCTTTTTTTTTCTTATTTAAAATCTTGAACACAAATCGCTAAAAGTTGGAATAACTGTGTAAAAAAAACTGTATCAAATAGTAACATGAAACAAATGAACTGTGCTAAAATTCCCAATTAAAAAAGAACCAGTTGGGAATCATAGTCTAAAATTTAAAAAAACATCAACAGGTTTCTTGGAGTTATCACCCCTGTTGCTCTGGAGACCTGCTAGTCTGTAGTCAATGAGCAGAAAGAAAATACATTGGGTTAATGGTGGTGAAAACAAATACAAATAATATGTGACCATTGAGTGAGTCTGATACAACAAATATTAAGAGAAATACTCAAGTGAACAAACAAGAAAATTAATTCCTAAGAGCTTTCCTAATTTGGACCCCCTTTGATCTAATAAACAAAAAGGACGTCTATGAGACTATTACTTAAATGGAGAAGCATTTATAGAAAACATCAAGGGATAGGCAGCAAAACAAATACAACATATATGTTAACATTGAAGCAAAGCCACTTCTAGGGAATAAAAACATAAGATACATATAAGTATACTTAAAACAGCATATGTCCTCAGGGACAGAACAGTTACAGATAATTTAATGTTGGGGAAGATATAAGCTTGCAAAAGATTGGATTCAATGCCATATCATGATAATGCCCCTTTTACAGAATTTATTCATGTGAAAATCGATCTTATTATAAATTAGAATGTAATATGAACAAACTTTCAGATTTTTTTCAAAAGTAAAATAAATCATTAAGAAATTGTTGATTTCCCATTAATTTCTTTCGTTTAACTAGACCCAGCTCAGAGCTAGTGATAACAGAAACATTTTTGCTGGCAGCTACAAGGAGAGTGGCCATGACGAAATGGATGTGGCAGGTGTCAAATAACAGTAGAAATATGTGCACATGAGCGATGTCAGGTTAGAGCTGTGCAGTGAAATATCTATTAGGAATTTGGGAACAATTTAATTTATGCCTAAAGGCCAGCTGGTATGTAATGTGCCTGCTCAAGGGAAGTTGGAATAATAGAACTTGATTCACTTTTTAAATACATATTGATTTATGTCAACTATACAAAAAGCTAATTTGATTTGTACTATTTTGATTAATGTCAAAAAATGTGGGGGGGGTTTTATGTGATATTTATTTATACATGTACCACAAAAGTTCAATGCACAACAGAATAAAATGCTGGTAAAAACTCCTATTTAAAACTATTACGGCCCGATGAAATGAAGAGGATTTATATGCAAATTTAATTTCTTTTTAAAATAAACGTAATCTAGCAATACCCCGCTCACAATTTTAATGACATTAAATGTAACGAAACCTAAATCTTTTCACCCATTCTACCCACACCCAGAACTTTTTTCTTTTTGAATTATTATATTTACTATTTTTATTTTTCTGTTCCAAAGAGGACGTAAGGCAATTTCAAAAAGTGGCTTTGCTTTAATTTTATTATTTTTTTTAAATTTAAAAATATAAAGGTGCATATCCTACCTTTAAAACAGGAGCCAGATCTGGCCATTATAACAGCTGAGACGTATCTCTTACTGCAAGGGGAGAATACCTGTCAACAGGAACATAGCAATGACTAGTACAGCAAGCGTGTCAACACAGATATAAAATTGTATAAACCCAGCTTCAGTCTTCAGTATTTATTATTAAATGCTTAGAAATTGAACCACTTCCCTTACCACATTTAATCTTTGACTAAGCCTCTAAAGCTACTTACATGGTTATTCTCCTCATAGCCGCTGACAGCGTAGGGATACATGATGTACTTGCCCTTGTTGAAAGCGTTGGGGGCGCACTCACTTGTCTCAGCGTCGTGCTCAGCTCCCCAGTTGTGGCCTGGTAATCAATCATTGGTTGGTTTAAACAAGGCAAACAGGCTTCTTAAAGTCTATCAATCATTGGTTGGTTTAAACAAGCAAACAGACTTTTTTAAGTCCATTTGTTAAAGAAATAATACCATCCTTGGTCCAATGTTATGTTTAATGTTTACAAATCCATTAGTTAAGTCTATGAGAGGGGTAAAGATGGATAAATGGGAGAGCTATCTGAATCTATTGTAAAATTTCATGATATAATAAATAAATAAATTTATAAATAAATCTAAAATCAGTTCAAATAACTTAAGCAAATTAATATTTATCAACATGATTCTATATAATTTGTTAATTTTGCTTTCAAAATGTCTGATGGGAAAGCACAGGGTGGTACTTACCAAACTCTGTACACCAACCAGGCAACATGTGAGATTAAAGAAAATATAACATTACATAAGTTCAAAGTAAACATGAATGTAAATAATAAAAAATCAAATGAAGCATAGGTAAAAATGTGCATTTTTTCATTAAACCATATAACCTAATGTTTTGTTTGTTGGAATGAGTTTGTGTTCTTTTATTTAATCCTTTATATTAACTCTTAGCATCTGCTTGTCTGTCTGTCGCAAAAACTTTGGATTGATTTTTAACCCACTTCCCGATATTCTATCGAACTGAAACTTTGCAGGCAGACTCGTGGCGATGATAAAAATGATCTATCAAAATTTCACATGGATCAAATGGAATATAATTACAGTAATGAATTTTTATATTATCTCTATGTAGCATGTAAATGTTTATGCTAGTCTGTCACGCTGTGCGTATTATATTGAATATACTTTTAGTTATGTCTCATATATAAAGGATTTATAGTGAAAAAACTTTGTCAACGGGGTCAACAACACAAGGTGACACACATTTATCAATAGGTGCTCCAATCATAAGATTGTGCTTAATGCAATACCAAGACACCAGTCTTTACAAACAGCATGTTTATAAACATTAGAGGGACTGGCAGGGAACATAACCCACCATGAGTCGTCACCAGCACAGCCTCCTGAGACAGCAGGTTGTTTCCCCTGGTGTTCATGGTTGAGCTGAATCCTGTGTTGTAGGCTATGGGGTTGGATCCTGGGCACAGAAGGAAGTAATCAGTGAGAAAACCACCAGACTTTATCATGGCGGACACATACATGCCACCTTGTACAGTTTACACATACTTTGTACAGAAATAAAGTGTTATTGCGTACATCCATCAATGTTCCCTTTCAGCTGCGTGCTTGCGCAGGTATCTGACCAACACCGCTCAGCAGTTTAAAATTACAGCGCAGTAAATTTTGTGAAATATTACACAAAAAATTGATGCTGTGAAACTTTGCACATGAGTTTACTCACTTTGCACATGAGTTTACTCACTTTGTACATGAGTTTACTCACTTTGCACATGAGTTTACTCACTTTGTACATGAGTTTACTCACT
This sequence comes from Ampullaceana balthica, assembly GCA_944989445.1. Lineage (NCBI taxonomy): Eukaryota > Metazoa > Mollusca > Gastropoda > Lymnaeidae > Ampullaceana > Ampullaceana balthica. The sequence continues at coordinate 104,005 of CALYLW010001394.1, read as the reverse complement.
TTGCACATGAGTTTACTCACTTTGTACATGAGTTTACTCACTTTGTACATGAGTTTACTCACTTTGTACATGAGTTTACTCACTTTGTACATGAGTTTACTCACTTTGTACATGAGTTTACTCACTTTGCACATGAGTTTACTCACTTTGCACATGGACCAACAAGTCTTAGAGTGAACATTGACAGCCATACAGCACATGGACCAACAAGTCTTAGAGTGAACATTGACAGCCGTACAGCATATGGTCCAACAAGCCTTAGAGTGAACATTGACAGCCGTACAGCATATGGTCCAACAAGCCTTAGAGTGAACATTGACAGCCGTACAGCATATGGTCCAACAAGCCTTAGAGTGAACATTGACAGCCGTACAGCATATGGTCCAACAAGCCTTAGAGTGAACATTGACAGCCATACAGCACATGGACCAACAAGTCTTAGAGTGAACATTGACAGCCATACAGCACATGGACCAACAAGTCTTAGAGTGAACATTGACAGCCATACAGCACATGGACCAACAAGTCTTAGAGTGAACATTGACAGCCATACAGCACATGGACCAACAAGTCTTAGAGTGAACATTGACAGCCATACAGCACATGGACCAACAAGCCTTAGAGTGAACATTGACAGCCATACAACACATGGACCAACAAGTCTTAGAGTGAACATTGACAGCCATACAGCACATGGACCAACAAGTCTTAGAGTGAACATTGACAGCCATACAGCACATGGACCAACAAGTCTTAGAGTGAACATTGACAGCCATACAGCACATGGACCAACAAGTCTTAGAGTGAACATTGACAGCCATACAGCACATGGACCAACAAGTCTTAGAGTGAACATTGACAGCCATACAGCACATGGACCAACAAGCCTTAGAGTGAACATTGACAGCCATACAACACATGGACCAACAAGTCTTAGAGTGAACATTGACAGCCATACAGCACATGGACCAACAAGTCTTAGAGTGAACATTGACAGCCATACAGCACATGGACCAACAAGTCTTAGAGTGAACATTGACAGCCATACAGCACATGGACCAACAAGTCTTAGAGTGAACATTGACAGCCATACAGCACATGGACCAACAAGTCTTAGAGTGAACATTGACAGCCATACAACACATGGACCAACAAGCCTTAGAGTGAACATTGACAGCCATACAGCACATGGACCAACAAGCCTTAGAGTGAACATTGACAGCCATACAGCACATGGACCAACAAGTCTTAGAGTGAACATTGACAGCCATACACCACATGGACCAACAAGTCTTAGAGTGAACATTGACAGCCATACAGCACATGGACCAACAAGCCTTAGAGTGAACATTGACAGCCATACAACACATGGACCAACAAGTCTTAGAGTGAACATTGACAGCCATACAGCACATGGACCAACAAGTCTTAGAGTGAACATTGACAGCCATACACCACATGGACCAACAAGTCTTAGAGTGAACATTGACAGCCATACAGCACATGGACCAACAAGCCTTAGAGTGAACATTGACAGCCATACAACACATGGACCAACAAGTCTTAGAGTGAACATTGACAGCCATACAGCACATGGACCAACAAGCCTTAGAGTGAACATTGACAGCCATACAACACATGGACCAACAAGTCTTAGAGTGAACATTGACAGCCATACAGCACATGGACCAACAAGCCTTAGAGTGAACATTGACAGCCATACAGCACATGGACCAACAAGTCTTAGAGTGAACATTGACAGCCATACAGCACATGGACCAACAAGCCTTAGAGTGAACATTGACAGCCATACAACACATGGACCAACAAGTCTTAGAGTGAACATTGACAGCCATACAGCACATGGACCAACAAGTCTTAGAGTGAACATTGACAGCCATACAGCACATGGACCAACAAGTCTTAGAGTGAACATTGACAGCCATACACCACATGGACCAACAAGTCTTAGAGTGAACATTGACAGCCATACAGCACATGGACCAACAAGCCTTAGAGTGAACATTGACAGCCATACAACACATGGACCAACAAGCCTTAAGAGTGAACATTGACAGCCATACAGCACATGGACCAACAAGCCTTAGAGTGAACATTGACAGCCATACAACACATGGACCAACAAGCCTTAGAGTGAACATTGACAGCCATACAGCACATGGACCAACAAGTCTTAGAGTGAACATTGACAGCCATACAGCACATGGACCAACAAGTCTTAGAGTGAACATTGACAGCCATACAACACATGGACCAACAAGTCTTAGAGTGAACATTGACAGCCATACAGCACATGGACCAACAAGTCTTAGAGTGAACATTGACAGCCATACAACACATGGACCAACAAGCCTTAGAGTGAACATTGACAGCCATACAACACATGGACCAACAAGCCTTAGAGTGAACATTGACAGCCATACAGCACATGGACCAACAAGCCTAAGAGTGAACATTGACAGCCATACAGCACATGGACCAACAAGTCTTAGAGTGAACATTGACAGCCATACACCACATGGACCAACAAGCCTTAAGAGTGAACATTGACAGCCATACAGCACATGGACCAACAAGCCTTAGAGTGAACATTGACAACCATACAACACATGGACCAACAAGCCTTAGAGTGAACATTGACAGCCATACAGCACATGGACCAACAAGCCTAAGAGTGAACATTGACAGCCATACAGCACATGGTCCAACAAGCCTTAGAGTGAACATTGACAGCCGTACAGCACATGGTCCAACAAGCCTTAGAGTGAATATTGACAGCCATACAGCACATGGGACCAACAAGCCTTAGAGTGAACATTGACAGCCATACAGCACATGGACCAACAAACCTTAGAGTGAACATTGACAGCCATATAGCACACGGACCAACAAGCCTTAGAGTGAACATTGACAGCCATACAGCACATGGACCAACAAGCCTTAGAGTGAACATTGACAGCCATACAGCACATGGACCAACAAGCCTTAGAGTGAACATTGACAGCCATACAGCACACGGACCAACAAACCTTAGAGTGAACATTGACAGCCATACAGAATTTAGAAAAGAAAATATGCCGGTTTCCATGTAAGTACAGTGGGGCCCACTTAACTCGAGCCCGGTTAACTCGTCAGTTCTATTAACGTTTAAAGCCCCATAAGGTTTTCGGTAAACTTCCGCCTCAGTCCCATAAGGATTTCCCGTATCGCGATGGACTGGTTATGAAATTAAAAAAATTGCTGTAAATTTATTTATAATGTTATGATCATACTGATTTGATCTTTTAGGATAAGAATGGTTATTTTAAATTAACCAAAAGACCGTTTTGAGTTTAATACTATTTTACCTGTAGTTTAGTACTATTATTTTTACAAAAAAGTATAGCGAAATCACATTTTCAAAAAAATAATTAAAAACTACCCCGAAACTTCGCGAATCGAGCGAAGGCAATCGCTGCCATTGCCGGAAGTCGAATAAATCTTCTATCCCGCACTGAATAGTTTTTACTTTCTGTAATTTTGTTTCTAAAAAGAGTACTATCGAGGCGCGCTTTACCGCGCTTTGGTAATATAAGCTAGGTGCGCATTACTGCGCTTTGTCAAATTAAACGTTAAGTCGACGTTTTTTTTTGGAAACGCCAAATTCTCTCTTTGTCTTTGCATTTTTTCATCGGTTAATTTGATTTTTTTAAGTCGCCGAGCCCTGATATTTCGAGCACAAAAGAGTGCCAAATTTGCAATTTAACGTCGGTTAGCTCGATCCCCATCTGTTCGCCTAGCAATGCACTTTGGCATTTTTAGTTCAAAACAGTGTTGACATCTCGCTTTCTTCGAGACTTCCTGCTATTGTGTGATTCTACGAGATTTCAATAAAAATTACCGGATGTTTTTACTTTCAATTTGATTTTGTGTGTGAATTAGTTTGAGTATGTATTCACCAGAGGTACTTGAAAATCGCGTTAGTGGTCTTTAATCTGTCATTATTTCGCTGTGCATGTTATATTATTATTAAACTTAATTCATTTTCTGATGCATTAATCATTTTATTTTTTAAGATAAATGAATATCTTTAGAAAAGAAAATAAAGGTTTGTATCGAGAATCGACGGTGGTTTTTATATAATCAAATAAAAAATTATTATTCTTTTAAAAGTTTGTTGTTGCTTTGTTACCAGTAAGATACGTGACTGTGACTAACACGCGCGTGATGGTGAAATCAAATCATATTCTTAATCTTCTAGTATATATATAATATACACGTCATCACTGTTGTAGGTCGAATTCTGATAAGGTCAAGGCCGCATTTGTTACTATTTATATTACAAGTTACACGTATCATTTGATTGACGGAGGAAATTCGAGTGCGGTCTCATAGTGACAGATAACCTGCACGTCAAAAGCATTAAACTTAAAATTACCATATTGATATGTTTATTTTTTTTTAATTCGCCGATTCGGCAGGCATTGCAAACGCGAGCGGCGGTGACATGCCACGCCAGACGCGCCAGGGACGAGGCGAAAAATTTGACCTTTAACGCATGCGCAGACAATTATAAACTGGTACCTTTTTTTTTATTAAATGGAATCGAAACATGAACACATAGACGTAATCAAAGTCATTTACTTCGGCAAAAAAATATATATATATATAAAAATTCCCGACTAGTCAATACTTTTCCCGACTATTTCCGGACTTTCAAGACCGGGAAAATTATTTTAAGAATTCCCGACTTTTTCCAGACTGAGTGGGAACCCTGGGTTATATTTACACGGCCCTCCGAACGGTCTTAACCCTAGGAAAGAGTGAAGAAATATTATGGTCCCGATATTCCGATTAATCGTCCCATCACTAATTAACGCACATCATGTATATAAAGAAATTTCAAGAGCATGTTAATATTTTGCCGCCATATTGGTTTTCGTTTAACTCGATGATCGGTTACCTCGGTGCCATTTTTCATACCCCAACGCCGTCGACTTAACCGGGTCCCACTGTATATACCAAGTATAATTTAATAAAATCATCTGTTGGAAAAAATAATTATTTGATTTCTAAAGTCAAAGAAAAAGCTTAAGGAATTTAATAAGAAACCCACGAATCAAAGAGCAGATTCCTCCATTGGCAAACTTTCTAGCTGAAGCTATGTAGGCCAGACCCAGAACACCGCCGTCAAACTTGCGGTGGGTAAATAAATGGGCCAGGCAGAAGTTGTGAAAATCCTTGTCTTGTCCGAATTGCTAGGAAACCAACGAATTTTTTGTTCTTTTAGTTCAATTCAAGTAAACATTGTAAAGTGTATTAAAAATCTAGACATTTCTATCTCTCAGACTATTTTTAAATATATAAAGGATGAGATTTGTTGGGTTTCACATCACATCAATTAAATATACATTTCTATTACATGAACCTTCTCTAGGTATATTACATGAACTTAATCTAAGTATATTACATGGGTAACCAGACAAAACGACAAGTGACAAAATGACAAGGTGACAAAATGACAAGGTGACAAAATGACATCGTAACCAAACGACAAGTCTTCAACATCTCTACCGTCCTTAATGCCTTATATACAATAAAGTGTAATCAAATTGTTATGGATATTCTACGTGCCTTATGGTTGGAGAAACTGTGTTTGGAAGAAAACAAGTTAAATGGTCGACTCAGAATTCCTTAAGTAATTGACTCACCCTAAGCAAGTTACTGTCCGGCCAGCTTTCCATGGGCATGTTGTAATGGGTTTGGCTTTTGGAGTTGGGCTCAGGGTGAATACGTAACTGTGGAGCATCAAAGTACGAAGTTTAAGGCAATGAGCCAGAACAACAGACACACTGATTGTAACATTACAGGGTAGCTATACAGAGTTTAATAATAGATTTAGGGAGAAAATAAACATTTATTATAGAATCAAATGGAGAAATATTTCCCTTGTTTTTATTCTATTCCCGTGAAATAGATTGCACCTTTTTATTTTATATTTGTCTTTTTATACACAAGTTTTTGGATGTTTGTTAGTATTATTTTGAGACTAGTGTCTGGCAATTTTAAAAATGGGATCACAAATTTATTTATAAAATATAAACTATAAAAAAAAACACAAGAAACAAACATTTTATAAGCAATTTATCCAAGATTAAGAAACATTTAAAACAAGCCCAAAAACTATCCACGAAACAATATTGATGACAATGAAAATAACAAAATGTCTTTAAAAAAACAAACAAGGTAATGAATGTGTAAAGGAAAAAAAAACTATGACAGCGCTGAATACTTTTCTAAAATTCCTGGGCATTGGTAAGGATACGGTATGTGCAGGAAATAATTAATGAGAAAATGAATGAGCCATCAATAGGAAACAAACCTCCTTTATCTGAAAGCCATCAATAGGAAACAAACCTCCTTTATCTGAAAGCCATCAATAGGAAACAAACCTCCTTTATCTGAAAGCCAAGTCCTGTCAACTGTAACTCTGGGTTCCAGACAGTTTTTCTGAAGATGTTGTCCACTCTCTGCATTGTCTGAACCTAGACAATAGACAATACAAACATTGGGGAGGAAGGTGGAGATTGCCAGAGAGAAATTACTTTCATGCTTGATATATTCTAATTACACATGATTAGATGTCAGATCAACATTCCAGATAGTAAAAATAAAACATAAATTTGAACTTATCCCTTTTCTTATGTAAGGCATTTATGAGCCTAAACTATCACTGTACATGTCCCTATTTTTAAAACATGCCCAAAAGATATGTGGGAGGTAATGTGACCATAGCAAAGCATCATGACTTTGAGATATGTAACATAAGACATAGTTAGGACCATGACATTTACAGAACAAATATAACATAAGACATAGTTAGGACCATGACATATACAAAACAAATATAAGACATAGTTAGGACCATGACATATACAAAACAAATATAAGACATAGTTAGGACCATGACATATACAAAACAAATATAAGACATAGTTAGGACCATGACATATACAGAACAAATATAAGACATAGTTAGGACCATGACATATACAAAACAAATATAAGACATAGTTAGGACCATGACATATACAGAAACAAATATAAGACATAGTTAGGACCATGACATATACAGAACAAATATAACATAAGACATAGTTAGGACTATGACATATACAGAACAAATATAAGACATAGTTAGGACCATGACATATACAAAACAAATATAACATAAGACATAGTTAGGACCATGACATATACAGAACAAATATAAGACATAGTTAGGACCATGACATATACAGAACAAATATAAGACATAGTTAGGACCATGACATATACAGAACAAATATAAGACATAGTTAGGACCACGACATATACAGAACAAATATAACATAAGACATAGTTAGAACTAGGCCTGTCAACAGGTACCAGTTGCCGTGCAATTACCCGGGTAGTAAAATTGCACCTGGGTACCAGTGAAAATGTTGCTGCAATGTCTATAATCTATACTCTACTCTATACTCTACTCTATACTCTACTCTATACTCTACTCTATACTCTACTCTATACTCTATACTCTACTCTATACTCTACTCTATACTCTATACTCTACTCTATACTCTACTCTATACTCTACTCTATACTCTATACTCTACTCTATACTCTACTCTATACTCTATACTCTATACCGACGGTTGTCTTCTGTGTTCACTTTGCGGCTAGCGATTAATTTATCAAAGTAAAACTTCTCGTTTGAAATATTTGCTGTGAAATATGTTTAACATGAAATATGTTTAACATGAAATATGTTTAACATAAATATGTTTAACATGAAAACAATTAAAAAGAAACATCTGTCAACCGGAAATAAAATACGTTCCCGAAAAACTACAATTTATTTTGATACAACTTTTTTCTTTGAACATGAAACAAAAATCATTTAACACAAAAAGGATTTGGTTCTTTGAATTATTAAAATAAGGAAAATATTACTGCACGCCAAGAATTAAGAAGGGCTGAAGATGACAGAAATGACATCTGCTTTGGCTTTGATATACATCGAATAATATGAGTTACCAGTTGTGATGAGCCAATGTTGTTTATCTACCCCCCCCCACCCACTCCTCCCTCCATTCCTTTACCCACGATGCCCATTCCTTTACCCACGATGCCCATTCCTTTACCCACCATGCTTAAAAGAAACAACTCTTCTATTATTGGGTTTTTTTAAAATGTCAGTTGTTCAATGATCTGTAATAACACAAATAAAAGCTGGGGGCTGGGTCCACTCAGTAGAGGCAAGTGGGCTGGGTCCACTCAGTAGAGGCAAGTGGGCTGGGTCCACTCAGTAGAGGCAAGTGGGCTGGGTCCACTCAGTAGAGGCAAGTGGGCTGGGTCCACTCAGTAGAGGCAAGTGGGCTGGGTCCACTCAGTAGAGGCAAGTGGGCTGGGTCCACTCAGTAGAGGCAAGTGGGCTGGGTCCACTCAGTAGAGGCAAGTGGGCTGGGTCCACTCAGTAGAGGCAAGTGGGCTGGGTCCACTCAGTAGAGGCAAGTGGGCTGGGTCCACTCAGTAGAGGCAAGTCCCGGAAACGTTTGATTAATTACAGCAGTTGCACAGCTATGAACTAGAAATAACTAGCCAGGTCATCATACGATTACCGTCCTTTATATTTAAAGACTTTGTTTAGCCCCCACATCAACTATTTTTTTCACTTCGGTTCCCCACGGCTCATTGTTTTCACACCCCTGTAGTAAAGCAGTATTTCAATGACATCTTTTTTACTTCGCTGATTCATTACGTCTATATTTGCATTTCCATAATGAACAAAGGAGTAGGCTAATAGTGGGCAAAATTTATGCTGCGTTTTGAGCAGGTCCCAGGTACCAGCTCAAAATTTGGACGGTTACCCGGGCAACTTTTTTCAACAATATTGACAGCCCTTGTTAGGACCATGACATATACAAGACAAATGTAACATAAGACACATGACCATGAGACATACAATGTAGTTGGCCGTCCTATGAGGGTATCCCCCACCAAGTCCATTGAAGAATGTATAATCGGCCACAGCAATGATGTGGCATGTATCCAGTGTAAGACCTGCTCTCTTGTGCCTAGTCGACTCTGTAGATAAAGCAGAACAACATTGACCACACTCATGTGTGTCTTGTACATAAAATAATTTAAATATAAAATCAAGAAACAAAGTATTAGCAGCTAAATTTTCATATATGGTTGTAGACATTTTAGATTGAAAAATATTGACTCTCTCCTTTGCAAAAGAAACAGAATTGTCATAAACAATATATTTTTAAGGATCTTATTTAGTTTTCAACTAATTAGTTGTTTTATAACTTTATGTTCAAACAAAAATTATCTTGTAGATACAGGCTTAAAATCCAGCTTGTAGTTGATATCAGGACATACCCTTACTCTTGTTCATCATCTCTTCCATCTGTCTGATCTCCTTTTCACTGTACGGAGTGTAGCTAGGATCATCTTCAGGACGTATGGTCCCACAGACCTTAACTCTGAAACCAATTCCTTTGTGTTTGAATGAATGATGCTATGTGAAACCTTGGTCATTGAAACTCGATGTTATTTCGGGAAATGATACAAGCAATCCACTCAAGTACTTTGTGCATCAAACAAAATTTTGCAAGAATCAAAGTAAATAGCTATGTGAATTTCTTCCTCGCTGAAATGCATGGTAGATATCAATATGGAAGATAGCAGGTCAAGACAGCTAAAAAATCAACTTGCTTACGTGTGATTTTGGCTCTTGTTTAAATTGGGAAAGATGTTGTCCCACTTGATGTCTGAATGGCGGTAGACTATCATGGTGTGATTGTTTGGCTGTGGTAGGTGGCGCCATGCAGGCTGGAGTGGGCAAGTCAAATTGTTACAGTCATTTATTAAATAGTAAATTTAATTTTATTTTAATTTTAAATAAATGTTCAATACAAATTTAAGAAAGAAAAAAAAAGAAGATGTTGAAAATTGGTAGTATGAACTGAAAAAGAAACTAAATGAATTAAACTTACCTCTAAAGTGATGGTATCCCCCTTATCATAGACATTAGCACCCCAAATCCCATCTTCTGTGTAAGCATCTGCCTTGATGCTCTCGTCACCTAGAGGATCAGAGTTCAAATTTACCCAGCAGGCAATGTGAGAAAAACAAGGATCATGTTAGCAATTGTACTTATTTATTGTATATTTTATGTCCAGTTAAAATAAAATTGTATCATTTTGAAGAGCTAAATGAGAAAAACTCTATCAAGTAAAATTCATGAACCAATCAGATAAGAGAATTGATAATAAGACTCACAGGTCTATTGTCAAGAATTTAAGATTAAAGTTTATAGTCTAAGTGGTATGTTTATGAAAATGCACTTTCATTTTTAAAAACATATTTTATTGACTTTTTAAAGTTAAATTATGCGCATGAATTAATATTTGTAATTCTTAAAAATAAATTTAAATCCTAGAAATAACTTTCTTGTTACCTGACACGTGACCTGAAAAAAAGTCGTTTGGGTTTACATAGAAAGGCGTTGATTGACCATCGGGATAGACAAGCTTGGCTGAAAAATCAGCTGTCATAACATGAGTGCCTGGCTTTAAGACAAGGTTGAATTCCCTGCATACAAAAATAATTTAATTAATTTATAAATGGCAGATGATGAAAAATTATAGCTAATTGAAAATATTGGTAAAGAGTAAAAGAATTATAGTTAATAATAGATTCACATCATTGCTATTTTTATTATTTACCTATTAAATGCAGAGAAGCTAACATATTTTTCATCAATGCCATTGCTGTCCGTGCTCCTCTTCCGCCTGACTTTAATGTCCAGATGGTCAAGAGTCTCATAGTATCGCAACTGATCAGCAAGTTCACCTGGTCAAAAATGGTCATATGACTTGAATGTACAGCTTATACAAGTCAGAAATGGCTTGGTCATCTACATGACTGTTTTCAATTACTTTAAGACAATTTAAAACTAATAACAAAAATTTAATCTGTGACTTAATTTATAAACCTTCACAAAATCTGAGACTTAATTTAAAACCTTCACAAAATCTGTGACTTAATTTAAAACCTTCACATAATCTGTGACTTAATTTAAAACCTTCACAAAATCTGCCTTCTAGAAGAATTACATCTCAAGGAGAGTTCTAAAGATATTTTTGTTAAAGCTAATCTATGCTTTGTAGATTAAATGTACTTTCTCAAATATTTATTCAATCCATTTTCTATTTGTCAGATAATAATGAATCTTTTTGCCAAACACCAATGAAACCCTGTATTCTGTAGAAACATCAGGTAAATCTTAGTGGGTTAAAGATGATAACATAAATTCACTGCAAAGGATAAAACAACAAATATAGCACAAATTAGAACTACTTGTTACATTCTTTTTAGTGGGTAAGGGGATTTTTAGTGTCTATATAACATGAGATGACAAACATTTTCGGTTCCCAAACAGGGCTCAGCTAATCAGGTGAAACCTAAGGATTAACAATACCATTGTGAAAGAGAAAACCTAAAAATCCTTTGTCTATCCACTTCGATTACACTTCTTCAGTCCAGGAACCATATACCCAGAAGTGCCTGGACAGGTTGGAGGCAGTCTGGCACACAAGAGCTTGTTTTGTCCCAAACCACTATCAGAACTGGCCAACATTGTCGATTATCAATTCTCTCCATGTCATTAAAGTACAGGAAATGGTCTCTGACAAACAGGGACTAGAACAAGCTTCCCAAAGAAACAGCAGAGGTGACAACATTTGGCACATTACCGTCCACTGTCTCCTAACATCCAACTATCCAGTTCCTGGTTACCTTGCTGTGTTGCCCTTGTGACCAGTGAAGTAAACTCTTCAATACCAAAGTATTATTTTTTAATTCTTTAAGCAAACCAGTGTAAATAAATCATGTGGATGATGGTTTTTGACTTGAAAAGTAAAAGAACTTTACAGTGTTGTTTGGGATATAAATAAATAAGTGACTGCTTTCAGTGAGATGATCTCTGATGTGTACTTATTTTGGTGGCTACTTTATTTGAGGATTGATTAAGGTAAATTCTAATTTTTGCAGAGTAATTTATCTTTCTGCTTAAATTAAAACTAGCAAGGGGTTAAAAGCAGATGGTTTACACTTCTTCTCGCATATCTAAGATCCAGAGGGACACAATATATTTCTACACTCACCATTTAATATGTGACATGTGCAATAAAGAAATAAGTTTAATGAGCATGAGCTCTGCTCATCTGAGGTGGCAAAAGATTGTGAGAGTAAATCTTGATATTTATTTCATATCCATCAATCTATCTATCATCAGTGATAAATTAATTGAAATGAGATCAGCGTTGAGTCATCCTTCCCTTGGCATTGTCAACCTTAATGACACTCAGTCTTTGTAATCTAGTTGGCTTAAGTTTAGTTAGATCTAGCTTCCAATTCCAAGCCCTTATTTTTATTCATTAGGCTTATTCAGTCTTATTCATAATACAATATAATAATTTATATTAATATAATGAAGTGAAATTACTGCATAGTTGGTTATCCCTAACATTAAAATCATTCAGTAACAAGTTAAGGCAGGGAAGTTAACATAATAAATATTGAAGGGTTTAGCAATCCTCCACATCCCGGTCCCAAATTATTTGCACTCAAAAGAGGAAGTATATAGTTAATCAAAGTATGTTATTTATTGATAAACACAGAAAAAGTATTATTTGTTGTCATCAAATACTAAATATTCCAATTGTCACACTGCATTCCCAAATAGATGCCCAAAGCTTTCTGTTTGTGACTGTTGCACCACTGAAAGCTTTCTGTTTGTGACTGTTGCACCACTGAAAGCTTTCTGTTTGTGACTGTTGCACCACTGAAAGGCCGAAAAGTAGCTAGCAAACAGAGCACGTCTTGTACCACTCTGATACCGGAGTTTACGTTTCGCTTGCACCCACAGTCTTGCGATAGTTTTAGTTTAAGTATGAATTTCCCTGTGTACTGAATGAACGAACTGATGAGCGTGCACAACAACTGCGTGATCATAGAGCCAATTGTTTATGTGAGCAACATTCTGATAGCCTAGCCAAGCGTCTGTGATGACTGTTGTCCCCGGCAACACATGATTAGTGATAAAAAATGTATGAAAATACCTGAGATATGTACTGATTAACAAATTGGTGTCAATAATGATGTAATTGTCATAACTGAGATGTTCCCATAAGTAACTAAGCATATCTATGTGATAACACACACTACAAAATAATTTGGGACCGAGATTCAGAGGATTGCCAAAGTTTTTTTATATAAGAAAAGATACTATTTATAATTTAGCCTATTTATAATTAAATATTCATCTTTTTTTATTCAACCACAACCCAAACATCTTATCTTATCTGTTACAGACGCTCCTTCTATACAGAAGATTATTGCATGCTTTGCTTATCTATGTCTAGTCCTGCAGTATTTTTTAGAGTTTTAAATGTTGATAAAGTGTTGGTTTTCCTGGTTTCTTCAGGCGACCCATTCCACGCCCGAATTTTGGACGGGAAGAATGAGAATTTGTATGTTTTTGCATACGTAATAAGAAAAGTTCAGAGACGAGGATGTTGGTGTCAACCTGAAATACCGCACAGATGGCAAGCTGTTCAACCTTCGGAGGCTCCAGGCAAAAACCAAGGTTATGACAGACATAATCAGAGACCTGCTGTTCGCTGATGACTGTGCCCTCAACGCTGTCTCAGAAGCCGACATGCAACGCAGTGTAAACCTGTTCTCCAGTGCCTGCACAAACTTTGGTCTGTCAATCAACACCAAGAAGACTGAGGTCCTCCATCAGCCTGCACCTGGAAGACCATACGTAGAGCCCAACATCACTGTCAACGGCCAGAGACTCAATACAGTGCACCGGTTCACATACCTAGGCAGCACACTGTCTCAAAATGTCACCATCGATGACGAAGTGAACGTCAGAATTGCCAGAGCCAGCTCCACTTTTGGCAGGTTGTACCCTAATGTCTGGAACAGAAGAGGCATTACCATCCAGACCAAGCTGAAAGTGTACAGGGCAGTGGTGCTCCCCACACTGCTTTATGCTTGTGAAACTTGGACTGTTTATCAGCGCCATGCAAGAAAGCTGAACCACTTTCATATAACAAGCCTCAGGAAGATTCTCGGCATAAAGTGGCAGAACAAAATTCCAGACACAGTGGTACTGACCAAGGCAGGTCTCCCCAGCATCTTCACCCTCCTGATGCAGTCCCAGCTTCGCTGGGCAGGGCACGTTGTCCGAATGCCAGACGAGAGACTGCCAAAGAGAATCTTTTATGGTGAGCTCCAGTATGGCCAGCGGTCCCACGGTGGGCAAAAGAAACGCTTCAAAGACACACTGAAAGCCTCAATGAAAGCGTTTGCCATAAATCCAGACACGTGGGAACGAGCTGCAATGGACCGATCCACCTGGCGCTCTTCCGTCCACGAAGGTGCCAGGTCATGTGAGGCAAACCGGATTACCGCCGCAGAAAAGAAGAGGCAAGCCCGAAAGGCCCATGCTGTCAACCCTCCAGGAGATGTCGCACTCGCCCCCTGTCCCTTCTGTTCCCGAACCTTTCGTGCAAGGATCGGCCTAATCAGCCATCTGCGCACGCACAGAAAACCCTCGGATGACTAGAGTGGTCCTCGTCGTATCGACGGACGAACGAACAAAAATAAGAAAAGTGTTTTTATTCTTATGTCTATCTGAGGGTTGTATTAAGTTAAATTTGTTTTGTATTTCTAAATTATAATTAATTGTTTTATGTATAATTACTACTTTATTCTTGGTTCTTCTATCCTCTAGTGCAGGGGTTCCCAACCCCGTGCCCTCGGGCACCATGGCACCCGCGGAACGAATCGAATGTGCCCGCCACTATTCGACAGAGATATAATTTTATCATAAACATTAATTAAAAATGTGAATTATTTTTATTTATTTGTTAGAGTTTTAAGTGTTTTGAGTTCCTACGTTTATTAAATACGTTCGTATGTTTGCGATATTGTATGCATGAGTGGTTCCTTTGCTGACAGTACTTGTCGCAACTTGTCTAGCTGCTAGTCAGACTGCAAACTTCACGCTAGCCAGGAACTGGGAGTGCTATTTGCACATCACTCCTTGTACACGCAGGACAGACAAAGGGTGGGGATATTTACAATACATTCAGAATATACGCCAAGTCAGTAAATATGCCTTTGCACAAGCTGTCTGCAATAACAACCGATGGGGAACCAGCAATGGTAGGTAAAAACAAAGGATTTATTGCCATCTGCAAGTAGGATGAATCATTTTCAACTTTATTTCCTACCACTGTATTATCCACCAGGAAGCTCTCTGTTGTAAAATTTTGCCAATTGAACACGTTATGAAAATAGTTACAAATAAGTTAAATGTAAAAAAATCTTTTTTTAAAAAGGACACGCTTTTATTTACATATAGAAATTGCACTAAATATGTATAATACAAAAAAAAACATTTTCCCCTAACTGAAAATTGAACCTCGTACCCCCATGTCGGCAATCGATCACGCTTATATTTCGGCCAGCAAGACTTGATGTTGATAGTACTTTTTAAAGTTATAATAATTGTATCCCTCTAGGACGAATTGAGGCATGGTTCATTGACGCAAGTGATAATATTTTATATAGACAAAAACTAAAAACTAAAAGTGCAATAATTTCAATACGGTACATTCGATCGATCTGAAATTTTGATACAATGCATTGTCATCCAGATCTATCTGTGGTAAAATTTTTAAATCTCTAGGACCATCAGAAGTGGTATAATTTTACGTTTCAAGTTTTGAAAAAAGGATGGAAGGAAGGGTGGATGGATACAACATACAAACATTGTGACTTAAATAAAAGCGTGTAAAATAATCACTTCTATTGGAGCAACACCGACTTTTCAAGGCCCTGTTAGAAGATAATCAAGATAAAGAACATGATCTTATTCTGCATACTGAAGTACGTTGGCTCAGTAAAGGAAATGTTCTTACATGATTTGTGTCTAATTGAAGAAATAAAAACATTTATAAACGATAAAAAGGAAAATTATGATGAACTAACTGACTCTCGCTGGTTGATTGATTTGGGATTTCTCAAAGACATAATGGAAAAATTGAAGTCTTTAAATTTGGAGTTGCAAGGGAAACCAAAAAAAATAGCTGAAATGATACGCTCTGTAAGGTCATCTAAAGCTAAATTGGATTTGTTGATATCACATTTGCAGATATATTCTCTCGTGCATTTCCCACACATAAAGAAAATGCTAGGTAACAATAAATTAAATGGGTCATTATTTATTAAGCATCTTCAAGAGTTAAAAAAAGACAGTTTGAAGAGAGACTTTTGCAGTTTACACATATCGAGCCAACCGTTTCCTTATGTATCAATCCTTTTACGTGCCAAATAAATGTAATGGAAATGGCCACATGTATTGCAGATTTTGTTCAAGGTAAGACAGAAGAACTAGAGTTCGAAATTTTGGACCTTCAGAATGATATCTTGCTAAATTCCTTAATATCAGAGGACTTTTGGAATACAGGGGACAGAGAAAAGTTCCCATTTTTGAAAAAAGCGACATATAAAATTGAATCATTTTTCGGTTCGATATATTTATGCGAATCATTGTTTTCAAATATGAACTTAATAAAATCAAAATATATATCTCGGCTCATCGATGAGCATCTTTACGATTGTTTGCTAACAGGAATATCATCGTACTCTCCTAATTATGAGGCAATGGCCAATGATATGCCCAAAGATCACATTGACATAATGTCATTAAATTTTTTTATAAAATGTTTTCTTTGTATTTGTGTTTTTTTGTTTACGTTTTATAAATATATTTCTATTTGTTTACGCAATTTGAATAATAATTGTATTATTTTGAAACATTTGTGTTTTAATTCATTACTAAATTATGAATATAAGAAAATAATTATGGGAAAATGAGAAGTTATGGAAGGAGTTTGTCGATTAAAAATAGGTGGTGCCCGCCACCCTACCGATATTTTAGAATGTGCTCTAGAGTTTCAAAGTTTATTGATTTAACTAATGGCTTTAGTTTTGTCAGTTTTGAACATTCTCCAGTAATAAATCTGGCAGCTTTTTTTAAAATTTGTTCTACTGTATCAATTTTTTTTTGGTGGATGGGTCCCATACAGAAGATGCGTATTCTAGTACAGGTCTCACCAAAGTGAGGTAGCATTTCAGTTTTATATTAGTGATGGGACGATACCAAAATTTTATAACGATTCCGATTCTACCCAATGATCCCGATACGATTCCGATTCCTGGCCATTATTACATATATGTATTACTGTGCCCAGGTATTAACCTATTCAATTAATATAAAATTTAAGAATTGATTAGAAAAGTTTATGAACTTGCTATTGAAGCTTTACAATATGCTAGATAACAATGTATTGGAAAGGTTTTATATAAACACATCTATCAATAATTCCATTTTGCTAATACAAAGATGTAGTATTGAGTACAAAATAATATAAATAATTCCATATTAATGAGAAAAACTTCATTTAGTGTTCATTCAGTTGGTAGTATGAATATGCATTTAATCATATACAAATTGAAGCACTCACAAATTATAGTGCAAAAAACAAAGGGTCTCTCCAGTTGTTGATTCTAAACAGTTTCTCTTTGGTGAGTATATATATTATATATTGCCACCTGCACTAAAAATTCTGTCTCTACTGAAGAAGGCGGAGCACATACATACTTTTTTGAGAGGAGAGCCAAACATGGAAGTTCTTCTTTGTTCGCTTTCCACCAACTAAGAGGATTCTCATTGTTTGCAATCACTTTAAATGTCAGATACTTAGATACCTTAATATTTCTGTTCTAATTTTAATACTTGCTACTGAAAATTGACCCTTTGTTGTTGTGGTTGTAGCATTTGAGTTGCTTATTTCTTGTTGATCGGCTTTCTTTTTCATATCAGCAAAAATCGTTTTGGTATCGGAATCGGGTCTGAATTATTCAGCTCCGATACCGATTCCCAATTCTTTGGAAAAATCCGGATATTCCGATACGATTCCGATTAATCGTCCCATCAATATTTTAAATCTCTATTACATTTTTAAAATTTTGTTTTACAAATATATAGCCTAAGGTTTTGTTTGATTTTTTAATAACTTCATTGACATTGGGATTCCATGATACAATGTAATTTTTCATTTATTATTACATGTACTCCTAAGTATTTTGCATCTGTAGTTTGGGTTAGTTCTTTGACATGAATGAAATATTTTGAATTTATTTGTTTCTTTTTCTTGTTACTCTTAACAGTTGAAACTTTTCTGGGTGGAAAGACATACTCCAGTTAGTGTCCCATTTTTTCAATTCATCTAAGTCTTTTTGTAAGATTGTGCTATCTTGATCTGATTTGATAGTTCTATAGATTACACAATGATACAATCATCAGCGAATTACCTAACTTTTGTCATTGTTGAGATGTTGTTGGGTAAATCATTTATATAAATTAAAAAGAGTAAGGGATCTAGCACAGTTCCCTGTGGAACTCCTGAGTTAAACTTTATTGGTGCAGATTTAGATCCATTAATTATTATTTTGCTCTCTACCCAAGAGGAAGTCTTGGACCCAATGATGTAAGGGACCTGAGCCTGAGATTCAAAAGAAGCTAAGTTTTTTTAGTACACTTAAGTGGTGAACTTTGTCAAATGCTAATATATGATATATAATTAGCACTTAGTTTTGACTAGATTAAACAATTTAGCTGTCTTAATCACAAACACTGAAACTATCACTGCAGACCTGCCTTACTCAATATCCTACATTTGGAAGAAAATCAGCAGCCCCAGGCCTAATGTTCTTCATGGGTCTTCCCGGAAACCCCCCTCAGCTCTCTCGCCCCCTAAGGGACCTAACAACTGAGAGACCCCCCCCTGCCCCAAAACAGTCGCTTCTGAAGCGGCCACCTGGGCATCCAAGTCGAAAATGCCTCCCATTAAAGTGACCTCACAAGGAGGGGTGAAATTTTCCCTACATCGACTCGCTACCAATTCAGCGCCACCCCGGCAAAGCATACAAGTCTCTATGGTTAGGACTGCTGCAAAGCGGGGGATCATCAATGACCTACCTAGGGTATAACCCCCAACTGGAATGTTTCCTCAGAGCTGGCGTCCGCTACGTTCTTCACTGTACCTTTTGCTAATCCGTACTGGCGCTCCTGGCCCTAAATTAGCACCGCTCAATGGCGTTGCTAGGAAAATGAGGGGGACGAAATGGTGGCTTCGGAATAACCCGACCCTCAACGGGTACTGTTGTTTTTCATCATCGGCATTGCCTCTGATGCTCTGCCTAAGATCCATACAATCATACAGTGACTATAATCATATGTGTCTAGCACCTAACACCTTACATATCGGACTTGGGCATTGCCTGCCAGGAGTTGTCAGTTTCAGGTTGCGGTCAGCTCCCCAACCCTAACACTACTCGTCTGTGGAGCCACGTAGAGGCCAAACCCTTTTTCGACAGACCTGCCTTACTAAAGTACTGTAATTAGTAATTAGAGTACTTTAATTTAAAATAACTGACTGAAATTTAAACTTAACACAGTAGACTCAGTAGTGTGACAGTATTGTCAGTATTGAGTATTGTATTGTTCATAATAAAGAAATAAATATTATTTATTTTATTAATATATCAATTATCAAATGTAAGTAACTTAAGTAAGATTAGTAACTATTATTAAGTAGTAACAGTAATCAGTAAGTATTTTAAAGTAGTTAGAGTTAGTTAGTGTTACACTCAGTGTTAGTAAAGTAAAGTTAGAGTTAGACTAGTTAGAGTAAAGTAGTAAAGAAGTAAAGTAAAGTTAGTAAAGTAACAGTCGAGTAAGAGTCAAGAGAAAGACTGAGTCAGTGAGAAAGAGTTACTAAGAGACTAAGAGTGAGACTCACCTGCTACGACACTAAGTAGGCCTACACACAAATATAATATATTAATATTCATGATCGATTTCAAATAAATATAACTCTAATTTGTTTTAGCTCATAATGGCCCTATCATTGTCACTTTTTACGCCTAATACTTATGTCCTATTTTTAAAAATGAAATATAACCCTTATAATAATATTCTGGTTATCATCGGGAAAACTAAGAAAAACTATTTTGAAAGGTGTAGCTATCTTCAATTCTAAGTTAAATAAATTTCCGGTAACTAAAAAAAAACAAAGTGATTATCCGCACGGTTATGGCCGTGAGAATAACGCCGAGCATTATACGCACGGCTTGTCGGAGCCCGTTGTAGACTAAATAATAGCCGATATCACTCAATTTAGACTAAAATGTGTAATTTCTATGCTAATACTAATTCCAATTTCATGATTACTGAATTTTTAGAGTAGCACTGTCATAAAACTTGATTAGTGTCGATTTAACGATAATTACTCTTAATGGAACCTAAGTCTAAGTATTTGTTTAAACTTAAAACTAAAACGAATCCATCTTAGTGCCCATGTAGTGTCCACCATAAGGGGCCGTCCATAAATGACGTCACACCTAGATGGGGGGAGGGGGTAACACATTTGTGACGATGTGTGATAAGGGGGGTGTTAAGAATTGTGACGCCATGTCAAAACACGCAACTTTAAATAAAAGTTCTACTTAATGTTTGATTGCTTACAGTTTACTTAATGACATTTTACATGGCTTCACCGGTGTTAGTCTCGTTTTTAGTCATATTAAATCGAAGTACTTGAACGAATAAGTTTTAGCTTATAAAATTTATTTTATTCTTTTTAGTCAACTTATGACAACCTGGTTTTTTAAAATATTTTTTTACCTCTATTTTTTTTACCAAACGCCCGCCCAACGTTTTAAAAACATTGTGATGTGGTCACGGGATGAACTCACGGATGTCAACAAAAGCAGACGGTACAGATGCTTATATATAGACTAAGATAAACTAAAAAGTTCAATAATTTAATAACGGTACATTCGATCGATCTGAAATTTTGAAACAATGCATTGTCATCCATGATCTATCTGTGGTAAAATTTTCAGATCTCTAGGACCATCAGAAGTGGTTGAATTTTACGTTGGCAGATTTGAAAAAATCTTGGACAAACCAACAAACCAAGCAACAAACCAACCAACAAACCAACCAAAAAACCAACCAACAAACAGGAACGAAAGCCAGTTAATAAAAACGTGGTAAAAAGTGATTTGAAACATGCTCATTTTCCAATAGAAAATACGGCTTTAATGGGGGTGGGAGATTGCAAAGCTTTGTGACGTAATTTTGGATGGGGGGGGGTCTAACTTTTGTGACGAGGGGGAGGGGGTGAAAATTGGTTCAAAATCGCGTGACGTCATTTATGGACGACCCCCCCCCCACAATTAAAAAAATTTTGATTTTGTTGTTGGCTTTTCCTTTTTTTCTAAATTAATGCTAATGTTGTCAACCAAGGACACGTTCTCTATAAAAAAAAATATAACCAACCCCCCTCCCCGGGCCACAGATTTTGTGATGTGTTGAATGTTAATAGTGTTTCTTTTCCTGGTTTGTTCAAGGCAACCCCTAACACGCCCGAATACCAGACGGGAAGAAGAAGGATCTGTGTATGTTTGTTATTGTATGTAAGTACATGGAACAAGAGAAGTGTTTTATCCTTAAGTCCTGTATTAAATTATCTTTGAATCTCGTGTTGTCTTTCCAAGCTAGAATTTATTGCCTTAAATATTATTTAAATAACTACTTTCATTTTTTTTTCTATAATCTTCTAGTGTCTCTAGGTTTGTTGATTTAACTAATGATGTTACTCTTGTCAATTTTAAATGTTGACCAGTAATGGATCTTGAAGCCCCTGGATGGCTCCATTACAGATGATGGTAATAGCTTGTTCGGGCATACAATTTCTGGATGTCAATGGTCCATGGTACAAATTATTATTAGTAGTAGAAATTTATTAGTATTTATTTTTCCCAAATAAAAAAAACTGTAAATGAATCATTTTAAGACGGTATTATATTCAGAAGACGCTGGAAACCTCAAAAGGTTCATCGTTGATAGACTCTGTCTTTCTCCTTCTATGCAGAAGATAGTTGCGTCCACAGACCATGACAGATGATCTGTTGGCAAGTGATGCAGCATTCACAGGCCACGGCTTTGTGGGTTCCACGCATTACCCAGCCGCCTAACTATGTTAGGTACCCATTCGGAGCGGGGTGACTCAGGGACCCTTGCCTTCACACGGATTCGAACCCGTGACCACCGCGTCCCCTAGTTGAATGGAAACCTCAAAAGGTTCATCGTTAATAGACTCCTAGTCGAATGGAAGCCTCAAAAGGTTCATCGTTGATAGACTCCTAGTCGAATGGAAACCTCAAAAGGTTCATCGTTGATAGACTCCTAGTTGAATGGAAACCTCAAAAGGTTCATCGTTGATAGACTCCTAGTCGAATGGAAGCCTCAAAAGGTTCATCGTTGATAGACTCCTAGTCGAATGGAAGCCTCAAAAGGTTAATCGTTGATAGACTCCTAGTCGAATGGAAAAATTATCTTCTACTTACTGTTCAAATAGAAACATAGTGTGTGTTTATATACTGTTCAAATAGAAACATAGTGTGTGTTTATATACTGTTCAAATAGAAACATAGTGTGTGTTTATATACTGTTCAAATAGAAACATAGTGTGTGTTTATATACTGTTCAAATAGAAACATAGTGTGTGTTTATATACTGTTCAAATAGAAACATAGTGTGTGTTTATATACTGTTCAAATAGAAACATAGTGTGTGTTTATATACTGTTCAAATAGAAACATAGTGTGTGTTTATATACTGTTCAAATAGAAACATAGTGTGTGTTTATATACTGTTCAAATAGAAACATAGTGTGTGTTTATATACTGTTCAAATAGAAACATAGTGTTGAGTTTTTTTTAATTAATTGATCACGTCATTAACCATTTTGTGATAATGGAATTATTTTTTTTAAAAATAACATTTAATGTGGACTTTGTGATACTAAGCGAGACATAATATGATATAATTTCAGTAAATTGTCACTTTCAATACATTTGTTTGTTGTCCATTTTAAAATGCAATTCCTAACTATTCTTTAATCCACTAAGATATACATGTATCGTACTTAATGTATCTGAATCATGAGATTAATACCGGGGTAGGAGGGGGGAGGAATCCGCAAATGTTAATAGTTTGTTCCCGTGTGCAAAATATCCAAGCTAATCTTCTGATTGCAACCAACGGGTATATAAATTAAATGGAAGAACGGCCTGTGGTATTCCTTGACAGAATGTGTTCCAAGAACACGAACAACAGACTAACTGGACGCGAACCTAAGGATTTACTCTGTCCGTCCGCCATTTCATTGAACACTGCCGGTGTTACAGGCCAGATTACACTGCCGATGTTACAGGCCAGATTACACTGCCGATGTTACAGGCCAGATTACACTGCCGATGTTACAGGCCAGATTACACTGCCGATGTTACAGGCCAGATTACACTGCCGATGTTACAGGCCAGATTACACTGTCGATGTTACAGGCCAGATTAAATTCCAAATCAGGGTATAACCGGGGCTATCCTGGCCTAGGCTAGAATAGCCCCATGTATATTCTGGTCAAGTAGGCCAGAATAGCCCCAGGTATATTCTAGTCAGGTGGGCTAGAATAGCCCCATGTATATTTCAATACGTGAACATGGTATAGCCCCAGGTATATTCTGGTCAGGTAGGCTAGAATAGCCCCATGTATATTCTGGTCAAGTAGGTCAGAATAGCCCCAGGTATATTCTGGTCAGGTAGGCCAGAATAGCCCCAGGTATATTCTGGTCAGGGGTTTAATTTGGGTTACCTGTTCCTTAATGACTTTGCACCTGTTGATTGACCGTAAGTCGCACTCATGAGACAAGCATATTTTGAGGTTTGGCAACGGGTAAATAAGCCCTGGGGTTGTGCCCCTTGATGGCGGGTTATTTCCCTTTGAGATCTACGCAAACAAAATGACTGATCACGCAAACAAACGCCTCAAAATGACGTACTGGTGGAACCAGAGCCAGACACAGACTGGTGGAACCAGAGCCAGACACAGACTGGTGGAACCAGAGCCAGACACAGACTGGTTGGTGAGAGGTTTTCATCAGTTTACTTGTTTGTTTGTTTGTTGTTTTTTTTTCTAATCTGAAATAAATTATTAGTACCACGTGATTCCGACCCATTGCTTACGGTGGTTGCTTTGGAGAAAGTAGACCAATTAGAATTTTAGTTAAAAATTCAAGTTAATCAAGGTAAACTAGATACGCCCCACGGCAGCGTAGCATACGCCACAGACTTGCTCATGGATACTGCAAAGAAAAGGGGGGGGGGAGGGGGGAACGGAGACAAACTACAGCGCGAAGAAATCAAAACAACCCGAGTGAACGTCAGAAGGGCGTGGGGGGACCAACGACGCATAGTTGGTCTCGAGACAATCTCACTAAGGTTATGTACCTGCCCACCACCCTTCACCACATTAGCTTGCCAATCATAAACTGTGATTGGCCGACCCTAGTGAGGGTGAGCCATGTTCACAAAAAGGGGAAAAAGAACGGGCACAAACAAACATTTTTAAAAATAAAAAAAATTATGTATTTTTGCTGGAGCTTGAACCCAGGACCTTCCGCTTTCTGTACTGACTGTAGCCCAAACTATGTACTGACTGTAACCCAAACTCTGTACTGACTGTAGCACAAACTCTGTACTGACTGTAGCCCAAACCTAACGATGTTGTTATCTCCGTTAAACGGAGTCAAAGCAGATTAGCCTGGGCTGCATAACTTGTCACCATGTAACAGCTAGATCCACATAACTTGTCACCATGTAGCAGCCAGGTCCACATAACTTGTCAACATGTAACAGCCATGTCCACATAACTTGTCAACATGTAACAGCCAGGTCCACATAACTTGTCAACATATAACAGCCAGGTCGTCGTTACTTGTCAACATGTAACAGCCAGGTCGTCGTTACTTGTCAACATGTAACAGCCAGGTCCACATAACTTGTCAACATGTAACAGCCAGGTCGACATAACTGTCAACACAGAGGCCCACTCACGATGAACGATTCAGGGATTACTTTTCTGTCAGCAATTATTTATGGCGTTGCGAACGAGTAGCCACGAGAATTTCATGTTAGGGCCCGCCTGGATGAGGACTCCTGCCCTCAGCATGACATGTGGCGCCACCTGGAGATGGACTGATAGGGGGGAATGAAAACAAAATGATCTGCAGACTCCTAAGGTCAGTGATCCACAAAGGTAAATAAATTATTGAACCTGGACGTTGGTGCACATCCATTTCAATGTTTAAAATTCGATGTGCACCTGCGAGTGAAAGGGGTGACACTAACACTAGTTACGCCACTGATAATGAAAGAGATAACACTAACCCTAGTTACGTCAATGCCAATGAAAGGGGTGACACTGAACCTAGTTACGCCACTGCGAGAAAAAGAGATAACACTAAGGGGCGTCCATATATGACGTCACAATCCTGGGGAGGAGGGGGTCACGCATTTGTGACGATGTGTGACTTTGGGGAGGGGGTGTTTAAGAAATGTGACGTCACAGCAAAACGCGCAAACTTTAAATAAAAGTTCCACTTACATATTTGATTGATTTTTATTTATTTAATGACGTTTTCAATGGCCTCACGTGTGTTACGCTATAAGAGTGCAGTCGTAAACTAAATACATAGTTAAATGACAAAAAAAAGTTATTTGAAAAATGCTAATTTTCAATTAGAAAATACGGCTTTTAGGGGGGTGTCAAAGCTTTGTGACGTAATATTGTAGGGGGTCTAAGTTTTAGTGACGAAGTGTGACGAGGGGGGGGGAGGTGGATGTCAAATCGGCCAAAATCGCTTGACGCCATTTATGGACGGCCCCTAACCAAAATTACGCCAGCGCAAGGGATTAACCATGTCTACGCTATGGACTCAGTTTATTTTGACCCTAGTTGTGTCATTGCACCTACCAATTATTATAATGAACTGAAGGGTTCTGCACATTATCTTCTAACAAATAATGGAGTGAAAATTGGCTGAAAATAACGATTTTTATCATCATATATTTAAAGACTAGTAACAAAGCCCGCCCAAGGACGGGGATAACTGTAGGGTGACCTGTGAAGTTCATGGACGCTATGTTTTGGTAGTTGTTATGCTGAAGCGTTTGCGGGACATTGTCGTCGCAGGGCAAGGGATGTGGACAACAAAAACAGCAAAAACAACAAAAACAACAACAGCAGCAACAACAGCAGCAACAACAGCAACAACAACAACAAAAACAACAACGACAGCACCAAAAACAAAACAACAACAACAAAGCAAAAACAACAACAACAGCAAAACAACAACAAAACAACAACAAAACAACAACTACAACAACAACAAAACAACAACAATAACAACAACCACAAAACAACAACTACAAAACAACAACAAAAAACAACAACAACAAAACAACAACAACAATAACAGCAACAAAAACAAACAACACTTAAAACTCTTGCCACTACTCCCCAGGACCATCAAGGAAAAAGCAGAATTTTCATTGGAATAAGCGGCAGGCATCACTTTAAGATGGGAACAACATAATGAATTATGACCAAAAAACTGCACCAAAAATAACTCGTTTTGAACCTCCGCGTAACATGTAAATTTTTCTCCGCTAGTGATTGGCTGTAGGAGTCATATGTGTTTGAGGGACCAATCGCTATAGATGACGGGACAGAAAGGACAGAAACTTGGCTTTAATTATATAGGATGATATTTCAGCGACCACTTCCGCTCATTTCAATTTCACGTGGTAATCACCGAGGGAATGGATTTTAGGAAACATATCAATACATTGGACCAGGAAAACTTCTTATGATGACCGAACCACGAAACCCCCACTCCCTACCCCCACCCCACCCCTCACCTGCTACCATCTAAAAACATCTGGGAGAATCGAGAACCCGTCAAATGTATATCGCAACATTTTTCAAGTTCAAGATTGTTCAATCAGTAATCCCTATTCTGATCATCACCTTTATGGTCATTTATTTTCTGTCCTCGTTCTGGAATTGTCCATCACGCTTGAGGACATTTATCCACGGAATGCAGCTGACCATACGAAGAGAATCTTAGACACAATCATTCACAGCCATTCAATTTTAACTACTCGGAGTCCAGATTGAAATTTGCATCTTCACCTCCAATTTTAACTCTATTTGCATACCACGACCGTTGAATTGATTCATCTCCAGGTCCTTGGAGCCAACCTGATCCTAATTAGCCTTGGGGGAATGAACGCATAGGTACATTCGTATCTGTCTCAGTCTTTTTTAGGTAGGAAGTCCACGCGGCGGAAAAGAAATGAAAACCCCCGTAGCCGGAAAATTTCGGTTCCCTCGGGGAAATGTGGACAACCACTCTATAAAATTAGAGAGCACACAGCATTTAGATTTTTTTCCTTTTGAATGTTTGTGGCTGTAAATAACTGTCGGGAACACTCCTGACCTCCGTTTATCAATGTGCTCTGTGACTGGTAAGGAAATCAAGTGAGCTCGCATGGGACACAACTCTTTACAACCGTAGAGATAATTTGGTATCATCACACATGGTTAACTCATAAAATGGACGCAGAATTAGTGATAAACGATGACTTATTTAAATTATATTTAAATATCTTGTAAACAGCTGGTATCGTGAAGAATTCGTGTTAAAAGTTTAGTGTGGCGTTGTGGTGTCTTCTTGTCGCTCATGTCAATATGTGTATGCTCTTGTTCAATATGATAAGGGGCCGTCCATAAATGACGTCACGCACCTAGGGGGGGGGGAGGGGGTCACACTTTTGTGACGTTGCGTGACGAGGGGGAGGGAGGGGGGTTGAAGAAATGTGACGTCACATCAAAAGGGTAACTTTAAATAAAACTTCCACTGAAATATTTGGTCGCTTACAATTTATTTAATGACTTTTTTTTTAAATCAGTGCTTCTCAATGTGCTGGTCGGTAGGCCATCAGACGCTGGTTGGCGTATGCTATAAAGACACGAAAATTAAATCTAATTATAATCCTTAAGTTTGAGAATCCACAATATAACATATGAAATTGTTACACTGTGTCGTTTGATGTTGACATCAAAGTATTTGTGATCTAACCGCAGCTCCGTTTGGTTCTCTCATGCCCGTTACCACAAAATATACAAGTTAATGTAAGCGTTACCCCCCCCCCAGACTCTAGGTCCTTCTCACGTGACTCGGGGATTTGGGGGAGCGTCTTTAGCACCCCCACCCCCCCCCCGAAAATGCTACTGGTGAGTTTTACAAGCATGACAAGTGTCTAAAAATGATTTGAATAGGATTATGTGTAGATATTTGAAGTCAAAACGACACGGAATATCCTTTTTCTTTAAAAGGGGAAGGGGGGGGATCTATTTGATAGAATTAAAAACGTTTTAAGTTTGATATAATTGTTCGATGGTTTTTGATAAAACGCCCCTGGTCATTCTAGTCTTCTAG
Source organism: Ampullaceana balthica (assembly GCA_944989445.1). Taxonomy (NCBI): domain Eukaryota; kingdom Metazoa; phylum Mollusca; class Gastropoda; family Lymnaeidae; genus Ampullaceana; species Ampullaceana balthica. The sequence continues at coordinate 75,394 of CALYLW010001394.1, read as the reverse complement.
ATCAGTGCTTCTCAAAGTGGTGGTCCGCGGACCGATGCCAGTCCGTGGGCCATCCGCTGCCGGTCCGCAGATGTTCTCAAAAAAGGACAGAAAAAATTGTCAGTGCAGGGAAAATAGTGCACCGTTCACTGGTACAATGGAAAAAATTCCTGCTGGTCCGCAATACTAAAAAGTATGAGAAGCACTGTTCTAGATATAATGGTAAATGAGCCCATTTAAAATTAGTCAAGTATTCATTAACTTTATTGAATGCATCAAATTCTTGACATTGCAATTCGAGAGGAGAACAAAACAACTTTTCTTCTTAGCTCAGTTTTTAAGGCATTAATTTTAAATATCACAGAAATGATACGTGATAAAGACAAGTCATGTGGATTAAGATTATTGTCACTCGTGTCAATATAAATGAAAGTAGGGTAGATTTAGGTGTCTTCATATAGTGCGTAGGTAAGAAATCTACATAGTTGTCAAATTTTTAAAAAATGCATTTTCTGGAAGGAACCTGTTTAATAATGGGCATATTTTCCAAGCGTTCACGTACACATGACGTATTTTAATATATCTAGCGGATTGTAGTGTATGTTATATGTCCCAAATGAGTCTGCATTACCCCCAAGAATTCCCTTTTTGACCCCAGTTCAGGTTATTTACCTCTGTTCGCCGACCTCTGTCTTACGGGATGCCCGTCAGTCAATTGAGGGATTTTTAAAAAAATACATTTTAAAAATGTTATTTTTAAATAAGTTTTTTCTAAACAAAGACGTTAACCGTGATGATCAATCAATAGTCAATGTTTAATTTGTATTCATTAAAATAAAATATAATCTAAGGATGTTAAAACAGTTCGTTTTCTGAAGGCCGGTTAAACGTTTTTAAAAAATGCTTCACGCGGGTTACGATATTACAATTTAGATCTTCACAAAATAAATAATAAATACTTAAATGACAATAAAAGTGATTTGAAATATACTTATTTTCAAATAGAAAATAAAGTTTTTTTTTGTTTTTTTTTGTTTGTTTGTTTTTTTGTTGCTGTTTTGTCAAAGATTTGTGACGTATTTTTAGAGGGGGGGTCTAAGTTTTTGTGACGTCGCGTGACGAGGGGGGGGAAGGGGGTAAAAAATCGGCAAAAATCGCGTGACGTCATTTATGGACGGCCCCTAAGTAAGCTCCCATATTTGAATGTGAAATATTATGTTGGTTTAGAATAGATGAACACTTTGTGCTCACAGATTAATTCAAGAGTATCGGATACAAGAGATAAAGAATAACATTGTTTGCTAGGTCTTATTTTACACTCTTGCTATTTTCTAAGTCTGTCTCTTTATCCTCCTTCACTCATCCATTCTCTCTCTCGCTCTCTCTCTCTGTCTGTCTCTGTCTCTCTCTCTCTCTCTCTCTCTCTCTCTGTTTCCATAGTTTGTGTTTAAGGCGCTACTACGAGCATTCAAGTAAGCAGGTATAGATATGAGCATCAAACTACGTACTTGTACAAGTGTCATAACATTTCAAAGATGACTGACCGGGGTTCAGATATTATCAATTTAGATTATAATAAACATAACGTGGTTTATTTGAATGCATTTTTAGTCAGTCAGCATTAGTAGAAGGGAATTTCTTAAATTTCTCCCATATTTGTTTGATTGGAAATTTTCTAATAAATATAATATTAACATCGACTTTAATGAGAACAAGCTGAGTCAGTGACTTTTCTTTTAGTTTTCTTTTATTTTTACCTTGAATATGTAACTATTTTAAAAATATAACATTTTTACATTAATCTGAGTAACAATGTTAAATTTGGATCCAATTTCATCTTGTTGATCCCGGGAGAATTGCTAGTATATTTCTACACGTCTATCTTTTTTTTAAATTTTTGTCAAATTTTATAGCAAGCTCATTTTTGTCAAATTTTATAGCAAGCTCATTTTTGTCAAATTTTATAGTGAGCTCATTTTTTGTCAAATTTTATAGCGAGCTCATTTTTGTCAAATTTTATAGCAAGCTCATTTTTGTCAAATTTTATAGCAAGCTCATTTTTGTCAAATTTTATAGCAAGCTCATTTTTGTCAAATTTTATAGCGAGCTCATTTTTTGTCAAATTTTATAGCGAGCTCATTTTTTGTCAAATTTTATAGCAAGCTCATTTTTGTCAAATTTTATAGCAAGCTCATTTTTGTCAAATTTTATAGCAAGCTCATTTTTTTCAAATTTTATAGCGAGCTCATTTTTTGTCAAATTTTATAGCGAGCACATTTTTTGTCAAATTTTATAGCAAGCTCATTTTTGTCAAATTTTATAGCAAGCTCATTTTTGTCAAATTTTATAGCAAGCTCATTTTTGTCAAATTTTATAGCGAGCTCATTTTTTGTCAAATTTTATAGCGAGCTCATTTTTGTCAAATTTTATAGCAAGCTCATTTTTGTCAAATTTTATAGCAAGCTCATTTTTGTCAAATTTTATAGCGAGCTCATTTTTGTCAAATTTTATAGCAAGCTCATTTTTGTCAAATTTTATAGCAAGCTCATTTTTGTCAAATTTTATAGCAAGCTGCATTTTAGTGCGATCGAAGAGTGGATGGTTTATAGGCGAGCTCATATTCGTTTTGT
>CALYLW010001394.1:0-68894 GCA_944989445.1 Ampullaceana balthica | reverse complement strand
AAAAACACGATTGGAGGATAGTGTCAACCAAAAGATTAAAAAACATCAAGAACTCAGAAATCAAACACAACACAACACGAAATTAGGAATAAGTGTGTCCTGAGGTTAATACATCCACGGATATAAAACAAACTAAAAACATAAACTATTGGATGTATGTAAGTTCCAATACTAAAAAGGAGTTTGTACCCATCAGGTAGGAAAACAACATACAACGCTAAATTGGGGAGGAGTGTGTCACAAGGTATTGTCTAAAATATATCAAAGGATAACGAAATAACAAAAACAAAAAAAACAAAAAAAGATAACGAAAAAAAAATAATTGAAACAGTACACAACAAAACCAAAACACATATCAATACAAATCCAGAGAAGTACAGAAAAAAACAAGAACACCAGTCGGAGGATGTGTCAAAGATTTTACATCAGGTAGAAACAACACGATTGGAGGATGTGTCACAGGTTTACATCAGGTAGAAACAACACGATTGGAGGATGTGTCACAGGTTTACATCAGGTAGAAACAACACGATTGGAGGATGTGTCACAGGTTTACATCAGGTAGAAACAACACGATTGGAGGATGTGTCACAGGTTTACATCAGGTAGAAACAACACGATTGGAGGATGTGTCACAGGTTTACATCAGGTAGAAACAACACGATTGGAGGATGTGTCACAGGTTTACATCAGGTAGAAACAACACGATTGGAGGATGTGTCACAGGTTTACATCAGGTAGAAACAACACGATTGGAGGATGTGTCACAGGTTTACATCAGGTAGAAACAACACGATTGGAGGATGTGTCACAGGTTTACATCAGGTAGAAAACAACACGATTGGAGGATGTGTCACAGGTTTACATCAGGTAGAAACAACACGATTGGAGGATGTGTCACAGGTTTACATCAGGTAGAAACAACACGATTGGAGGATGTGTCACAGGTTTACATCAGGTAGAAACAACACGATTGGAGGATGTGTCACAGGTTTACATCAGGTAGAAACAACACGATTGGAGGATGTGTCACAGGTTTACATCAGGTAGAAACAACACGATTGGAGGATGTGTCACAGGTTTACATCAGGTAGAAACAACACGATTGGAGGATGTGTCACAGGTTTACATCAGGTAGAAACAACACGATTGGAGGATGTGTCACAGGTTTACATCAGGTAGAAACAACACGATTGGAGGATGTGTCACAGGTTTACATCAGGTAGAAACAACACGATTGGAGGATGTGTCACAGGTTTACATCAGGTAGAAACAACACGATTGGAGGATGTGTCACAGGTTTACATCAGGTAGAAACAACACGATTGGAGGATGTGTCACAGGTTTACATCAGGTAGAAACAACACGATTGGAGGATGTGTCACAGGTTTACATCAGGTAGAAACAACACGATTGGAGGATGTGTCACAGGTTTACATCAGGTAGAAACAACACGATTGGAGGATGTGTCAAGGTTTACATCAGGTAGAAACAACACGATTGGAGGATGTGTCACAGGTTTACATCAGGTAGAAACAACACGATTGGAGGATGTGTCACAGGTTTACATCAGGTAGAAACAACACGATTGGAGGATGTGTCACAGGTTTACATCAGGTAGAAACAACACGATTGAGATGTGTCACAGGTTTACATCAGGTAGAAACAACACGATTGGAGGATGTGTCACAGGTTTACATCAGGTAGAAACAACACGATTGGAGGATGTGTCACAGGTTTACATCAGGTGAAACAACACGATTGGAGGATGTGTCAGAGGTTTACATCAGGTAGAAACAACACGATTGGAGGATGTGTCACAGGTTTACATCAGGTAGAAACAACACGATTGGAGGATGTGTCACAGGTTTACATCAGGTAGAAACAACACGATTGGAGGATGTGTCACAGGTTTACATCAGGTAGAAACAACACGATTGGGGATGTGTCACAGGTTTACATCAGGTAGAAACAACGCATTGGAGGATGTGTCACAGGTTTACATCAGGTAGAAACAACACGATTGGAGGATGTGTCACAGGTTTACATCAGGTAGAAACAACACGATTGGAGGATGTGTCACAGGTTTACATCAGGTAGAAACAACACGATTGGAGGATGTGTCACAGGTTTACATCAGGTAGAAACAACACGATTGGAGGATGTGTCACAGGTTTACATCAGGTAGAAACAACACGATTGGAGGATGTGTCAGAGGTTTACATCAGGTAGAAACAACACGATTGGAGGATGTGTCACAGGTTTACATCAGGTAGAAACAACACGATTGGAGGATGTGTCACAGGTTTACATCAGGTAGAAACAACACGATTGGAGGATGTGTCACAGGTTTACATCAGGTAGAAACAACACGATTGGAGGATGTGTCACAGGTTTACATCAGGTAGAAACAACACGATTGGAGGATGTGTCAAGGTTTACATCAGGTAGAAACAACACGATTGGAGGATGTGTCACAGGTTTACATCAGGTAGAAACAACACGATTGGAGGATGTGTCACAGGTTTACATCAGGTAGAAACAACACGATTGGAGGATGTGTCACAGGTTTACATCAGGTAGAAACAACACGATTGGAGGATGTGTCACAGGTTTACATCAGGTAGAAACAACACGATTGGAGGATGTGTCACAGGTTTACATCAGGTAGAAACAACACGATTGGAGGATGTGTCACAGGTTTACATCAGGTAGAAACAACACGATTGGAGGATGTGTCACAGGTTTACATCAGGTAGAAACAACACGATTGGAGGATGTGTCACAGGTTTACATCAGGTAGAAACAACACGATTGGAGGATGTGTCACAGGTTTACATCAGGTAGAAACAACACGATTGGAGGATGTGTCACAGGTTTACATCAGGTAGAAACAACACGATTGGAGGATGTGTCACAGGTTTACATCAGGTAGAAACAACACGATTGGAGGATGTGTCACAGGTTTACATCAGGTAGAAACAACACGATTGGAGGATGTGTCACAGGTTTACATCAGGTAGAAACAACACGATTGGAGGATGTGTCACAGGTTTACATCAGGTAGAAACAACACGATTGGAGGATGTGTCACAGGTTTACATCAGGTAGAAACAACACGATTGGAGGATGTGTCACAGGTTTACATCAGGTAGAAACAACACGATTGGAGGATGTGTCACAGGTTTACATCAGGTAGAAACAACACGATTGGAGGATGTGTCACAGGTTTACATCAGGTAGAAACAACACGATTGGAGGATGTGTCACAGGTTTACATCAGGTAGAAACAACACGATTGGAGGATGTGTCACAGGTTTACATCAGGTAGAAACAACACGATTGGAGGATGTGTCACAGGTTTACATCAGGTAGAAACAACACGATTGGAGGATGTGTCACAGGTTTACATCAGGTAGAAACAACACGATTGGAGGATGTGTCACAGGTTTACATCAGGTAGAAACAACACGATTGGAGGATGTGTCACAGGTTTACATCAGGTAGAAACAACGCAATTGGAGGATGTGTCACAGGTTTACATCAGGTAGAAACAACACGATTGGAGGATGTGTCACAGGTTTACATCAGGTAGAAACAACACGATTGGAGGATGTGTCACAGGTTTACATCAGGTAGAAACAACACGATTGGAGGATGTGTCACAGGTTTACATCAGGTAGAAACAACACGATTGGAGGATGTGTCACAGGTTTACATCAGGTAGAAACAACACGATTGGAGGATGTGTCACAGGTTTACATCAGGTAGAAACAACACGATTGGAGGATGTGTCACAGGTTTACATCAGGTAGAAACAACACGATTGGAGGATGTGTCACAGGTTTACATCAGGTAGAAACAACACGATTGGAGGATGTGTCACAGGTTTACATCAGGTAGAAACAACACGATTGGAGGATGTGTCACAGGTTTATATCAGGTAGAAACAACACGATTGGAGGATGTGTCACAGGTTTACATCAGGTAGAAACAACACGATTGGAGGATGTGTCACAGGTTTACATCAGGTAGAAACAACACGATTGGAGGATGTGTCAGAGGTTTACATCAGGTAGAAACAACACGATTGGAGGATGTGTCACAGGTTTACATCAGGTAGAAACAACACGATTGGAGGATGTGTCACAGGTTTACATCAGGTAGAAACAACACGATTGGAGGATGTGTCACAGGTTTACATCAGGTAGAAACAACACGATTGGAGGATGTGTCACAGGTTTACATCAGGTAGAAACAACACGATTGGAGGATGTGTCACAGGTTTACATCAGGTAGAAACAACACGATTGGAGGATGTGTCACAGGTTTACATCAGGTAGAAACAACACGATTGGAGGATGTGTCACAGGTTTACATCAGGTAGAAACAACACGATTGGAGGATGTGTCACAGGTTTACATCAGGTAGAAACAACACGATTGGAGGATGTGTCACAGGTTTACATCAGGTAGAAACAACACGATTGGAGGATGTGTCACAGGTTTACATCAGGTAGAAACAACACGATTGGAGGATGTGTCACAGGTTTACATCAGGTAGAAACAACACGATTGGAGGATGTGTCACAGGTTTACATCAGGTAGAAACAACACGATTGGAGGATGTGTCACAGGTTTACATCAGGTAGAAACAACACGATTGGAGGATGTGTCACAGGTTTACATCAGGTAGAAACAACACGATTGGAGGATGTGTCACAGGTTTACATCAGGTAGAAACAACACGATTGGAGGATGTGTCACAGGTTTATATCAGGTAGAAACAACACGATTGGAGGATGTGTCACAGGTTTACATCAGGTAGAAACAACACGATTGGAGGATGTGTCACAGGTTTACATCAGGTAGAAACAACACGATTGGAGGATGTGTCAGAGGTTTACATCAGGTAGAAACAACACGATTGGAGGATGTGTCACAGGTTTACATCAGGTAGAAACAACACGATTGGAGGATGTGTCACAGGTTTACATCAGGTAGAAACAACACGATTGGAGGATGTGTCACAGGTTTACATCAGGTAGAAACAACACGATTGGAGGATGTGTCACAGGTTTACATCAGGTAGAAACAACACGATTGGAGGATGTGTCACAGGTTTACATCAGGTAGAAACAACACGATTGGAGGATGTGTCACAGGTTTACATCAGGTAGAAACAACACGATTGGAGGATGTGTCACAGGTTTACATCAGGTAGAAACAACACGATTGGAGGATGTGTCACAGGTTTACATCAGGTGGAAACAACACGATTGGAGGATGTGTCACAGGTTTACATCAGGTAGAAACAACACGATTGGAGGATGTGTCAGAGGTTTACATCAGGTAGAAACAACACGATTGGAGGATGTGTCAGAGGTTTACATCAGGTAGAAACAACACGATTGGAGGATGTGTCAGAGGTTTACATCAGGTGGAAACAACACGATTGGAGGATGTGTCAGAGGTTTACATCAGGTGGAAACAACACGATTGGAGGATGTGTCACAGGTTTACATCAGGTAGAAACAACACGATTGGAGGATGTGTCACAGGTTTACATCAGGTAGAAACAACACGATTGGAGGATGTGTCACAGGTTTACATCAGGTAGAAACAACACGATTGGAGGATGTGTCAGAGGTTTACATCAGGTGGAAACAACACGATTGGAGGATGTGTCAGAGGTTTACATCAGGTGGAAACAACACGATTGGAGGATGTGTCACAGGTTTACATCAGGTAGAAACAACACGATTAGAGGATGTGTCACAGGTTTACATCAGGTAGAAACAACACGATTGGAGGATGTGTCACAGGTTTACATCAGGTAGAAACAACACGATTGGGGATGTGTCACAGGTTTACATCAGGTAGAAACAACGCAATAGGAGGATGTGTCAAAGGTTTACATCAGGTAGAAACAACACGATTGGAGGATGTGTCACAGGTTTACATCAGGTAGAAACAACACGATTGGAGGATGTGTCACAGGTTTACATCAGGTAGAAACAACACGATTGGAGGATGTGTCACAGGTTTACATCAGGTAGAAACAACGCAATTGGAGGATGTGTCACAGGTTTACATCAGGTAGAAACAACACGATTGGAGGATGTGTCACAGGTTTACATCAGGTAGAAACAACACGATTGGAGGATGTGTCACAGGTTTACATCAGGTAGAAACAACACGATTGGAGGATGTGTCACAGGTTTACATCAGGTAGAAACAACACGATTGGAGGATGTGTCAAGGTTTACATCAGGTAGAAACAACACGATTGGAGGATGTGTCAAAGGTTTACATCAGGTAGAAACAACGCAATTGGAGGATGTGTCAAAGGTTTACATCAGGTAGAAACAACACGATTGGAGGATGTGTCACAGGTTTACATCAGGTAGAAACAACACGATTGGAGGATGTGTCACAGGTTTACATCAGGTAGAAACAACACGATTGGAGGATGTGTCACAGGTTTACATCAGGTAGAAACAACACGATTGGAGGATGTGTCACAGGTTGATATCAGGTAGAAACAACACGATTGGAGGATGTGTCACAGGTTTACATCAGGTAGAAACAACACGATTGGAGGATGTGTCACAGGTTTGATATCAGGTAGAAACAACACGATTGGAGGATGTGTCACAGGTTTACATCAGGTAGAAACAACACGATTGGAGGATGTGTCACAGGTTTACATCAGGTAGAAACAACACGATTGGAGGATGTGTCACAGGTTGATATCAGGTAGAAACAACACGATTGGAGGATGTGTCACAGGTTTACATCAGGTGGAAACAACACGATTGGAGGATGTGTCACAGGTTTACATCAGGTAGAAACAACGCAATTGGAGGATGTGTCAAAGGTTTACATCAGGTAGAAACAACACGATTGGAGGATGTGTCACAGGTTTACATCAGGTAGAAACAACGCAATTGGAGGATGTGTCAAGGTTTACATCAGGTAGAAACAACGCAATTGGAGGATGTGTCAAAGGTTTACATCAGGTAGAAACAACACGATTGGAGGATGTGTCAAAGGTTTACATCAGGTAGAAACAACGCAATTGGAGGATGTGTCAAAGATTTACATCAGGTAGAAACAACGCAATTGGATGATGTGTCAAAGGTTTACATCAGGTAGAAACAACGCAATTGGAGGATGTGTCAAAGGTTTACATCAGGTAGAAACAACACGATTGGAGGATGTGTCACAGGTTTACATCAGGTAGAAACAACGCAATTGGAGGATGTGTCAAAGGTTTACATCAGGTAGAAACAACGCAATTGGAGGATGTGTCAAAGGTTTACATCAGGTAGAAACAACGCAATTGGAGGATGTGTCAAAGGTTTACATCAGGTAGAAACAACACGATTGGAGGATGTGTCACAGGTTTACATCAGGTAGAAACAACGCAATTGGAGGATGTGTCAAAGGTTTACATCAGGTAGAAACAACACAATTGGAGGATGTGTCACAGGTTGATATCAGATAGAAACAACACGATTGGATGATGTGTCACAGGTTGATATCAGGTAGAAACAACACGATTGGAGGATGTGTCACAGGTTTACATCAGGTAGAAACAACGCAATTGGAGGATGTGTCACAGGTTTACATCAGGTAGAAACAACACGATTGGAGGATGTGTCACAGGTTGATATCAGGTAGAAACAACACGATTGGAGGATGTGTCACAGGTTTACATCAGGTAGAAATAGCACGATTGGAGGATGTGTCACAGGTTTACATCAGGTAGAAACAACACGATTGGAGGATGCGTCACAGGTTGATATCAGATAGAAACAACACGATTGGAGGATGTGTCACAGGTTTACATCAGGTAGAAACAACACGATTGGAGGATGTGTCACAGGTTGATATCAGGTAGAAACAACACGATTGGAGGATGTGTCACAGGTTTACATCAGGTAGAAACAACGCAATTGGAGGATGTGTCACAGGTTTACATCAGGTAGAAACAACACGATTGGAGGATGTGTCACAGGTTGATATCAGGTAGAAACAACACGATTGGAGGATGTGTCACAGGTTTACATCAGGTAGAAATAGCACGATTGGAGGATGTGTCACAGGTTTACATCAGGTAGAAACAACACGATTGGAGGATGTGTCACAGGTTTACATCAGGTAGAAACAACACGATTGGAGGATGTGTCACAGGTTTACATCAGGTAGAAACAACGCAATTGGAGGATGTGTCAGAGGTTTACATCAGGTAGAAACAACACGATTGTGTCACAGGTTTACATCAGGTAGAAACAACGCAATTGGAGGATGGGTCAAAGGTTTACATCAGGTAGAAACAACACGATTGGAGGATGTGTCACAGGTTTACATCAGGTAGAAATAGCACGATTGGAGGATATTTCACAGGTTTACATCAGGTAGAAACAACACGATTGGAGGATGTGTCACAGGTTGATATCAGGTAGAAACAACACGATTGGAGGATGTGTCAAAGGTTTACATCAGGTAGAAACAACACGATTGGAGGATGCGTCACATGTTTACATCAGGTAGAAACAAAACGATTGGATGATGTGTCACAGGTGTACATCAGGTAGAAACAACACGATTGGAGTATGTGTCACAGGTTTACATCAGGTAGAAACAACACGATTGGAGGATGCGTCACAGGTTTACATCAGGTAGAAACAAAACGATTGGATGATGTGTCACAGGTGTACATCAGGTAGAAACAACACGATTGGAGTATGTGTCACAGGTTTACATCCGGTAGAAACAACACGATTGTGTCACATTTTTACATTAGGTAGAAACAACACGATTGGAGGATGTGTCAAAGTATTACATCAGGTAGAAACAACACGATTGGAGGATGTGTCAAAGGTTTTCATCACGTAGAAACTACACGATTGGAGGATGTGTCAAATGTTTACATCAGGTAGAAACAACACGATTGTATCACTGGTTTACATCAGGTAGAAACAACACGAAAGGAGGATTTGTCAAAGGTTTACATCAGGTAGAAACAACACGATTGAAGGATGTGTCAAAGGTTTACATCAGGTAGAAACAACACGATTGGTGGAATTGTCAAAGGTTTACATCAGGTAGAAAAAACACAATTGGAGGATGTGTCAAAGATTTACATCAGGTAGAAACAACACGATTGGAGGATGTGTCACAGGTTTACATCAGGTAGAAACAACACGATTGGAGGATGTGTCACAGGTTTACATCAGGTAGAAAAAACACGATTGGAGGATGTGTCAAAGATTTACATCAGGTAGAAACAACACGATTGGAGGATGTGTCACAGGTTTACATCAGGTAGAAACAACATGATTGGAGGATGTGTCACATTTTTACATCAGGTAGAAAAAACACGATTGGAGGATGTGTCACAGGTTTACATCAGGTAGAAAAACACGATTGGAGGATGTGTCACATTTTTACATCAGGAAGAAACAACACAATTGGAGGATGTGTCACAAGTTTACATGAGGTAGAAACAACACAATTGTGTCACATTTTTACATCAGGTAGAAACAACACGATTGGAGGATTTGTCAAAGGTTTACATTAGGTAGAAACAACAAGATTGGATGATGTGTCAAAGGTTTACATCAGGTAGAAAGAACACGATTGGAGGATGTGTCACAAGTTTACATCAGGTAGAAACAACACGATTGTTTCACATGTTTACATCATGTAGAAACAACGCGATTGGAGGTTATGTCACAGGTTTACATCAGGTAGAAACAACACGATTGTTTCACATATTTACATCATGTAGAAACAACGCTATTGGAGGATGTGTCAAAGGTTTACATCAGGTAGAAACAACACGATTGGAGGATGTGTCAAAGGTTTGCATCAGGTAGAAACAACACGATTGGAGGATAAGTCAAAGGTTTGCATCAGATAGAAACAACACGATTGGAGGATGTGTCACAGGTTTACATCAGGTAGAAACAACACGGTTGGAGGATGTGTCACAGGTTTACATCAGGTAGAAACAACACGATTGGAGGATGTGTCACAGGTTTACATCAGGTAGAAACAACACGATTGGAGGATGTGTCACAGGTTTACATCAGGTAGAAACAACACGATTGGAGGATGTGTCACAGGTTTACATCAGGTAGAAACAACACGATTGGAGGATGTGTCAGAGGTTTACATCAGGTAGAAACAACACGATTGGAGGATGTGTCACAGGTTTACATCAGGTAGAAACAACACGATTGGAGGATGTGTCACAGGTTTACATCAGGTAGAAACAACACGATTGGAGGATGTGTCACAGGTTTACATCAGGTAGAAACAACACGATTGGAGATGTGTCACAGGTTTACATCAGGTAGAAACAACACGATTGGAGGATGTGTCAAAGGTTTACATCAGGTAGAAACAACACGATTGGAGGATGTGTCACAGGTTTACATCAGGTAGAAACAACACGATTGGAGGATGTGTCACAGGTTTACATCAGGTAGAAACAACACGATTGGAGGATGTGTCACAGGTTTACATCAGGTAGAAACAACACGATTGGAGGATGTGTCAAAGGTTTACATCAGGTAGAAACAACACGATTGAGGATGTGTCACAGGTTTACATCAGGTAGAAACAACACGATTGGAGGATGTGTCACAGGTTTACATCAGTAGAAACAACGATGAGGATGTGTCAAAGGTTTACATCAGGTAGAAACAACACGATTGGAGGATGTGTCAAAGGTTTACATCAGGTAGAAACAACGCAATTGGAGGATGTGTCACAGGTTTACATCAGGTAGAAACAACACGATTGGAGGATGTGTCACAGGTTTACATCAGGTAGAAACAACACGATTGGAGGATGTGTCACAGGTTTACATCAGGTAGAAACAACACGATTGGAGGATGTGTCACAGGTTTACATCAGGTAGAAACAACACGATTGGAGGATGTGTCACAGGTTTACATCAGGTAGAAACAACACAATTGGAGGATGTGTCACAAGTTTACATCAGGTAGAAACAACACGATTGGGGATGTGTCACAGGTTTACATCAGGTAGAAACAACACGATTGGAGGATGTGTCAAAGGTTTACATCAGGTAGAAACAACACGATTGGAGGATGTGTCAAAGGTTTACATCAGGTAGAAACAACACGATTGGAGGATGTGTCACAGGTTTACATCAGGTAGAAACAACACGATTGAGATGTGTCACAGGTTTACATCAGTAGAAACAACGCGATTGGAGGATGTGTCACAGGTTTACATCAGGTAGAAACAACACGATTGGGGATGTGTCACAGGTTTACATCAGGTAGAAACAACGCATTGGAGGATGTGTCAAAGGTTTACATCAGGTAGAAACAACACGATTGGAGGATGTGTCACAGGTTTACATCAGGTAGAAACAACACGATTGGAGGATGTGTCACAGGTTTACATCAGGTAGAAACAACACGATTGGAGGATGTGTCACAGGTTTACATCAGGTAGAAACAACACGATTGGAGGATGTGTCACAGGTTTACATCAGGTAGAAACAACACGATTGGAGGATGTGTCACAGGTTTACATCAGGTAGAAACAACACGATTGGAGGATGTGTCACAGGTTTACATCAGGTAGAAACAACACGATTGGAGGATGTGTCACAGGTTTACATCAGGTAGAAACAACACGATTGGAGGATGTGTCACAGGTTTACATCAGGTAGAAACAACACGATTGGAGGATGTGTCACAGGTTTACATCAGGTAGAAACAACACGATTGGAGGATGTGTCACAGGTTTACATCAGGTAGAAACAACACGATTGGAGGATGTGTCACAGGTTTACATCAGGTAGAAACAACACGATTGGAGGATGTGTCACAGGTTTACATCAGGTAGAAACAACACGATTGGAGGATGTGTCACAGGTTTACATCAGGTAGAAACAACACGATTGGAGGATGTGTCACAGGTTTACATCAGGTAGAAACAACACGATTGGAGGATGTGTCACAGGTTTACATCAGGTAGAAACAACACGATTGGAGGATGTGTCACAGGTTTACATCAGGTAGAAACAACACGATTGGAGGATGTGTCACAGGTTTACATCAGGTAGAAACAACACGATTGGAGGATGTGTCACAGGTTTACATCAGGTAGAAACAACACGATTGGAGGATGTGTCACAGGTTTACATCAGGTAGAAACACACGATTGGAGGATGTGTCACAGGTTTACATCAGGTAGAAACAACACGATTGGAGGATGTGTCACAGGTTTACATCAGGTAGAAACAACACGATTGGAGGATGTGTCACAGGTTTACATCAGGTAGAAACAACACGATTGGAGGATGTGTCACAGGTTTACATCAGGTAGAAACAACACGATTGGAGGATGTGTCACAGGTTTACATCAGGTAGAAACAACACGATTGGAGGATGTGTCACAGGTTTACATCAGGTAGAAACAACACGATTGGAGGATGTGTCACAGGTTTACATCAGGTAGAAACAACACGATTGGAGGATGTGTCACAGGTTTACATCAGGTAGAAACAACACGATTGGAGGATGTGTCACAGGTTTACATCAGGTAGAAACAACACGATTGAGATGTGTCACAGGTTTACATCAGGTAGAAACAACACGATTGGAGGATGTGTCACAGGTTTACATCAGGTAGAAACAACACGATTGGAGGATGTGTCAAAGGTTTACATCAGGTAGAAACAACACGATTGGAGGATGTGTCACAGGTTTACATCAGGTAGAAACAACACGATTGTTGTCACAGGTTTACATCAGTAGAAACAACCGATTGGAGGATGTGTCACAGGTTTACATCAGGTAGAAACAACACGATTGGAGGATGTGTCACAGGTTTACATCAGGTAGAAACAACACGATTGGAGGATGTGTCACAGGTTTACATCAGGTAGAAACAACACGATTGGAGGATGTGTCACAGGTTTACATCAGGTAGAAACAACACGATTGGAGGATGTGTCACAGGTTTACATCAGGTAGAAACAACACGATTGGAGGATGTGTCACAGGTTTACATCAGGTAGAAACAACACGATTGGAGGATGTGTCACAGGTTTACATCAGGTAGAAACAACACGATTGGAGGATGTGTCACAGGTTTACATCAGGTAGAAACAACACGATTGGAGGATGTGTCACAGGTTTACATCAGGTAGAAACAACACGATTGGAGGATGTGTCACAGGTTTACATCAGGTAGAAACAACACGATTGGAGGATGTGTCACAGGTTTACATCAGGTAGAAACAACACGATTGGAGGATGTGTCACAGGTTTACATCAGGTAGAAACAACACGATTGGAGGATGTGTCACAGGTTTACATCAGGTAGAAACAACACGATTGGGATGTGTCACAGGTTTACATCAGGTAGAAACAACACGATTGGAGGATGTGTCACAGGTTTACATCAGGTAGAAACAACACGATTGGAGGATGTGTCACAGGTTTACATCAGGTAGAAACAACACGATTGGAGGATGTGTCACAGGTTTACATCAGGTAGAAACAACACGATTGGAGGATGTGTCACAGGTTTACATCAGGTAGAAACAACACGATTGGAGGATGTGTCACAGGTTTACATCAGGTAGAAACAACACGATTGGAGGATGTGTCACAGGTTTACATCAGGTAGAAACAACACGATTGGAGGATGTGTCACAGGTTTACATCAGGTAGAAACAACACGATTGGAGGATGTGTCACAGGTTTACATCAGGTAGAAACAACACGATTGGAGGATGTGTCACAGGTTTACATCAGGTAGAAACAACACGATTGGAGGATGTGTCACAGGTTTACATCAGGTAGAAACAACACGATTGGAGGATGTGTCACAGGTTTACATCAGGTAGAAACAACACGATTGGAGGATGTGTCACAGGTTTACATCAGGTAGAAACAACACGATTGGAGGATGTGTCACAGGTTTACATCAGGTAGAAACAACACGATTGGAGGATGTGTCACAGGTTTACATCAGGTAGAAACAACACGATTGGAGGATGTGTCACAGGTTTACATCAGGTAGAAACAACACGATTGGAGGATGTGTCACAGGTTTACATCAGGTAGAAACAACACGATTGGAGGATGTGTCACAGGTTTACATCAGGTAGAAACAACACGATTGGAGGATGTGTCACAGGTTTACATCAGGTAGAAACAACACGATTGGAGGATGTGTCACAGGTTTACATCAGGTAGAAACAACACGATTGGAGGATGTGTCACAGGTTTACATCAGGTAGAAACAACACGATTGGAGGATGTGTCACAGGTTTACATCAGGTAGAAACAACACGATTGGAGGATGTGTCACAGGTTTACATCAGGTAGAAACAACACGATTGGAGGATGTGTCACAGGTTTACATCAGGTAGAAACAACACGATTGGAGGATGTGTCACAGGTTTACATCAGGTAGAAACAACACGATTGGAGGATGTGTCACAGGTTTACATCAGGTAGAAACAACACGATTGGAGGATGTGTCAAAGGTTTACATCAGGTAGAAACAACACGATTGGAGGATGTGTCACAGGTTTACATCAGGTAGAAACAACACGATTGGAGGATGTGTCACAGGTTTACATCAGGTAGAAACAACACGATTGGAGGATGTCACAGGTTTACATCAGGTAGAAACAACACGATTGGAGGATGTGTCACAGGTTTACATCAGGTAGAAACAACACGATTGGAGGATGTGTCACAGGTTTACATCAGGTAGAAACAACACGATTGGAGGATGTGTCACAGGTTTACATCAGGTAGAAACAACACGATTGGAGGATGTGTCACAGGTTTACATCAGGTAGAAACAACACGATTGGAGGATGTGTCACAGGTTTACATCAGGTAGAAACAACACGATTGGAGGATGTGTCACAGGTTTACATCAGGTAGAAACAACACGATTGGAGGATGTGTCACAGGTTTACATCAGGTAGAAACAACACGATTGGAGGATGTGTCACAGGTTTACATCAGGTAGAAACAACACGATTGGAGGATGTGTCACAGGTTTACATCAGGTAGAAACAACACGATTGGAGGATGTGTCACAGGTTTACATCAGGTAGAAACAACACGATTGGAGGATGTGTCACAGGTTTACATCAGGTAGAAACAACACGATTGGAGGATGTGTCACAGGTTTACATCAGGTAGAAACAACACGATTGGAGGATGTGTCACAGGTTTACATCAGGTAGAAACAACACGATTGGAGGATGTGTCACAGGTTTACATCAGGTAGAAACAACACGATTGGAGGATGTGTCACAGGTTTACATCAGGTAGAAACAACACAATTGGAGGATGTGTCACAGGTTTACATCAGGTAGAAACAACACGATTGGAGGATGTGTCACAGGTTTACATCAGGTAGAAACAACACGATTGGAGGATGTGTCACAGGTTTACATCAGGTAGAAACAACACGATTGGAGGATGTGTCACAGGTTTACATCAGGTAGAAACAACACGATTGGAGGATGTGTCACAGGTTTACATCAGGTAGAAACAACACGATTGGAGGATGTGTCACAGGTTTACATCAGGTAGAAACAACACGATTGGAGGATGTGTCACAGGTTTACATCAGGTAGAAACAACACGATTGGAGGATGTGTCACAGGTTTACATCAGGTAGAAACAACACGATTGGAGGATGTGTCACAGGTTTACATCAGGTAGAAACAACACGATTGGAGGATGTGTCACAGGTTTACATCAGGTAGAAACAACACGATTGGAGGATGTGTCACAGGTTTACATCAGGTAGAAACAACACGATTGGAGGATGTGTCACAGGTTTACATCAGGTAGAAACAACACGATTGGAGGATGTGTCACAGGTTTACATCAGGTAGAAACAACACGATTGGAGGATGTGTCACAGGTTTACATCAGGTAGAAACAACACGATTGGAGGATGTGTCACAGGTTTACATCAGGTAGAAACAACACGATTGGAGGATGTGTCACAGGTTTACATCAGGTAGAAACAACACGATTGGAGGATGTGTCACAGGTTTACATCAGGTAGAAACAACACGATTGGAGGATGTGTCACAGGTTTACATCAGGTAGAAACAACACGATTGGAGGATGTGTCACAGGTTTACATCAGGTAGAAACAACACGATTGGAGGATGTGTCACAGGTTTACATCAGGTAGAAACAACACGATTGGAGGATGTGTCACAGGTTTACATCAGGTAGAAACAACACGATTGGAGGATGTGTCACAGGTTTACATCAGGTAGAAACAACACGATTGGAGGATGTGTCACAGGTTTACATCAGGTAGAAACAACACGATTGGAGGATGTGTCACAGGTTTACATCAGGTAGAAACAACACGATTGGAGGATGTGTCACAGGTTTACATCAGGTAGAAACAACACGATTGGAGGATGTGTCACAGGTTTACATCAGGTAGAAACAACACGATTGGAGGATGTGTCACAGGTTTACATCAGGTAGAAACAACACGATTGGAGGATGTGTCACAGGTTTACATCAGGTAGAAACAACACGATTGGAGGATGTGTCACAGGTTTACATCAGGTAGAAACAACACGATTGGAGGATGTGTCACAGGTTTACATCAGGTAGAAACAACACGATTGGAGGATGTGTCACAGGTTTACATCAGGTAGAAACAACACGATTGGAGGATGTGTCACAGGTTTACATCAGGTAGAAACAACACGATTGGAGGATGTGTCACAGGTTTACATCAGGTAGAAACAACACGATTGGAGGATGTGTCACAGGTTTACATCAGGTAGAAACAACACGATTGGAGGATGTGTCACAGGTTTACATCAGGTAGAAACAACACGATTGGAGGATGTGTCACAGGTTTACATCAGGTAGAAACAACACGATTGGAGGATGTGTCACAGGTTTACATCAGGTAGAAACAACACGATTGGAGGATGTGTCACAGGTTTACATCAGGTAGAAACAACACGATTGGAGGATGTGTCACAGGTTTACATCAGGTAGAAACAACACGATTGGAGGATGTGTCACAGGTTTACATCAGGTAGAAACAACACGATTGGAGGATGTGTCACAGGTTTACATCAGGTAGAAACAACACGATTGGAGGATGTGTCACAGGTTTACATCAGGTAGAAACAACACGATTGGAGGATGTGTCACAGGTTTACATCAGGTAGAAACAACACGATTGGAGGATGTGTCACAGGTTTACATCAGGTAGAAACAACACGATTGGAGGATGTGTCACAGGTTTACATCAGGTAGAAACAACACGATTGGAGGATGTGTCACAGGTTTACATCAGGTAGAAACAACACGATTGGAGGATGTGTCACAGGTTTACATCAGGTAGAAACAACACGATTGGAGGATGTGTCACAGGTTTACATCAGGTAGAAACAACACGATTGGAGGATGTGTCACAGGTTTACATCAGGTAGAAACAACACGATTGGAGGATGTCACAGGTTTACATCAGGTAGAAACAACACGATTGGAGGATGTGTCACAGGTTTACATCAGGTAGAAACAACACGATTGGAGGATGTGTCACAGGTTTACATCAGGTAGAAACAACACGATTGGAGGATGTGTCACAGGTTTACATCAGGTAGAAACAACACGATTGGAGGATGTGTCACAGGTTTACATCAGGTAGAAACAACACGATTGGAGGATGTGTCACAGGTTTACATCAGGTAGAAACAACACGATTGGAGGATGTGTCACAGGTTTACATCAGGTAGAAACAACACGATTGGAGGATGTGTCACAGGTTTACATCAGGTAGAAACAACACGATTGGAGGATGTGTCACAGGTTTACATCAGGTAGAAACAACACGATTGGAGGATGTGTCACAGGTTTACATCAGGTAGAAACAACACGATTGGAGGATGTGTCACAGGTTTACATCAGGTAGAAACAACACGATTGGAGGATGTGTCACAGGTTTACATCAGGTAGAAACAACACGATTGGAGGATGTGTCACAGGTTTACATCAGGTAGAAACAACACGATTGGAGGATGTGTCACAGGTTTACATCAGGTAGAAACAACACGATTGGAGGATGTGTCACAGGTTTACATCAGGTAGAAACAACACGATTGGAGGATGTGTCACAGGTTTACATCAGGTAGAAACAACGCAATTGGAGGATGTGTCAAAGGTTTACATCAGGTAGAAACAACGCATTGGAGGATGTGTCACAGGTTTACATCAGGTAGAAACAACACGATTGGAGGATGTGTCACAGGTTTACATCAGGTAGAAACAACACGATTGGAGGATGTGTCACAGGTTTACATCAGGTAGAAACAACACGATTGGAGGATGTGTCACAGGTTTACATCAGGTAGAAACAACACGATTGGAGGATGTGTCACAGGTTTACATCAGGTAGAAACAACGCAATTGGAGGATGTGTCACAGGTTTACATCAGGTAGAAACAACACGATTGGAGGATGTGTCACAGGTTTATATCAGGTAGAAACAACACGATTGGAGGATGTGTCACAGGTTTACATCAGGTAGAAATAGCACGATTGGAGGATGTGTCACAGGTTTACATCAGGTAGAAACAACACGATTGGAGGATGTGTCACAGGTTTACATCAGGTAGAAACAACACGATTGGAGGATGTGTCACAGGTTTACATCAGGTAGAAACAACACGATTGGAGGATGTGTCACAGGTTTACATCAGGTAGAAACAACACGATTGGAGGATGTGTCACAGGTTTACATCAGGTAGAAACAACACGATTGGAGGATGTGTCACAGGTTTACATCAGGTAGAAACAACACGATTGGAGGATGTGTCACAGGTTTACATCAGGTAGAAACAACACGATTGGAGGATGTGTCACAGGTTTACATCAGGTAGAAACAACACGATTGGAGGATGTGTCACAGGTTTACATCAGGTAGAAACAACGCAATTGGAGGATGTGTCACAGGTTTACATCAGGTAGAAACAACACGATTGGAGGATGTGTCACAGGTTTACATCAGGTAGAAACAACGCAATTGGAGGATGTGTCACAGGTTTACATCAGGTAGAAACAACACGATTGGAGGATGTGTCACAGGTTTACATCAGGTAGAAACAACACGATTGGAGGATGTGTCACAGGTTTACATCAGGTAGAAACAACACGATTGGAGGATGTGTCACAGGTTTACATCAGGTAGAAACAACACGATTGGAGGATGTGTCACAGGTTTACATCAGGTAGAAACAACACGATTGGAGGATGTGTCACAGGTTTACATCAGGTAGAAACAACGCAATTGGAGGATGTGTCACAGGTTTACATCAGGTAGAAACAACACGATTGGAGGATGTGTCACAGGTTTACATCAGGTAGAAACAACACGATTGGAGGATGTGTCACAGGTTTACATCAGGTAGAAACAACACGATTTGAGGATGTGTCACAGGTTTACATCAGGTAGAAACAACACGATTGGAGGATGTGTCACAGGTTTGCATCAGGTAGAAACAACACGATTGGAGGATGTGTCACAGGTTTACATCAGGTAGAAACAACACGATTGGAGGATGTGTCACAGGTTTACATCAGGTAGAAATAGCACGATTGGAGAATGTGTCACAGGTTTACATCAGGTAGAAACAACACGATTGGAGAATGTGTCACAGGTTGATATCAGGTAGAAACAACGCGATTGGAGGATGTGTCACAGGTTTACATCAGGTAGAAATAGCACGATTGGAGGATGTGTCACAGGTTAACATCAGATAGAAACAACACGATTGGAGGATGTGTCACAGGTTTACATCAGGTGGAAACAACACGATTGGAGTATGTGTCAGAGGTTTACATCAGGTAGAAACAACACGATTGGAGGATGTGTCACAGGTTGATATCAGGTAGAAACAACACGATTGGAGGATGTGTCAAACGTTTACATCAGGTAGAAACAACACGATTGGATGATGCGTCACAGGTTTACATCAGGTGGAAACAAAACGATTGGATGATGTGTCACAGGTGTACATCAGGTAGAAACAACACGATTGGAGTATGTGTCACAGGTTTACATCCGGTAGAAACAACACGATTGTGTCACATTTTTACATTAGGTAGAAACAACACGATTGGAGGATGTGTCAAAGGATTACATCAGGTAGAAACAACACGATTGGAGGATGTGTCAAAGGTTTTCATCAGGTAGAAACTACACGATTGGAGGATGTGTCAAAGGTTTACATCAGGTAGAAACAACACGATTGGAGGATGTGTCAAAGGTTTACATCAGGTAGAAACAACACGATTGGTGGAACTGTCAAAGGTTTACATCAGGTAGAAAAACACGATTGGAGGATGTGTCAAAGATTTAGATCAGGTAGAAACAACACGATTGGAGGATGTGTCACAGGTTTACATCAGGAAGAAACAACATGATTGGCGGATGTGTCACATTTTTACATCAGGTAGAAACAACACGATTGGAGGATGTGTCACAGGTTTACATCAGGTAGAAAAACACGATTGGAGGATGTGTCACATTTTTACATCAGGTAGAAACAACACAATTGGAGGATGTGTCACAAGTTTACATGAGGTAGAAACAACACGATTGTGTCACATTTTTACATCAGGTAGAAACAACACGATTGGAGGATTTGTCAAAGGTTTACATCAGGTAGAAAGAACACGATTGGAGGATGTGTCACAAGTTTACATCAGGTAGAAACAACACGATTGTTTCACATGTTTACATCATGTAGAAACAACGCGATTGGAGGTTGTGTCACAGGTTTACATCAGGTAGAAACAACACGATTGTTTTACATATTTACATCATGTAGAAACAACGCTATTTTAGGATGTGTCAAAGGTTTACATCAGGTAGAAACAACACGATTGGAGGATGTGTCAAAGGTTTGCATCAGGTAGAAACAACACGATTGGAGGATAAGTCAAAGGTTTGCATCAGGTAGAAACAACACGATTGGAGGATGTGTCACAGGTTTACATCAGGTAGAAACAACACGGTTGGAGGATGTGTCACATGTTTACATCAGGTAGAAACAACACGATTGGAGGATGTATCAAAGTTTTACATCAGGTAGAAACCACACGATTGGAGGATGTGTCACAGGTTACATCAGGTAGAAAAACACGATTGGAGGATATGTCAAAGGTTTACATCAGGTAGAAGCAACACGATTGGAAGATGTGTCTGAGGTTTACATCAGGTAGACACAACACGATTGGAGGATTTGTCAAAGGTTGACATCAGGTACAAACAACACGATTGGAGGATGTGTCACAGGTTTACATCAGGTAGAAACAACACGATTGCAGGATGTGTCACAGGTTTACATCAGGTAGAAACAACACGATTGTGTCACATTTCTACATCAGGTAGAAACAACACGATCGGAGGATGTGTCAAAGATTTACATCAGGTAGAAAAACACGATTGGTGGATGTGTCAAAGGTTTACATCACATCGAAGCAACACGATTGGAAGATGTGTCTGAGGTTTACATCAGGTAGAAACAACACTTATGGAGGATGTGTCACAGGTTTACATCAGGTAGAAACAACACGATTGGAGGATGTGTCAAAGGTTTTCATCAGGTAGAAACAACACGATTGGAGGATGTGTCACAGGTTTACATCAGGTAGAAACAACACGATTGGAGGATGTGTCACAGGTTTACATCAGGTAGAAACAACACGATTGGAGGATGTGTCACAGGTTTACATCAGGTAGAAACAACACGATTGGAGGATGTGTCACAGGTTTACATCAGGTAGAAACAACACGATTGGAGGATGTGTCACAGGTTTACATCAGGTAGAAACAACACGATTGGAGGATGTGTCACAGGTTTACATCAGGTAGAAACAACACGATTGGAGGATGTGTCACAGGTTTACATCAGGTAGAAACAACACGATTGGAGGATGTGTCACAGGTTTACATCAGGTAGAAACAACACGATTGGAGGATGTGTCACAGGTTTACATCAGGTAGAAACAACACGATTGGAGGATGTGTCACAGGTTTACATCAGGTAGAAACAACACGATTGGAGGATGTGTCACAGGTTTACATCAGGTAGAAACAACACGATTGGAGGATGTGTCACAGGTTTACATCAGGTAGAAACAACACGATTGGAGGATGTGTCACAGGTTTACATCAGGTAGAAACAACACGATTGGAGGATGTGTCAAAGGTTTTCATCAGTGAAACACACGATGGAGGATGTGTCCAGTTTATATCACGTAGAAACAACACGATTGGAGGATGTGTCACAGGTTTACATCAGGTAGAAACAACACGATGGATATAATACATTACCCGGGCAGATATCTTTAAGGGATTATCAACACGTTTGTAATGGATACGTTTACAATTCGTTTAGGTTAAGGATTAGCGTTTGAGTTAGTGTTAGTGTTGTGATAAGAGTTCCGGTTAGGTTCTTGCCGATCCACACATGTGATAGTCTGTCCTGACTTACCATTGCAAGGATTGGTCACCTGGAGCATAACATTGCATGATATGGATACAGTTGCTTGATTAGTTCTGAATGGGAATCAACGTTTGGATTGCTATTACAGCCTACCTACACTCCATGTTACGGGTATACAAAATATTTAAATGAAAAATGTTTGCACAAAAGAAAAGAATATTTGTATTATAAGTTCGTACCTCAAGCAAATCCTAAGGAGACAAAAACTATTTTTTTAAAATTACAAAACAACAAAGGAACCATAACTCCACATCAAAAGAGCAGACAATCCAAACACAAACATTTCTAGTAACTGTCAGTCCCATATTGTTGTTGACGCACGCCGCTTGAAGCCACGTGATGCTACAACTCCCCTGGTCTCGTCTCTCAGACCCATCCCTCCATCACACTCCCCTCCTCTAACCAGCCTCCATTTGGTGATGGTTCCAGGTAAACAAAAGGTTTACTTATAATGCCATCCTCCTCTCACTAGCAAGTCCTTAAAAATTAAAAATGCCGGAAGGAGGAAAGGAGAGGGGCTGTTAACACTCATTTGTCTTCGCCCCTGACATTGCCCTTCTTATTCCCCCAACCCTGAAATTGCCCCCCCCCTTTTATTCCCCCACCCCTGACATTGTCACCCCCCCCCCACCGCCAATCCACCAAAACAAAGGAATTCAATATCCCGCCATTCATCTGCTCATTACCTCTCCACGGGCTGACAACTCATGCTTCCTGATAAAACACGGATTGGAATTATGGGCAAAAATTGAGATTTTTATTTCCATTCTATGAAGAAATGACTCGATTGAAAATATCGTCAGTTACTTTTCACAGCACTATAGCCATAGCAAAGAATGTTGGACTAGTCGGTCAAACTTATGTATCCTCTTGAATTATAAACAAAAAGTTAAAACGAAATATCAATGTTTCGTAAATGTAGATTTCAATTTTTACTTATTTGAAAAATCGGAAACAAGATGTGTGCAACTTTCTGTTTAAAAAAAAACTGTACCAATATTTCGCCTGAACGTGCTCTGTCAGGAACGGAAATAGGAGAAAAGTAAAATAATAAGAAACGTGACAATAAGTGTTTACCTTTAACTGGGCACACAGCAGTTATCACTAGGGACATCTAGGAAGTATCACTAGGGACATCTAGGAAGTATCACTAGGGACATCTAGGAAATATCACTAGGGACATCTAGGAAGTCTCACTAGGGACATCTAGGAAGTATCACCATCAACAACAATGAAGTATCGCCAGGTTATTAAAATATTAATATCAGGACCGGACTAACACCCCGTCTTTCCGTGCAAATGCACGGAGTAAAAAAATTGAGGGGCGCAAAATTCATTTGATGGAAATGTGGAGGAGCGATCCTAAAAAGATGATTTTTTTTAAAGTCCCTAAAATGAGGCAATAAATACTTTTTTAATAGTATAGCGCAACGGTGGCCAAACGGCGGCTAGCGAGCCGCATGCGGCTCTTCTGTGTTCCCATTGCGGCTCCCGAACAAGTTTTGAATTTAAAACTTTGAAATATATATATATTTAATAAAATGATAATTTTAAAACATTGATAGACACAAGGGATTGAAAAAATTAGGCTAGATTTAAATTTTAAAAGTTGAAGAAAGAGATTGGTTTCTGGTTGGTTGGGGATGTAAACTATTAAATTTTGGTTCAGGCTTTGGTAAAATCCTCATGTTGAAGTATGACAATTACATTAAATATTGGAATGAGTTGCAGGAATAGAAACTATACAGAATAAAAAAGAAGTTTTCTACCACAATGAGAAGAAGAATTTGCATTCATTTATAAAGACCATGAGCTTGATCTGTCAAACACAGCTAGCAAATTACAAATCTAGAAGTGACATTATCAAAAATTCATAAAGAGTTTGCATCGCAGTATCCTCTGCAATCTGAATTGAGAAAAATCAAACTTGCTGAGTTGAAGTCTGGAATTTGTCAGCAGCAGATATTATTTTCAGCTTTCAGCAAAGACAAAATGTCACTTTAACTGAGACAAGTTATGCTATCGCTTGGAATATTGCTCGTGGTAAACAATTTTGTGCTGATGGGGGCTTTATTAAAGGATAATACTGAGGAGTAATTTCTATAATAGATGTAAATAATTCCAGACTTTGGCGACTGATAACACAACATTTAATGAATCATTGTACTCCAAAATAAAGTTCATAAAGCAAAACATTGAGAAGTAACTAGTAACCAGCATCTGGCAGAATTTTTTCGCACCCCAATTACCGGATACCAACCAGATTTAAAGACACTTGTTATTTCAAAGACTTCTCGGCAGAATCATAACAATTAATGTTAACTATAATTATTATGAGTCTAGATGTTGTGTGTTTCTATTTATAAATGTTATATTTTTAAATATTTGTTAACAAATTCGAATAACACATATTTTTTTTTAAAATACATCACTAAATCAATTTTTCATTGCGATTGGAGTGTGAACTATGTTGCTTCCATGCAGCTCTCAACAATTTTAGACATTATTAAAATGGCTCTCATTTACTACAGGTATGGCCACCCCTGGTATAGCGTATAAAAGTATTCTTTTAAATAACAGACGATTCCTAACTATTATATTATGAAGCGAAAATTAGATTTTAACCCGGGCCGCAGTGAGTTTCTTGACGAGAGGTTATATCGCTCTTTCTACGTCGCAACTATAGGATATTTTGCGCCTAGTGAAAAATTATTTAAAAATAATAAATTGGCGCCTCTTCCCTTTCCTGTTCATCAAATTGTACTATGATATAACGTTGTACGCCTCATTTTTGCGCCACTGTACTTCAGAGCCCGGGGACAAATTGACCTCACTGCCCCACATTTTTAAGACTTAGACCGGCGGACAGTACAGAACGGTCTTAACTTTGATTTTCATACTGATACGAGCTGTGACGTAGGTCCTAATCAAACAATTATATACGACATCTTAGCAATGGAGAGAACATGTGTGTGTGTGAGTGTGTGCGTGTGTGTGTGTGTGTGTGTGTGTTTGTGTGTATGCGTGCGTGTGTGTGTGTGTGTGTGCGTGTGTGTGTGTGGGTGTGCGTGCGTGTGTGTGTGTGTGTGTGTGTGTGCGTGTGTGTGTGTGTGTGCGTGTGTGTGTGTGTGTGTGTGCGTGTGTGTGTGTGCGTGTGTGTGTGTCTGTGTGTGTGTGTGCGTGTGTGTGTGTGCGTGTGTGTGTGTGTGCGTGTGTGTGTGTCTGTGTGTGTGTGTGCGTGTGTGTGTGCGTGTGTGTGTGTGTGTGTGAGTGTGTGTGTGTGTGTGTGTGTGTGTGTTTATACTGCAAAATGTTTGCAGTGGCTACATCTTTGTTAACAAACGATGTTTATGGAGATTGGCAGCATATCGTACAAATCCTAAAAAGTCATGAAACTACAAAAAACATTTTAAAGCAAAAAGTCATGTCTTGAATTGAGTGTTGGATTTAAACTTCGCAAACAATAGATGACACTTCTCAAAGATTGTAGATGCAGAAACACATCATTTGACGCTGTTTTGTCAACAGTTATTTTCGATCTTCAAACTTATGCGATAGCTGTTTTGCATTTAGGTATAGCAAAGAAAATGGGTATGAACATGATTAGAGGCGTCACTAGGGTTGGTGGCACACAGGGCGTTAGCTCATGATGTCACCCCCATTACGACTTACCCCATAGACTTCCTCCGAGTCTGCCAGTACGAAATAACGGGAACATACAGAATTTTACGTTTTTGTGTCACCCCTTGAGACGGTGTCACCCGGTGACCATGCAAAAATGACGTCATTAAATTATTTGCAAATAATGTCAAATGGGACATATTAGGTGAAGTGAAAAATAAATTAAAATATTACTCAGTTATTTAGATTGCAAACCTGACTTAAATAAAACAGAACAAATGACATTCGTTAAAAGATATAAGTTGATTGAACAAGAAGACATCAACATTCATGAACACTTTTGGGATTTTCTTCCGATTGAAAGATTACCTTTGGAACACTTAAGAGGCCAATGATATGATAATGAAAGGAGGGGGGCATCAAAGTAGAACATGTGGGGTGAAAGCAAATATTAGAAACATTAATTTTGTGTTGTTTATACCATGTGGTAGCCACTCATTTAACTTGGTAAGAAATGATATGGTAAAATCATCATTATAATTAGTCAACTTCTTTGATATTGTCCGAAAATTGTAGTTATTTTTTCTTCATCGAACTTCAGACGGGCCATTCTTTGAAAGAACGTTGAAGAACTAACCTTAAAACGTCGCAGTGAAACCAGGTGGGAAAGCCTTTGAGGTATAAAATCGGTCAGATATATGATGCATTACTTAAAATTTACGAGAACAAAGATATAGATAGTTCAATAAGAGTTCCAGCACCTGGACTACTTACGTAACTACAACTATTCAAATTTAGTATTGTTCTGTCGTGATATGGTATACGATATTAACTCATGTCAATCTCATTAGTAAACTCATGCGGGGCAAAACTTATGATATTCCATTGGCAATAACACGTTTTGAGAAGTTCCATTATACATTACATCAAGAATCTGTGATCAGACAATCAATTTAATGCCATCCTTGTTGATGGTGGCAAATGTTATCCTTGTTGATGGTGGCAAATGTCATCCTTGTTGATGGTGGCAAATGTCATCCTAGTTGATGGTGGCAAATGTCATCCTTGTTGATGGTGGCAAATGTCATCCTTGTTGATGTTGTCAAATTGTCATCCTAGTTGATGATGGCAAATGTCATCCTAGTTGATGGTGGCAAATGTTATCCTTGTTGATGGTGGCAAATGTCATCCTTGTTGATGGTGGCAAATGTCATCCTAGTTGATGGTGGCAAATGTCATCCTTGTTGATGGTGACAAATGTCATCCTTTGTTGATGTTGGCAAATGTCATCCTCGTTGATGATGGCAAATGTCATCCTAGTTGATGGTGGCAAATGTCATCCTAGTTGATGGTGGCAAATGTCATCCTTGTTGATGGTGGCAAATGTCATCCTTGTTGATGTTGTCAAATTGTCATCCTAGTTGATGATGGCAAATGTCATCCTTGTTGATGGTGGCAAATGTCATCCTTGTTGATGGTGGCAAATGTCATCCTAGTTGATGGTGGCAAATGTCATCCTTGTTGATGGTGGCAAATGTCATCCTTGTTGATGTTGTCAAATTGTCATCCTAGTTGATGATGGCAAATGTCATCCTAGTTGATGGTGGCAAATGTTATCCTTGTTGATGGTGGCAAATGTCATCCTTGTTGATGGTGGCAAATGTCATCCTAGTTGATGGTGGCAAATGTCATCCTTGTTGATGGTGACAAATGTCATCCTTTGTTGATGTTGGCAAATGTCATCCTCGTTGATGATGGCAAATGTCATCCTAGTTGATGGTGGCAAATGTCATCCTAGTTGATGGTGGCAAATGTTATCCTTGTTGATGGTGGCAAATGTCATCCTAGTTGATGGTGGCAAATGTCATCCTAGTTGATGGTGGCAAATGTCATCCTAGTTGATGGTGGCAAATGTTATCCTTGTTGATGGTGGCAAATGTCATCCTAGTTGATGGTGGCAAATGTCATCCTTGTTGATGGTGGCAAATGTCATCCTTGTTGATGGTGGGAAATGTCATCCTAGTTGATGGTGGCAAATGTCATCCTTGTTGATGGTGGCAAATGTCATCCTTGTTGATGTTGGCAAATGTCATCCTAGTTGATGATGGCAAATGTCATCCTAGTTGATGGTGGCAAATGTCATCCTAGTTGATGGTGGCAAATGTTATCCTTGTTGATGGTGGCAAATGTCATCCTAGTTGATGGTGGCAAATGTCATCCTAGTTGATGGTGGCAAATGCCATCCTAGTTGATGGTGGCAAATGTTATCCTTGTTGATGGTGGCAAATGTCATCCTAGTTGATGGTGGCAAATGTCATCCTTGTTGATGGTGGCAAATATCATCCTTGTTGATGGTGGCAAATGTCATCCTTGTTGATGGTGGCTAATGTCATCCTAGTTGATGGTGGCTAATGTCATCCTAGTTGATAGTGGCTAATGTCATCCTTGTTGATGTTGGCAAATGTCATCCTAGTTGATGGAGGCAATTGCCATCCTTGTTGATGGTGGTAAATGTCATCCTTGTTGATGGTGACTAATGTCATCCTTGTTGATGGTGGCAAATGTCATCCTAGTTGATGGTGGCTAATGTCATCCTTGTTGATGCAGGCAAATGTCATCCTTGTTGATGGTGGCAAATGTCATCCTAGTTGATGTTGGCAAATGTCATCCTTGTTGATGGTGGCAAATGTCATCCTAGATAATGGTGGCAAATGCCATCCTTGTTGATGGTAGCAAATGTTATCCTTGTTGATGGTGGCAAATGTCATCCTTGTTGATGCAGGCAAATGTCATCCTTGTTGATGGTGGCTAATGTCATCCTAGTTGATGGTGGCTAATGTCATCCTAGTTGATAGTGGCTAATGTCATCCTTGTTGATGTTGGCAAATGTCATCCTAGTTGATGGAGGCAATTGCCATCCTTGTTGATGGTGGTAAATGTCATCCTTGTTGATGGTGGCTAATGTCATCCTTGTTGATGGTGGCAAATGTCATCCTAGTTGATGGTGGCTAATGTCATCCTTGTTGATGCAGGCAAATGTCATCCTTGTTGATGGTGGCAAATGTCATCCTAGTTGATGTTGGCAAATGTCATCCTTGTTGATGGTGGCAAATGTCATCCTAGATAATGGTGGCAAATGCCATCCTTGTTGATGGTAGCAAATGTTATCCTTGTTGATGGTGGCAAATGTCATCCTTGTTGATGCAGGCAAATGTCATCCTTGTTGATTGTGGCTAATGTCATCCTTGTTGATGGTGGCTAATGCCATCCTGTTGATGGTGGCAAATGCAATCCTTGTTGATGATGGCAAATGTTATCCTTGTTGATGGTGGGAAATGTCATCCTTGTTGATGGTGGCTAATGTCATCCTAGTTGATGGTGGCTAATGTCATCCTTGTTGATGGTGGCAAATGGTATCCTTGTTGATGGTGGCAAATGTCATCCTTGTTGATGCAGGCAAATGTTATCCTTGTTGATGGTGGCTAGTGCCAGCTTTGTTGATGGTGGCTAATGGCATCCTTGTTGATGGTGGCTAATGTCATCCTTGTTGATGGTGGCTAATGCCATCCTTGTTGATGGTGGCTAATGCCATCCTTGTTGATGGTGGCAAATGCCATCCTAGTTGATGGTGGCAAATTTTATCCTTGTTGATGTGGCAAATGTCATCCTTGTTGATTCAGGCAAATGTCATCCTTGTTGATGGTGGCTAGTGCCAGCTTTGTTGATGGTGGCTAATGGCATCCTTGTTGATGGTGGCTAATGTCATCCTTGTTGATGGTGGCTAATGCCATCCTTGTTGATGGTGGCTAATGGCATCCTTGTTGATGGTGGCTAATGTCATCATTGTTGATGCTGGCAAATGGCATCCTTGTTGATGGTGGATAATGTCATCCTTTTTGATGGTGGCTAATGCCATCCCTGTTGATGGTGGCTAATGCCATCCTTGTTGATGGTGGCTAATGTCATCCTTGTTGATGGTGGCTAATGGCATCCTTGTTGATGGTGGTTAATGGCATCCTTGTTGATGCTGGCAAATGGCATCCTTGTTGATGCTGGCAAATGGCATCCTTGTTGATGCTGGCAAATGTCGTCCTTGTTGATGCTGGCAAATGGCATCCTTGTTGATGCTGGCAAATGTCATCCTTGTTGATGCTGGCAAATGTCATCCTTGTTGATGCTGGCAAATGTCATCCTTGTTGCTGGTGGCTAATGCCATCCCTGTTGATGCTGGCAAATGTCATCCTTGTTGATGCTTGCAAATGGCATCCGAAATAAATGCAGGTACAAAATTTGACTCAATGCAAGGACATGGAGTTTGTTGGAAAAGAAGTCAATTTGATGAAAATCAGGGCAAGCCCACAATGGATGCACAGGAAAGATACTAATCTGAATTCTATTACCACCTTGTTGACACTGCAGCCCTGTCTTTAGAACAGTGGTTCCTAACCTTTTGGGGTCCATGCACCCCTTCAGATGCCCAAAAAAGTTCATGCACCCCCTCGTGCATAATGCATAATAAACTATGTTTAGGAACACAACAGTTTTGACCATAGGCAACGGGCAATTTAGTGAGAGATCTGCTGCTTCTTATGATCAATCAGCGATTTCAATCTGGGGACTGTTTTGGACAAAGCAACTCTCATGTCATCCTCTGCATTCAACTTATTCCTTACCTTGGTTTTAATCGTCATAGGTGTGGAGAATCCTGCTTCACAGAGATAGGTTGTGGCAAATGGAGGTACAGTCAGTACTGCCCTCTTGGCTAGTTGTGGGTAGGAATCTAGCTGGGCACACCAAAATTCAATCAATGTATTGCAACTGAAGGCACTCCTCAGTACTTCTCTGGTTCTCAAATCAATCAGGTCATCTTTAGCAAGGTCACTGTCATCAATGTTGTCAAAAGGTCTTTCCTAGCAATTTCTTGACAGAAATACCCATCAAAGGACTTTTGCAATGTTGAAAGGTGCTCTGAAATTTCCCCTTTGATTTTGTCAGGCAGTGATCCCTCAGTGCTTCCTTCTGCAGCAGATATTACAACTTCATCCAAGAGTGGAAAGTTGGTCAAGTTGGACTTTTCTAGTCTTCATTGGAATAGTGGCAGTTTGTTTAGGAAGGCTGCCAATCTCACAGTAGCATCCATTACAGTCACAGCAGGTCCTTTGTGTTCAACTCATTCAAGATGGTGAAGATGTCAGCCAGATATGCCAAGTAATGAATGAAATTTGGACAGTCAAACTTGTCAGCAAGGTCACTCTCTTTTTCTCGCAAGAAAATGGCAAGCTCCACTCTCAGTTTTACTAACCGAGAAAGTATCCGTCCCCTGGACAACCAGCGCACCTCAGTGTGGTAGAATAGAGTTTCATGCTCAGAGACCACCTCCTGACAGAATGACTTGAAGTGGCAGTAGTTCAAGGCATGTGAGCGGATAAAATTTACAACTTAGACTGCAGTAGAAAGAACTGACTTCAAGGTTGGAGGTAGAGTTTTGCATGCCAGGGCCTGACGATGAAAGATACAGTGTGTAGTGACTATATCTGGAATTTCTTTCTTTACCAGTGCTGAAAATCCTGACTTATTACCGAGCATGGTGGGAGCACCACCTGTGCAAATTGAAGAAATTCTTGAAGTCCAGTCAAACTGGTTTTCAGTGAAGAATGCCCTGACTAGCTGCAGCACATCAGCAGCTTTGGTAGTAGCTAGGAGTGGCTTACAAAAGAGAAATTCCTCCTTCAGCAATCCACTGAGATATATCAGAAATATAACAATCTCACTGCATTGTGCTACATCAGTGGATTCATCCAGCTGCATGCTAAATGTAAAAGGACTGCTTCTCATCTCACACAAGACTTCATACAGAATGTCTGCAGCCATGTCACTAATCCTGGAATGAATAGTGTCATTGGACAAAGGAACTTTCTCAACCTGCTTCCTCTGCTGGTGACAACACATCAGTTCCACCATCTCCAGAGCACAAGGCTTCACCAAAGTTCTCCAATGGTGTGGGGCTTCTTGTTCTTTGCAATAAGATATGTAGCCTTGAATGATGCCTCCAGTGCAGGTTTCTGTGACAAAGATAATCCAAGGTTTTGCAAGGTACCTGAGGTCAAGAAGCGAGCTCTCTTCTGCTTGAAGACTTCAACACTGTCCTTGGAATTGGATAGATGGACTTTCCCCAAGTGCTCTCGGAGTCTAACATGCTTCATGTTGTCAGTGTACAGGATTTTTCCACAGAGGAAGCACTGAGGCTTTTGTGTTCCATCTCTCTCTCTCTTTTTTTATTATTTATTAACGATTTTGAGGGGGTGATGACAATCGGAAAGTCGTACCAGTCACAGGCAAATTTTTAACTGATGAAGTTGATGTTTTTAATGACCGGAATTAGATGCTCCACTCAAGATTTTAGGTTTCAAATTGAAATTCAATGACGAATATTGGCTTACAATTAACGTTTTTAAGACTTTTGCAGCGTACCGAGCAATAAAAGTGAAGGAAAAAAAATCCCAACGTCTACATCCTCTCAAAACAGTTAGAGGGTCACCGGAAGACATATATCTGACGTATTTGATGACAAATTTATATTATTTTTTAGAAAACTGTGACTTAAAACGCAAAATTCCGAGGAACTTGTAGAGCGAACCGTTCATTTTGCGAAAAAAAAATTCCGTTGATTTTCGACATGCGCAGAACGATGCGTGAACGAGTATCAAAAAGGTTGTATATGGGCGCCTTTTAACGCGGCATGCCTTGCTTATGGTTTACATTTTCAGATTATCAATTTTTCTTTATTTTTTTTCCTTCTTCTTCTTTTTTTTTCTTCCTTCTTTTTTTGTTCTTCATCTTTTTCTTTTTTTTCTCTGAATGGTTCATGCACCCCCTGGAACCTGCTCATGCACCCCTTGGGGGTGCATGCACCACTGGTTAGGAAACCCTGCTTTAGAACAAAGATGTTCTCAGCTGCAAAAACACAATATTTACTTTTGTTTTTTATATCATAAATATGTACTAAAAGATGTTAGTTCTTCTGTGATTTTGGCAAATTGCAAAGATTTGGAAAGCCCTTTAACGGAAGGAAAATCAGTGGATACCATTTCTAATGAAATTTCATAAGTTTATTCTCTTTTAAAAATTAGTTAGAACCTTTGGAAGTTTTGAAATTCAAAACAAAAATGAAATTGGCTCCAACTCAAACCTCGCTACATTAGCATGTGAGTATGAACTCAAACCTCGCTACATTAGCATGTGAGTATGAACTCAGTAACAACTTAAATACGTCAACGGTGGAAACTGAATTCTCTGAACTAAAAGTTCCTTTTTTAAAATGTTTGAGTATGAACTGATGTTAACTGTTTTATTAATGAAGCATTTTTAACAAAATCTAGTTACAAGTATTTGTGTTACTTACTGTATAAGTGATTTTTCAAAATTTATTTTTATTATTTATTTTTTAAAATCCTTTATATTAACTCGTGGTGTCTGCGGCCGCCCGCCCACCCTTGCTTGTCGCAAAAACTTTTGATCGATTTTTAACCTACTTGCTCGTAAGCTAGCGAGCTGAAATTTTGCAGGCAGTTTCGTACCAATAATAAAAACAATGTATCAAAATTTCAGATCGATCGCATGTACTGTAATTAAATTATTGATTTTTTAGATTATTTTATTTATTCCTATGTATCATGCTATTTTTTGAGATAGAGCGTCGCGGTGCGTATTATATTGAACAACCTTTCTGTCGCGCATTTTATTGACAACTCTTTTTATAAACATATTCCTGATCGGTGCGCATTATATTAAACATGTTTTACGACACAACTGCAATTTTGTATTTTTGGATGGTCTTGCTCTGCGTATTATAATGAACATTCTTTTAGTTACGTCTCGTACATAAGGGATTTATAGTGAAAAACTTGTTTTTTTACGGGTTTCCTTTATTTTTGCTTAAAATATAAAAAGCCTTTTACCATTTTTGAGAATACTTAAATTGTAATTACATAGGGGTGCATTTTTCACTTTTGCATGAGTGGTCCTACCCTGTTAATATAATTCAAGGGCGTGAAAAACGTGTGCGTTAGGGTCACATGAAAAGGGGATGAGGGGTTGCCACTTATGGGGATACTTGGACGATTAAAATACGTTACTTTCATGGAGAGGTGGGGGGAGTGTAGGTGTTCTCTTGACCCAATTATTCCAATGGGTATTTATAGATAGACAAGAATACTAGTAGCTTAGACAATAATACCGTTGCATATGTCACTACTAGCACAGACAATAATACCGTTGCATATGTCACTACTAGTACAGACAATAATACCGTTGCATATGTCACTACTAGCACAGACAATAATACCGTTGCATATGTCACTACTAGCACAGACAATAATACCGTTGCATATGTCACTACTAGCACAGACAATAATACAGGTGCATATGTCACTACTAGCACAGACAATCATAACGATGCATATGTCACTACTAGCACAGACAATAATACAGGTGCATATGTCACTACTAGCACAGACAATAATACCGTTGCATATGTCACTACTAGCACAGACAATAATACCGTTGCATATGTCACTACTAGCACAGACAATATACCGTTGCATATGTCACTACTAGCACAGACATAATACCGTTGCATATGTCACTACTAGCACAGACAATAATACAGGTGCATATGTCACTACTAGCACAGACAATCATAACGTGCATATGTCACTACTAGCACAGACAATAATACAGGTGCATATGTCACTACTAGCACAGACAATAATACCGTTGCATATGTCACTACTAGCACAGACAATAATACCGTTGCATATGTCACTACTAGCACAGACAATAATACCGTTGCATATGTCACTACTAGCACAGACAATAATACCGTTGCATATGTCACTACTAGCACAGACAATAATACCGTTGCATATGTCACTACTAGCACAGACAATAATACCGTTGCATATGTCACTACTAGCACAGACAATAATACCGTTGCATATGTCACTACTAGCACAGACAATCATAACGATGCATATGTCCCTGCTAGCACAGACAATCATAACGATGCATATGTCACTACTAGCACAGACAATAATACCGTTGCATATGTCACTACTAGCACAGACAATCATAACGATGCATATGTCACTACTAGCAGGGGCGGATTAAGACTGCACGGGGCCCCTGGCTGCAATTCAAACTGGGGCCCTATCCAGCCAGCGTCCCTTTAAATAAAATGATTGCTAGCAGCTAATATAAGACTGTAACTTGCAACTAAATAGTTCATCGGTTCCTTTAACATACTTTGTCTGTACTACGGGATCAGCCTTCCTAGCCAAAGATTATTCATGAAAAAATGGAATATGAAGAAATAACTGTTTGCTGGTATCCTAATATTGAGTGTAAAAATACAATTTTTAAAAAAAATGTGTGCCCACGCCGGGAATTGATTGCGTCACCGCTTGCACAGCAGGGCGACATTCTACCTCAAGACCACACGTGCCTGATGAAAAAGGTGAAGTTTAAAAATATAAACAATAATCTTTAATATTTTCTCTTAGTGAGCCTATAAAATCAGTTTTTTAAATTAATTAATTTAACTTATGATATTTTCAGGAATTCATGCAAACATTTGTCCATCTTTCTTATAAAATATACTAAATTTTGGGGTCCCCTAATCATCGGGGGCCCTTGGCTTTAGCCCGTTCAGCCCCCCCCCCTTAATCAACCATAGACTACTAGCACAAACAATAAATCGGGCGTGGAATGGGTTGCCTGAAGAAACCAGGAAAGCCAACACTTTATCAAAATTTAAAACTCTAATAAGAATGCAGGACTAAATACAAACCATAGATAAGCGTAGGTCGCAATAATCTTCTGTATAGAAGGAGCGTCTGAAACAGATAAGATAAAGATATATTTATTCACCATATATCACAACTATTCACCATGTAACTAGTCACCATATATCACAACTATTCACCATATATCACAACTATTCATCATATATCACAACTATTCAACATATATCAAAACTATTCACCATAACTATTCACCATATATCAAAACTATTCACCATAAACTATCACCAATAACTATTCACCATATATCACAACTATTCACCATATAACAATTCACCATATATCACAACTATTCACCATATAACATTCCCATATATCACAACTGATTCACCATATATCTCAACTATCACCATATATCCTAACATTCACATATATCACAACTATCACCATATCACACTATTCACCATATATCTCAACTATTCACCATATATCACAACTATTCACCATATATCACAACTATTCACCATATATCACAACTATTCACCATATATCACAACTATTACCATATATCACAACAATCACCATACTAACATATTCACCATATATCCAAACTATTCACCATATATCACAACTATTCACCATATATCACACCTATTCACCATATAACTAATCACCATACATCACAAACTATTCACATACATCACAACATTCACCATATATCACACTATTCACCATAAACTATTCACAATATATCACAACTATCACCATATATCCAACTATTCACCATATATCACAACTATTCACCATATATCTCAACTATTCACCATATATCACAACTATTCACTATATATCACAACTATTCACCATATATCACAACTATTACCATATAACTATTCCCATATATCACAACTATTCACCATGATATCTCAACTATTCACCATATATCACAACTATTACCATATATCTCAACTATTCACCATATATCACAACTATTCACCATATATCACAACTATTCACCATATATTCACAACTATTACCATATATCTCAACTATTCACCATATATCACAACTAATCACCATACATCACAACTATTCACCATATATCACAACTATTCACCATATATCACAACTATTCACCATATAACTATTCCAATATATCACAACTATTCACCATATAACTATTCCCAATACATCACAACTATTCACCATATATCACAATATTCACCATATATCTCAACTATTCACCATATATCACAACTATTCACCATATATCACAACTATTCCCATATATCACAACAATTCACCATATAACTATTCACCATACATCACAACTATTCACTATATATCTCAACTATTCACCATATATCACAACTATTTACCATATATCTCAACTATTCACCATATATCACAACTATTTACCATATATCTCAACTATTCACCATATATCACAACTATTTACCATATATCTCAACTATTCACCATATAACTATTCACCATACATCACAACTATTCACCATATATCACAACTATTTACCATATATCTCAACTATTCACCATATAACTATTCACCATATATCTCAACTATTCACCATATATCACAACTATTTACCATATATCTCAACTATTCACCATATATCACAACTATTTACCATATATCTCAACTATTCACCATATAACTATTCACCATACATCACAACTATTCACCATATATCACAACTATTTACCATATATCTCAACTATTCACCATATATCACAACTATTTACCATATATCTCAACTATTCACCATATATCACAAATATTTACCATATATCTCAACTATTCACCATAATCACAACTATTTACCATATATCTCAACTATTCACCATATATCACAACTATTCACCATATATCTCAACTATTCACCATATATCATAAGTATTTACCATGTATCACAAATATTCACAGTATTATATAACTATTCATCATATCTGGAAATGTTCTCAATATTAGACCATGTGGTTATTTTTTTAATTTTTTAAAAAAAATTTATTTATTATTTTCTTTTTGTGTAAATCTTAAATTACACAAATGACAGTAGCATATTAAAAATGATTTTAAAATGTAATGGAATTTTTTTAATAAACCTTTGTTTATTAACATAATTTTAATATTTTGTTGCATTAAAAATTTGGATCGTCCTAGCGATAATTAGTGAAGAAAGTTTCGTTTGAGGATAGGGGAATTTAGAGACAGAGGCGAATCCTTAGCAATTTGTTCGTGGAAGACCACACCCAAATAACGTTTACAAATTTACAAAAGAAAAGAAAAGGGATAAATTCACGTCAAAATACGTGTGATGCTATATTCATTATATTATATGACTTTATTTTGTGCACTGTTACCCGCCGTTTGTATTGATAATACAGGCAGAGCCGTCTTTACACGATTTTGGGCCCCCGGGCAAAGAAATAGTGTTGGGCCCCTGGGTCCCCCTCCAGCAGAATTAACAAATAAATATACGTAATATATATATAAATAAACATATTCTCATGGGGCCCCTACGCTCGTGGGCCCCCGGGCAAAGAAATAGTGTTGGGCCCCTGGGCCCCCTCCAGCAGAAGTAACAAATAAATATACATAATATATATACAAATAAACATATTCTCATGGGGCCCCTATGCTCATGGGCCCCAGGGCAAATGCCCAACGGGCCTATGCGTTAAGACGGCCCTGAATACAGGCATGAAAGCACTAGTTCCATGTATTTAATTTTATACAAAATTTATTTCTAACACACAAAAGACGACTTTTAAACTTTTTATTTAACGCAGGTTTGTACATGATATTTTTTGTATACGCTTATCATTTTGTACATCTTAATGCTGTACAAATAGGCACTCTGTGTGTGTACAAAACGTGTGACTCCAAGAGGACGACTCCACTGACTCAACATCTGATGTACGACACCTTACACCCGGAGCACGTGAGATATCGACAGGCGGCCTGTCCAATCAAATTATTATACGACGACAATAGACATAAGGCAGTATGGTGGGTGTGTCATGTGACCTGCACATTGAGGATTGGATTGGGTGACGTCATGGAGAGAGGAAATGAGAGGAGTGGAGTGCACCAACTGGGGGGTCAGGGGGGAGGGAGATATGAAAGACAGAAATATCATAAACAGTTTTGGGAATAGTGAAAAAAAATCTGGATACGAAACTGTCATGGTGACCATCGTTGTTGTAATGATATTAACTGCGTTACGAATTCAGTTCGCATTTTCGAAGAGTTGCAGAATTGGGCGTTAATGAGTAAGTATATGTGTGTGTGGAGAGGGGTGTAGAGTCCTATAGTCTTGGCACTAAACAAGTTCAGTGACGACAGCTGAACTTTCTTGCATTTAGTAGTGGCTTAAAAACGGTATGAGACCCGTCGCGGAGGTTTGTGACATCAGCGCCTTACCTTACCCTATAACATTAGAATAACATCTCAAAGATCATTACCAAAGATTACCTTACCCCATAACATTAGACTAAAGACATACTCGGTACTGTGCCAACAAACATACTCTGTACTGTGTCTACAGACATACTCGGTACTGTGCCTACAGACTGACTCGGTACTGTGCCTACAGACTGACTCGGTACTGTGCCTACAGACTGACTTGGTACTGTGCCTACAGACTGTCTCGGTACTGTGCCTACAGACTGACTCGGTACTGTGCCTACAGACTGTCTCGGTACTGTGCCTACAGACAGACTAGGTACTTAGTCTACAGACTGACTAGGTACTGTGTCTACAGACATACTCGGTACTGTGCCTACAGACATACTCGGTACTGTGTCTACAGACATACTCGGTACTGTGCCTACAGACTGACTCGGTACTGTGCTACAGACTGACTCGGTACTGTGCCTACAGACTGTCTCGGTACTGTGCTACAGACAGACTAGGTACTTAGTCTACAGACTGACTAGGTACTGTGTCTACAGACATACTCGGTACTTGTGCCAAACAAACATACTCTGTACTGTGTCTACAGACATACTTGGTACTGTGCCTACAGACTGACTCGGTTACTGTGCCTACAGACTGACTCGGTACTGTGCCTACAGACTGACTCGGTACTGTGCCTACAGACTGACTCGGTACTGTGCCTACAGACTGTCTCGGTACTGTGCCTACAGACATACTAGGTACTTAGTCTACAGACTGACTAGGTACTGTGTCAAGAGACATACTTGGTACTGTGCCTACAGACATACTCGGTACTGTGTCTACAGACATACTTGGTACTGTGCCTACAGACTGACTCGGTACTGTGCCTACAGACTGTCTCGGTACTGTGCCTACAGACAGACTAGGTACTGTGTGTTAAATCTAATTTGGAACTATGGCTTGAATCTGATCTCTGTACATATTTTGTGTACATAGTTTGATTTAATGTGTACATGGTTTGACTTATTGTGTACATGTCATGATTAGCTAAGGTGTAAAGGAGAATATGCACATAGTTTGATTAGGAATAGAAATAAATGACAGTTTTAAAAGTAAGCCTTCAAATTAAACACTCTTTTGGTAGCTTGTTCATTGTTGTTTCTGTTGCACTAATTCGCACCCCACTAATTCACACCTCACTAGTTCACACCTCACTAGTTCACACCTCACTATTTCACACCACACTATTTCACACCACACTATTTCACACCTCACTATTTCACACCTCACTAATTAACACCTCACTATTTCACACCTCACTAGTTCACACCTCACTATTTCACACCTCACTAATTCACACCTCACTAGTTTCACACCTCACTAGTTTCACACCTCACTAGTTTCACACCTCACTATTTCACACCTCACTGATTCACACCTCACTAATTCACACCACACTATTCACACCTCACTAGTTCACACCTCACTATTTCACACCTCACTAATTGACACCTCACTAATTCACACATCACTATTTCACACCTCACTAATTCACACCTCACTAGTTCACACCTCACTATTTCACATCTCATTAATTCACATCTCACTATTTCACACCTCAGTATTTCACACCTCACTATTTCACACCTCACTAATTCACACCTCACTATTTCACACCTCACTATTTCACACCTCACTATTTCACACCACACTATTTCACACCTCACTATTTCACACCTCACTAATTAACACCTCACTATTTCACACCTCACTATTTCACACCTCACTATTTCACACCTCACTATTTCACACCTCACTATTTCACACCTCACTATTTCACACCTCACTAATTAACACCTCACTATTTCACACCTCACTATTTCACACCTATCTATTTCACATCTCACTATTTCACACCTCACTAATTCACACCTCACTAATTCACACCTCACTATTTCACACCTCACTAATTCACACCTCACTAATTCACACCTCACTATTTCACACCTCACTATTTCACACCTCACTAATTCACACCTCACTAATTCACACCTCACTAATTCACACCTCACTAATTCACACCTCACATCACTAATTCACACCTCACTAATTCACACCTCACTAATTCACACCTCACTAATTCACACCTCACTATTTCACACATACATTAATTAACACCTCACTAATTCACACCTCACTAATTAACACTTCACTATTTCACACCTCACTAATTCACACCTCACTAATTCACACCTCACTAATTCACACCTCACTAATTAACACCTCACTATTTCACACCTCACTAGTTCACACCT
This sequence comes from Ampullaceana balthica, assembly GCA_944989445.1. Classification (NCBI taxonomy): domain Eukaryota; kingdom Metazoa; phylum Mollusca; class Gastropoda; family Lymnaeidae; genus Ampullaceana; species Ampullaceana balthica. Next base: position 27,144 of record CALYLW010001394.1, on the reverse strand, counting down.
CACTATTTCACACCTCACTATTTCACACCTCACTATTTCACACCTCACTAATTCACACCTCACTATTTCACACCTCACTAATTCAAACCTCACTAATTCACACCTCACTAATTCACACCTCACTATTTCACACCTCACTATTTCACACCAGCGTGTGCCGTCAACATGGCATCGTCACGCCCTATCCGCAACCCGTCAACAATGCCCGTCCGCCCACCCCCACCAGCCGTCAACAATGCCCATCCGCCCTCCCCCACTACCCGTCAACAACGCCCGCCCGTCCACCCCTACCACCCGTCAACAACGCCCGCCCACCCCCACCACCCGTCAACAACGCCCGCCCGCCCTCCCCCACCACCCGTCAACAACGCCCGCCCGCCCACCCTTACCACCCGTCAACAACGCCCGCCCACCCCCACCACCCGTCAACAACGCCCGCCCTCCCCCACCACCCGTCAACAACGCCCGCCCACCCCCACCACCCATCAACAACGCCCTCCCACCCCCACCACCCGTCAACAACGCCCGCCCGCCCACCCCCACCACCCGTCAACAACGCCCGCCCGCCCACCCCCACCACCCGTCAACAACGCCAGCCCTCCCCCACGACCCATCAACAACGCCCGCCCTCCCCCACTCCCCGCCTTGTGAGTTCCCTTGTTTGTCAAACTCCAGCAGTGGGCGAGCTCTCCTACTAACACCAACCAACTTCACGTGCCGCTCGGTATTTATAAGTCTCCAAAAACTCACATATGCGCGCTTGTTGAAGAAGAAACTTTGAAAGTAACGGTTGCTCTTTTTGCTTGCAAAAAGTCACCGGCCTTTTTGGGGGTTGTAAAAGGGTAAAATATAGTCGACCGTAGGCCTAATAATAAAATAATCTATTTGACTCTCTTGAGTTTGTTGGCATAGATAAGACTTAGGGAAGACATCAATGTAGTAAGAGCAGAGAAATAAGTCAAGAAAAATTGCCCTACAGGTAAGTAACTATTGTTTTCATTTACATATTTTTTCTTCTTCTCTTTTTTTGAGCCTTTCCTTTATTTTATTCATTATTTCCCTATAATTCAAAAGAAGTGTTAAAAAATATTCCGTTCATGAAAGCGAAACGACCTAAACCATTGCACAGTTGCTTATTTTTTAAATTTTAAAATGTGTATTTCAATTATATTAGTTAGAACTGAATTATAAATACATATCGAAATATTTATCTCACGATAATTATTTTAATTTTAATGAAAAAAGGCTTGCGTGGAAGTTTTGATTATCTGATTCCAATATGTGTCTACATGTACATTATTGTACATCCGTCGGGTCAAATGAAATTTAAATTGACGAAATATTATTTGATCTTAAACCGTGTTTAGAAAATCCGACGGCAGATTTTTTTTAACAAGCCATTTCTTGACGCAGGCTAATGCCAGTCGGTTGACATCAAGCTCCTTTCAATAGGGGTCTCTAAATCTTTCCCTACTAGCCCTTGGGGATCTATGAGGAGATATTAGGGGTCAGTTAGTTGGTGGTTTTTTTTTCTGGTTCATTTTAATACAAGTATTTTAAAATTTCCTCCAAGCCATGGAATAGTGGGTTGAATTTGACCAGCAGTTGAACGAAAGGGTGGAGAAGTTGCTTGGCTTATTGGTTTTAAAAAAAGAAAGTAAGAAACAACATTAGAACATTCGCAAATTGTGGGATGTTTTAGCAACTAATAAATGCTCTTAGAATGATTCATGACAGTCTCGATATCATGACAGTCTGGATATCATGACAGTCGGGATATCATGACAGTCTGGATATCATGACAGTCTAGATATCATATCAGTCTGGATATCATGACAGTCTGGATATCATGACAGTCTGGATATCATGACAGTCTGGATATCATGATTTTCTTACTGGGAATAGGTAGAGCTTAAACTCAGTAGTTCAACTTCTCTATGGCAACACTTGCAGCAAGTCATAATTGAACTCAGTAGTTCAACTTCTCTATGGCAACACTTGAAGCACGTCATAGTTGAACTCAGAAGTTCAACTTCTCTATGGCAACACTTGAAGCATGTCATAGTGGTGAGCTGCAAATAATGACATGAATTCAAAATTGTTTCGAAATTATGATCAGACAGAAAAGTCCATCATAGGCGAGTGGCTTTTTGTGTGTGTGAAACCTGCAGACGACCGATCCATCCTGGCTAATGTAAAAATATTGAACTCTTTTGACGGACCTGGTTCTGTTTAGGTACAGTTAGCCATCATAGGTAGTTATTGCCAACTCGCCGAGTTTATTTACCATTAAAATTGGCTTTAAAAACTTTAATTAACCTATTTCAATAAGCGGTTTATTAACTATATTTAACCTTTGTGACATCACAGACAGGCTCGACAGTGGTTACCATAATTCGCTACATGGTGTCCTGGGGAGCGTTTAGTCCCTCAAAGGGGTGTCACGAAGTTACAAACAAAATGTAGACATCTATTCCAGTTACTGTTTTTAAAATCTACCTGGATAATAACGAATTATCGTTCAAATATAATTAAGATGGATTTGTGAGTGGTAGTCTATCATGTTTTCTGTTAGCCTTGCGATAGACTGGTGCGTGTTAGTCTATCATGTTTAGTATTAGCCTTGCGATAGACTGGTTCGTGGTAGTCTATCATGTTTAGAGTTTAGTATTAGCCTTGCGATAGACTGGTGAGTGGTAGTCTATCATGTTTAGAGTTTGAAAAGAAGGTCAAGTGAACATGCCATAACAATGACAAGTGTAGTGCATCTCGCTGTTAGCTTTATCCAGCTGTCTATTTAAAACTTTATTTTCTGTGCCAGAGCAACTAAACTTAGCGAACGTATTCTTTAGTTGTATATTTTAACTTAGAGTGTCACATGTGTCTCTGTGTTATTGTAATAGTGTGTCACATGTGTCTCTGTGTTATTGTAATAGTCCCGTTTATTTGTGGGAGTGTTTCACTGCTGGCACAGATAGATTATCTTGGCATCTTTGATAGGACACCGGTATTAACGTCAAGAAAAATACCTTTTCAAAGTCTCATTGTGACGACACTGACACTTTGACTTAGGCACAGTGACAGGGGACAGCAGACTTCAGACACATACATTCTAACAAGACATTGGACTGCATCCCTGCCCATTTATTCTACCCCCCCCTCCCACCTCGAGACTCATTTCCGTCCTGGTACCTCAAATTGTATTATGGTAAAGGTAAATAAACACCGTGCGACGTCAATGAAAATACAATTATATTCTTAGTCGCGCTCGTCTCGTGGTGCACAATTATTTCCCTTGCCCACTCCTCGGCTCGGGATGAGCTGTTCAACAATCAATTTTTATAAGCAAAGATTGTAGTCACACTAACAGGATTTGTTGACTCAATCTGATGCTGTAATCGTACAATGCTCACTACGAGCATGCGTCACTGCATCGCGTCATGTCTCCCTCGTCTTCAGTTCTAGTGACGCCATTGACTCGGTGTCTTGAGGTTGGAAATTTTGAATTGTATTAGCTGAAGGTCTGGTAAAAATGTTATATCATAATTTTTGTCTTTTACCAATGTGATAAGTGTACACTCACAGAGGGAGGGGGGAGGGAGGGGGGTATTCGTCTGGCACGTCATTTTGATTAGAAACATTACGGGGCGCCCTCAGCGTGGTCAGTGGGAGGCGCCCTAGTTCTGGTTGGTGGGAGGCGACCTAACTCAGGTAATCGTTAGGCGCCCTTAAAATGTAAGATTAATAATCCGAATTTAAGAACACACCGGAAAAACACCCGTATAATGAGCCTCATAATGAGGCGCTCCTGACACATATTGAGCAGGCATCGATGATAAGGTCCGCCCCTGGCAAAGTCAGTATAATTAAGTTCAGTGCGTGCCATTAGTTGGTAATGTTTTTAACGTCTGCTTCCTGTACCGCCAACAGTGCAAACTTGAACGGGTGGTTAAATGGACGGAGGCGGGAACATGAGCTGAAATATGGACTGAAATATGGGCTGAAATATAAGCTGAAATTTTGACTTATGTATGCACGAAAATATGAGCACAAATATGGACTGAAATGTGTGCTGAAATATGGACTGAAATATTGACTGATGTATGCACTAAAAGCTAAGCACAAATATGGACTGAAATGTGTGCTGAAATATGGAATGAAATATGGACTGAAATATGGCCTGAAATATTTACTGATGTATGTATTAAAATATGAGCTGAAATGTGGACTGAAATATGGGCTGAAATATAAGCTGAAATATTGACTGATGTATGTACTAAAATATGAGCTGAAACTTGGACTGAAATATGGACTGAAATATGGGCTGAAATATAAGCTGAAATATTGACTGATGTATGCATTAAAATATGAGCTGAAACTTGGACTGAAATTTGAGCTAAAATATGGACTGAAATATGATTTGAAATATGGACTGAATTGTGGGCTGAAATATGGACTGAAATGTGGGCTGAAATATGGACTGAAATGTGGGCTGAAATATGGATTGACAAGTGGGGAATAGGGTCTGAAATATAAGCATGACTTGAAAACCTTGGGGTGGTCAGTACACAACAGAGGCGTATGGCTCTGTGTAACTACAACGAGTGATATTTTATTTGACAAACTAAGTTTGTAACTTAGCCAACTTCTCAAACTAAGTTTTAATTTAGCCAACTTCTCAAACTAGTTTTAACTTAGCCAACTTCTCAAACTAAGTTTTAACTTAGCCAACTTCTCAAACTAAGTTTTACGTTTGCCACTTCTCACTGTTTTAACTTAGCCAACTTCTCAAACTAAGTTTTAACTTAGCCACTTCTCAAACTAAGTTTTAACTTAGCCAACTTCTCGTATTCTGCTTTTGGTGGTTGAATTTTAAATCAGCAATTAATAATTTTTATGTATAAATATTGCTAATGAATTTTTAATGCGTTGTCTATTACATATTTGATTTTTGTTTTCCCTTTTTTCAGATGTTATTTTTTCATTTGATTTTTTGAAAACTAAAAGTCCACTTTATTAAACATATGTAACTAGATAAATCGGTTATTTACCGGGTTAATTTGTGGAAGAATTTGTGTGATACTTCCTAACAACAATAACGTAGTTTTATTTTTTTAAATTTTAGGGGGGTGGGGGGGGGGTAGTTTTAAAACTATTAAATAAACTTGTTTTACACGCTTCATTTAGTTGCCATTCTGTTGGTATTTTAGCGTCAAACCTTGCTACGTCATTTTAACGCACCTTGCATTGCGCGATTGAGCTGAAATTTCGCCGACACTTGTAATCCGGGGACAATACAATATTCCGAAATTTCATTTAATTTCACAGACGGCTGTCAAGTTGATTTGCTGTGCAAATTCTTTTTTTTACTGGCAACTCAACAATTGTCTTTGAGGTAATCAAAGGAAAATAATTAAATAAATTTTTCTAAAAATTGTATTTTCTTTGAGGAGTGAGTTCTTATTACAGATTGTAATTGATGCAACCCGGGCAGAGAGAGATGTATAACAATTACATTAAAAATAATTGTTAAATAAAAAAATTGGCTGTGGCTACATTGGGTGGGCGGAATTTGACACTGCAGTATACGACGGAATCTTTTTTTAAAAATAAAAAAACAAATGCCATAACATAGTGTACATTGGCTACACTTGTTCAGTGAAAAACGGCGGTGAACTCTTGTACACGCCCGTTGGGATAAAATATATTGTGTAGTGTAGCCACCCTCAAAACTATTTTTTGTTCCCGATGCGCACACGGCCCTACACTGCACACGGCCCTACACTGCACACGCCCTACACTGCACACGGCCCTACACTGCACACGGCCCTACACTGCACACGGCCCTACACTGCACACGGCCCTACACTGCACACGGCCCTACACTGCACACGGCCCTACACTGCACACGGCCCTACACTGCACACGGCCGTACACTGCACACGACCGTACACTGCACACGACCGTACACTGCACACGACCCTACACTGCACACGACCCTACACTGCACACGGCCCTACACTGCACATGGCCCAACACTGCACACGGCCCTACACTGCACACGGCCCTACACTGCACACGGCCGTACGCTGCACACGGCCCTACACTGCACACGGCACACGACCCTACACTGCACACGGCCCTACACTGCACACGGCCCTACACTGCAATGTCGAATTCCTGCTCCAGTGTAGCCAGAGCCTAAATAAAAGGTGGGTCAAAATGATTTTCAACAACTCGCCTTTATTCCAATGCACTAAAAATGACAAAGTAAATTATTCGCACAAACTACGATGTCCTTTCAATTTCTCAGGTCTACAAAATTAAAAGTGATAACTGACTATTCACGTCCTTGAAATGCATATTTAGAGCAAAAGTCCATTAGGAGTCAGGTATTTCTAACAGGAGTAAAGAATGTTATGATATTTACCTTGTGAAATCTTTTTTTTTAAAAGAAATAACTTTCAACCGTACCATGCAGTCTAACTAACCCTAACGCTGTTAATGCGTTGACCATCAGTCAAAATTAAACATCTAAAACTTGTGAGGAGATTTCTTTAGATTTATCACAAACAATCCATTTTGCAATTTGAATTACTTAAATAGTAATGCATTAATAGCTTCAATAAACGATTTAATCAATTTTGTTTCGTCTATTGACCGCAGTGTTTAGGACAGTCGTAAAGCGTGTATATTATACAAGTTCCATCTAAACAGGAGTACATTAGTATACCAGGGACGGATCAATATTGCATGGGCCCCTGGCTGCAATTCCAACTGGGAACCAGTCCAGCCACCTTTATTATACAATATAATAAGTTTGAGGCCCTTAAATCTTTGGGGGCCCCTGGCTTTAGCCCAATCAGCACCCGCCTTAATCCCCCCAAAGAGTATAACATCTTCTTCAGTTTTTTAGAACAAGTCATTTAATGGTACCCACAAGCCATTAGCTATTTATACGTACATAAAACCTTTTGGCTCTATATGAGACTGTGAAATTAGACAAAGTTTTTATCACACCTGAAAATGTTCAATTATTTATTTTTACCTAAAAACATAAATTCGCGTCACCAAGAATATACCATCGTTAAGCTTAAATACTTCCCTTGTCAGACAGATGAGGTTTTAAAAATGATGAAGCAAGTTCTCAAATACGAAATTACAATAGCCCAAAAATAGCACATTCTTTTTGTTGTCTAATTACAGTTACATTTTTTTGTTTATGGAATAGTTTTAAAGCTACATTCTTGTATTACATCCCCTAAAAATTGTAGAATATTTACCATCTGCACTATAACTGCCTTATGATTACACATATCGATAATAGAGACAGGATATTACGAAATTCAGAAGGTTTTTCCCATAACTTTTGAATAACATAAATACCAGTAATTGTAATTGTCCAAAAGATGCCCATCGAATGACTTTTCTTGACTAGTATTTTGCTGTTGATTTTTTTTTCGTATAAGTGATTTAGCTTAAAAACTCCAAATTTATGCAGGGATATTCTATGACATACTACTGTGACATGTCACTGCTATATACTGTAACATACTGTGACATGTCATTGTGACATACTGTGACCTACTACGGTGACATGTCACTGGGATAAACCGTTAACTACTGTTTGAGTTAAATACTAAAACCAACTACAATTTCATTTCAACACACGCACACTCACAAGTACACAACGCACACTCACACGCACACAACGCTCACTCACACGCACACAACGCTCACTCACACGCACACAAAGCACACTCACACGCACACAACGCTCACTCACACGCACACAACGCTCACTCACACGCACACAACGCTCACTCACACGCACACAATGCTCACTCACACGCAATACCCCGTTGATCTTTGTTTCTGTCGACTACCAATGAACCAAAGGTTGCGTTGCGACTGAAGATGTTCTCAGGTTTTCTGAACTTTGACCCAGCGCCCGGTTAGTGAAAATTTTCCCCTTCGGCACAACCAATTTCCCCAGAAATGTCAGGTCTTCGGGAAATTCTTTAGGACTTAATTTTAACAAGGAAATAATAGAAGACAGAAACACAAGCTGAAATGATGAAGATGAGAAATGTTGAAATATGCCTTGGGAATAAAATGGGAGAAAACTAAAGTTGAATACAACTGTTTTCACTAACTTACTTGGGGTTGCCGTTCCTTATTTGTAACAAACTCACAAAGTGTTACAATAGGTGTCATGTTTAGGCCCCATTGATAAGCCTATTCATATTGTGAATCTAAATACCAGCACTCCGCTACTGGTCCTTGTTTAAATCTCTCGTTCCCTATTCCTTGCAAGTGTGCGTTTTTCTAACGCGCTGATAAATCAAAACTGAGCAGCAGCCGGTGCTGAATTCTACCAGCAACATTCCCTTCCCCTTGGTGGGAAACATTTCAACTTTGCTAACTTGTGAGGGTTCTTTCCCCTTGAGGCACAAGCTGCCACCATACACAGACGATTACGCAACCAAATCTCACAATGTCTCGTTAAATGTTCAACAGTAACGAAAACCTGTAAATGGCAAGCTTTGATAATTTCTTCAGTCATAAACTCAAATGAGCGGATTGCTTCCGTTAGGGCAAATGGGGGATGAGATTATGTTGTTTTAAAAGACGCCTAAATGCAGCAAACTGTAAATGCCACAAAGCCGTCTTTTAAGTCACCTGGAACGGAGGAGACAATATGAAGGGTGTGTCATCCTTTGGCATCGGGGAAAACAATATTATAGTTTTGTCATCCTTTGGTATTGGAGGAGACAATATGCAGGTTTTGTCATCCTTTGGTATTGGAGGAGACAATATGCAGGTTTTGTCATCCTTTGGTATTGGAGAGACATATGCAGGTTTTGTCATCCTTTGGTATTGGAAGAGACAATATGCAGGTTTTGTCATCCTTTGGTATTGGAGGAGACAATATGCAGGTTTTGTCATCCTTTGGTATTGGAGGAGACAATATGCAGGTTTTGTCATCCTTTGGTATTGGAGGAGACATATGCAGGTTTTGCATCCTTTGGTATTGGAGGAGACAATATGCAGGTTTTGCCATCCTTTGGCTATAGGGTCAATGACGTTAGCTCTGAAAGAATCCCGTATGTTTTGCAAATATTGATACACTTTAGATCACCAAGAATTAGAGTATCTTATCTTATCTGTTACAGATGCTCCTGCTATACAGAAGATTATTGCGTCCTACGCTTATCTATGTTTTGTGTCTAGTCCTGCATTATTAAATTATTAGAATTAAATTTCGAATATTCCTTTAAAATTATAATGAGATCTGCCTATTTTGCAGCTCCACTCTTTCGTGTACGGCCTTGACCTAAGTCAATCTTTTCTTCACCGTATTCAAACTCGAGGTCACAATCTGTTCACGCACATCTATAATATTTGTGTTTCTGGGGTGGAGAAAAAAACATGCAGTGCAACAGTGCACAGTACATGTAGTTTGTTATACACACAAGGACAAACAAAACGTAGAGGAAGCATTGCTGAGATTCGAACCCGACCACCGTGCCCCCCCCCTCCACATATACTTTGCGGCATCCATATCACCCGTCTTATACAGCGTTGTTAAAATAAGTTTGTATACCCTGTTTAATACGTTTTAAAAATGTTATAACAATAAAGGCACCATTTCTATGACCTTGTCAAACCATCTATTATTCATCATCAGCCGGCTAACAATAGAAATTCGCGTCATACTACGTCAGAAAGACTGTGTGACCTTTACACTTGGACGCTTCCCGCGTTGCTGGAAAACTGGACATCGCGCTGCGTGTAGCAGTCCCAAGCACTTAACAAATAGGTCACTTTTTCCCTCCAGTCATGCATGCCCAGGTTATTGGCCTATTATTGGGACTCTAAGTTCAGACATAACATAATGCACATAATGTTCCCCGCTTCGTCAATGTCAGTTTAACGTGTTTTAGAGAAAGGTCCAGTGGCGCGGGGGGAAGGGTGGGGCCAGCGGCTGATAGACCGTGGCGGTGGGAGAAATAGAGCATATCACAAAACGTTGTCAGCTAAAGATCAGTGGCTTGTTTGCCTTAGTCTTACCACCACGCCCCCCCCCGCGCTCCCCGCCCCCCCCGCACTCCCCGCCCCCCGCGCTCCCCACCCCCCTGCGCTCCCCGCCCCCCTGCGCTCCCCGCCCCCCGCCAATTGCGAATCATTTGTTATCATTTAACTGCTGTAGATTAAAACAAAATTTGTGACAATTTCAATGAATTGTTCGATGGTCAATAACCCTCAACTAGATTTGTGAATGTGTTTTACTTTGTTTAACGTGCGGTCTAAGCAAAAGTACACAGGACAGGACTGTTAAATAAATAAACACGATACAAGAGAAATATCATCTTCATTCGCACTCAAGTATTAACAAATTATTTCTTTTGAACAACGTCAATGGGACAGGCAAAACATCATTAAGGAATAGGAAAAAAATTCGTTTATAGATAAAACATCATTGTCTTTTAGACAAAGAATAGGGTTATTGGCAAAGCATCATCTTTGTCAGTAAAAAAGATGAGAAGTAGACAATCTCAACATGGGTGTGCTTGATAAACTGGCTGTAGAGGTACCAATAGGCCAACTACAGATTTCAGACTAAGGTGAACTGTGTGATGTTTGTAAACTGTGTAATGTTTGTAAACTGTGTAATGTTTGTAAACTGTGTAATGTTTGTAAACTGTGTAATGTTTGTAAACTGTGTAATGTTTGTAAACTGTGTAATGTTTGTAAACTGTGTAATGTTTGTAAACTGTGTAATGTTTGTAAACTGTGTAATGTTTGTAAACTGTGTAATGTTTGTAAATTGTGTAATGCTTGTAAACTGTGTAATGTTTGTAAACTGTGTAATGCTTGTAAACTGTGTAATGTTTGTAAACTGTGTAATGTTTGTCATGTCAACAACCTACGTTATATATGGACAATTGTTTCATTGTTTTTGTGTTTTTTGTTCTTTTCGCGCTCCCATAACTTTTTATGACACGCTAATAAATAATTCACCAACAAGACATTTGACAGGGTTGTCTGTTTAGCACAGTTTATGTCCAGGTGTCACTAAAATGTAATGAATGTCAGGTACTAACAACAACTCACACACCGTGTCATTGGGACAGCGGTATCGTTATGTTAACTTTCATCGAACTCATATTGTTGTTCTAATATATAGTGAGGACGGTGTGTATCGGATTTATTGGTTTTAAAAGTCGCTGGTTATCGTATGATAGGAATCGAATATTTGTGAAAGCTCAGAATGATAGTCATAAATAAACTTGAATTCCTAACTGCCAGGCAATGGCATTAAAACAACTAGCGGAGGAATAGTTTCAAGCGAAGATGACCAGTGGACCAGTAGGTTTTTAAAAGTTACCAAACACACACACAAATAAAAGAAACGAATAATCCGTTGGCAAGAATTCTTTAACAGCGAACAGCAATAAAACAAACAAACAAACAATAAAACAAACAAACAAAAACAAACAAACCTGTCGAAAAAATGACATTCATTTCAGTGAGTTAATCCACAGTGCGAGGAATTGCACGGGTTCGTACCAATTAGAATGTGAGGGCTGCCACATTGATCATAAATTTGGTCCTTTCGCCACTGCGATGTTGACTAAATCAAAGTATTAACACAAATAATGTTTTAAACCGTCAAAGATCTGATGGAAGAACTGTCTCCGACCTACATCAGGTTTAGTCTATCATTAACTGTTCCAGACCTACATCAGATTTAGTCTATCATAGAACTGTTCCTGACCTACATCAGATTTAGTCTATCATAGAACTGTCCCTGACATAAATCAGATTTAGTCTATCATAGAACTGTTTCTGACCTACATCAGATTTATTCTATCATATATAGTGCCTCATCTAAAAAAAATCATAGGTCATATGTATCCCCACTTTGGTGAGAGTTCTGTTTTCTCCAGCCAGTTTGTCAGCCTATGGCCCTAATTGTTAGATTTATCAGTTTAGGTTTAGTCCTATGTTAGTGTATTGTTTTATTTATTCTCAGTTTTGTTTTCTTAATGTTTAATTATTTCTTTAAAATCTTGGCATTAAACTGTGGTTGAAGTGGACATGGGCGTATACTTATGTCGATATCAATGGTTGAAGTGGACATGGGCGTATACTTATGTCGATATCAATGGTTGAAGTGGACATGGGCGTATACTTATGTCGATATCAATGGTTGAAGTGGACATGGGCGTATACTTATGTCGATATCAATGGTTGAAGTGGACATGGGCGTATACTTATGTCGATATCAATTGTAAATTGTAATTAATTCAGTTATAGTTTAACCTTACAAGATGCATGTACAAATAATGGCTGTGAGTAATTTTGAAAATATGAAACAAAAATTAAAATATATATTTCAACAGATAAGTATAAAGCTATTTTTATCACCACCTAGGGATTATTACACACTCGTAAAACATGTTCCCATTTCTCTTGTCTTTTCTCCCATCTACACTTACCTTCCTTTCAACCAATTTTACCATTATCACCCGTGTAATAAAATGGCTTGAAGTTGAATAAGGAAAAACTAGTGTTGCTGAATATCTGTCATTAAATCAAGTATTGTTGTGATGTCAAAGTTAAACGGTTTCCAAATCAGACACCGGCGAATGTCGTTAAACCGCAATCACTTTTCCGAAGTCACGCTTGTGGTATATGCAAGGGAACTAATCGGCTGATTTCGCCGTGCCAATGAAGGAAATTGTCTTTCCTTATATTTACAATATTTATACTACAATTTAAAAAAAAATTAAAAGATCGAAAAAACAAACAAACACGAAATTGGCCTGAATTTTGTTTTTTGTTCAAATTTTCATTGCATGAATGTTACTTTCATAGATACATTAAATAACAGTTAGTTGCGATAATAAACAGCATGTTTTAATATAATAACTGAGTTAACGTGTTTATTACACCAGTGCATCTCAAACATTTTAGTTAAAGACGGACCGACAGGAATTTTCTCTTTTGCATCAGGGACCGGCGCACTATTTTTCCTGCACACACAATTTGTCTGTCCTTTTTTGAGAACTTCTGCAGACGGCGGCTGATGGCCAACGGACCGGCACTGGTCCGCGGACCACCACTTTGAGAAGCACTGTACTAAACCATCCACACTTCTCCCACGGCGCACCGTGATGCGCTCTCTTTCGCTTCTTCACGACGCACGCACTAAATTCATACACAAGAAAACATAACAACCTTGGTGTAAGTGCAATTATACTAACCTTACTGACATGTTACAACACCTATACCCATGTACACATACATACCTTACTGATATGTTGTAACACACCTTCTATACCCAGTGTACACATACATACCTTGCTGAGATGTTGTAACACACCTTCTATACCCAGTGTACATATACATACCTTACTGAGATGTTACAACACCTATACCAAGTGTACACATACATACCTTACTGACATGTTACAACACCTATACCCAGTGTACACATACATACCTTACTGAGATGTTGTAACACACCTTCTATACCCAGTGTACACATACATACCTTACTGAGATGTTGTAACACACCTTCTATACCCAGTGTACACATACATACCTTACTGAGATGTTGTAACACACCTTCTATACCCAGTGTACACATACATACCTTACTGAGATGTTGTAACACACCTTCTATACCCAGTGTACACATACATACCTTACTGAGATGTTGTAACACACCTTCTATACCCAGTGTACACATACATACCTTACTGAGATGTTGTAACACACGTTCTATATCCAGTGTACACATACATACCTTACTGAGATGTTGTAACACACCTTCTATACCCAGTGTACACATACATACCTTACTGATATGTTGTAACACACCTTCTATATCCAGTGTACACATACATGACTTACTGATATATTGTAACACACCTTCTATACCGAGTGTACACATACATACCTTACTGAGATGTTGTAACACACCTTCTATATCCCAGTGTACACATACATACCTTACTGAGATGTTGTAACACACCTTCTATACCCAGTGTACACATACATACCTTACTGAGATGTTGTAACACACCTTCTATATCCAGTGTACACATACATACCTTACTGAGATGTTGTAACACACCTTCTATACCCAGTGTACACATATATACCTTACTGAAATGTTGTAACACACCTTCTATATCCAGTGTACACATACATACCTTACTGAGATGTTGTAACACACCTTCTATACCCAGTGTACACATACATACCTTACTGAGATGTTGTAACACACCTTCTATATCCAGTGTACACATACATACCTTACTGAGATGTTGTAACACACCTTCTATACCCAGTGTACACATACATACCTTACTGAGATGTTGTAACACACCTTCTATATCCAGTGTACACATACATACCTTACTGAGATGTTGTAACACACCTTCTATACCCAGTGTACACATACATACCTTACTGAGATGTTGTAACACACCTTCTATATCCAGTGTACACATACATACCTTACTGAGATGTTGTAACACACCTTCTATACCCAGTGTACACATACATACCTTACTGAAATGTTGTAACACACCTTCTATATCCAGTGTACACATACATACCTTACTGAGATGTTGTAACACACCTTCTATACCCAGTGTACACATACATACCTTACTGAGATGTTGTAACACACCTTCTATATCCAGTGTACACATACATACCTTACTGAGATGTTGTAACACACCTTCTATATCCAGTGTACACATACATGACTTACTGATATATTGTAACACACCTTCTATACCGAGTGTACACATACATACCTTACTGAGATGTTGTAACACACCTTCTATATCCAGTGTACACATACATACCTTACTGAGATGTTGTAACACACCTTCTATATCCAGTGTACACATACATACCTTACTGAGATGTTGTAACACACCTTCTATATCCAGTGTACACATACATGACTTACTGATATATTGTAACACACCTTCTATACCGAGTGTACACATACATACCTTACTGAGATGTTGTAACACACCTTCTATATCCAGTGTACACATACATACCTTACTGACATGTTACAACAAACCTTCTATACCCAGTGTACACATACATACCTTACTGACATGTTACAACAAACCTTCTATACCCAGTGTACACATACATACCCTGCAAGAGTGAGAGTTTGAGCAAATTGAAGAAAAATTTGAAAAAAGTGGTGGTCGGGTAGATAGTTAATGGCGCATTTAGTTACCGCTCAGTCGTAGCGGCAAGCTTTCAAATCGTTTTATTGTTTTCAAAACTTGGCCAGAAATAATTGACGCCAGAAGTAAAACATGGCGGAGAGTACTGGGTGTCGTTTATAGTGGAACCAGTCTTGTTCCCTCATTTATTGTTGGGATGGATGTCTTGTTCCCTCATTTATTGTTGGGCTGGATGTCTTGTTCCCTCATTTATTGTTGGGCTGGATGTCTTGTTCCCTCATTTATTGTTGGGCTGGATGTCTTGTTCCCTCATTTATTGTTGGGCTGGATGTCTTGTTCCCTCATTTATTGTTGGGCTGGATGTCTTGTTCCCTCATTTATTGTTGGGCTGGATGTCTTGTTCCCTCATTTATTGTTGGGCTGGATGTCTTGTTCCCTCATTTATTGTTGGGCTGGATGTCTTGTTCCCTCATTTATTGTTGGGCTGGATGTCTTGTTCCCTCATTTATTTTTGGGCTGGATGTCTTGTTCCCTCATTTATTGTTGGGCTGGATGTCTTGTTCCCTCATTTATTGTTGGGCTGGATGTCTTCTTCCCTCATTTATAGTCTTTAATGTCTTGTTCCTATAAGAGATTAGTTGTTGTGTTGACATGGTATGAGCGTGTGAGTTGTGTTGACATGGTATGAGCGTGTGAGTTGTGTTGACATTTTATGATCGTGTGAGTTGTGTTGACATGGTATGAGCGTGTGAGTTGTGTTGACATGGTATGAGTGTGTGAGCTGTGTTGACATTGTATGAGCGTGTGAGTTGTGTTGACATGGTATGAGCGTGTGAGTTGTGTTGACATGGTATGAGCGTGTGAGTTGTGTTGACATGGTATTAGCGTGTGAGTTGTGTTGACATGGTGTGAGCGTGTGAGTTGTGTTGACATGGTATGAGCATGTGAGTTGTGTTGACATGGTATGAGCGTGTGAGTTGAGTTGACTGAGTATGAAGCTCGTGATTTGTATTGTGAAGTGAAATGTTCAGGTGATTAAAAGTAGTTGTTACACAGACCACAAGCTGTTGATGTCTTGTTACACAGACCGCAAGCTGTTGATGTCTTGTTACACAGACCACAAGCTGTTGATGTCTTGTTACACAGACCACAAGCTGTTGATGTCTTGTTACACAGACCACAAGCTGTTGATGTCTTGTTACACAGACCACAAGCTGTTGATGTCTTGTTACACAGACCAGAAGCTGTTGATGTCTTGTTTTTTGCAGTTAGACTATTGCATGATAGACCATTACTTCTATACTTCCCTCATTTATAGTTGTGATTGAAGTCTTTTTCCCTAATTTATCGTTGTAGATGTCTTGTTTCCTCATTTATGGTTGAGGTTGAAGTCTTGTTTCTCATTTATAGTTGTGGTGGATGTCTTGTTCCCTAATCTATAGTTGTGGTTGATGTCTTGTTCCCTAATCTATAGTTGTGGTGAATGTATTGTTCCCTAATCTATAGTTGTGGTTGATGTCTTGTTCCCTAATCTATAGTTGTGGTGGATGTCCTGTTCCCTGTTTATATCTGATATCTTGTTTTGTCTTTTTAACAACGTTTTATTAAACTAGCTTTCGTTCCTGTCCGAAACTCAATTTTTCAAATCTGCCAACGTAAAATTGAACCACTTCTGATGGTCCTAGATCTGAAAATTTTACCACAGATAGATCTTGGATGCAAATGTATTGCATCAAAATTTCAGATCGATCGAATCTACCGTTCTTAAATTTTTGAACTTTTTAGTTTATCTATATTTTATTAAATACTTGCTTTCGTGTCTGTCCACAATTTGTCAAACTTGCCAACGTAAAATTTAACCACTTGTGATGGTCCTAGAGAGCTCAAAATTTTACCACAGATAGATCTTGGATGACAATATATTATATCAAAATTTCAAATCCATCGAGTGTACCGTAATTAAATTAATGCATTTCTTAGTTTATCTTTATATAAGTTTCTGTACCCGCCTGCCGTAGTTTAATTTCACGTGGCGAGTTCACCCCGTTACCTCATCGCTTTGTTATTAAACGTTGGGAGGTCGCTGATGAGGTGTTTGGTAAAATAAATAGAGGTAAAAAATATTTTTTAAAAACCACGTTTTTATTAGTGGACTAAAAAGAATAAAATAAATAAAGGTAAAAAAAATGATATTTAAAGACTACATTTTTATAAGTGGACCAAAAAGAAGAAAATAATTTAAAACTTATAAGTTCAAGTAATTCGATTTAACATGACTAAAAACGTGGGGCGGGTGTTTGGTATAAAAATTAAAGATTTCTATTTTAGAAGGCAAAAGAGAGATCTATAAGTGAGAGAATGAGTGAACCGCATATGTTGCACCTCATAGGCGCCCGCCCCACGTTTTTAGTCATGTTAAATCGAAGTATTTGAACTTATAAGTTTTAAATTATTTTCTTCTTTTTAGTCCACTTATAAAAACGTGGTTTTAAAAATAATTTTTTTTTAACCTTTATTTATTACATTCAAAGTTTTTACACTTCAAGTCCGTGGCACTGTTTACTAAGAGGGTAATTTTATAAGAATGTCTAAGTCTGCGTACGTTTCCCTGCACTGGTCATGTATAGAAGGACATTATTCACGAAGGCGTTTAACATGCCATTTATAGAAGGACATTATTCACGATGGCTTTTATCATGAATTGTTTTATAAATACACATGTACTTGCAATTACTTTGTGGCTCAAATTTTTTTATAAAGTAGAACTCTGACTAGTTGATGATTTCTGGTTGGGCGAAGGGGAAAACCCCATGTAGAAGAGATAGAGTTGAAATAGTTGCAGATTCAAGGCAAATGATGAGGTATTTAAATACATTGAGTTTACCTTGTATGGCTGAGTGCATTTTGGTATAGAGATTTCTGGCTAAAAAACAAAAGTGAAAATTCCATGAGGTTAGTTAGAGTGATACGTGTTTTAGGTGAATAAACTTCTAATACAATGATGTGTTGGAGGCACTACGTGAATATTTGAAATACAGTCAAAACTTTGACGTTAGAAGACTCCGGATATTGACTGTCGTCTGGAACACTCCGCTATAGAACGTTTTGGCCCTTTAATTATATATAATACGTCGTGTCATATTTCTCCACAAACTCACTTAAGTTATCATCACTCCAAGATACCATCTCCATTACTCCAAGATACCATCTCCATTACTCCAAGATACCATCTCCATTACCCTAAGATACCATCTCCATCACTCCAATATACCATCTCCATTACTCCAAGATACCATCTCCATTACTCCAAGATACCATCTCCATTACTCCAAGATACCATCTCCATTACTCCAAGATACCATCTCCATTACTCCAATATACCATCTCCATTACTCCAAGATACCATCTCCATTACTCCAAGATACCATCTCCATTACTCCAAGATACCATCTCCATTACTCCAATATACCATCTCCATTACTCCAAGATACCATCTCCATTACTCCAAGATACCATCTCCATTACTCCAAGATACCATCTCCATTACTCCAAGATACCATCTCCATCACTCCAATATACCATCTCCATTAAAGATACCATCTCCATTACTCATAGATACCATCTCCATTACTCCAAGATACCATCTCCATTACTCCAAGATACCATCTCTATCACTCCAAAATACCATCTCCATTACTCCATATTTCCCCAGACACTCAGACATGTTCAGATTACTATTTCAGCCACGGTCTCTGATTTCTGCGCCTCGCTTGCACCGAGATGACTAAGAAGGACAGTTACTATTTGATCAGTGGTCATAACGCGTTCCTTGGTCATATCTTTTAAAGTCCGCGGGTTGGCGCTAGATCATTTGATTGAATTGTCGTCCAATTCTCAGAGTGCTATAGAGGAGAGCGACTAACATGCGTGTCGTATCAGATTCATGTATGTCCATCATTTGGCTGATGAGATATGTCAACAGTTCGATAGATGAGTCGGACATAGATTACAGCTCGTAGGCAAATGTTATGGGGGTGACTTTGCGAATTTTTGTTTACCTTGTGGTAACTCTCTGAGTAACTTTGAAGACCAGTTTCATTCAATCACAATCTCATAGTCAATCATTATAAAAACAATCGTAAATCATAATGAATAATTCTCTTGGTAATAGTCAGGCATACTAACTCTAGTACCAATACCACACGTAAACTTTCAGATGTCTGCATTAGATGAGATAGAACACAAACTTTGAGATGTCTGCACTAGATGAGATAGAACACAAACTTTGAGATGACTGCACTAGATGAGATAGAACACAAACTTTGAGATGACTGCACTAGATGAGATAAAACACAAACTTTGAGATGACTGCACTAGATGAGATAGAACACAAACTTTGAGATGACTGCACTAGATGAGATAAAACACAAACTTTGAGATGTCTGCACTAGATGAGATAGAACACAAACTTTGAGATGTCTGCACTAGATGAGATAGAACACAAACTGTGAGATGTCTGCACTAGATGAGATAGAACACAAAATAAAAACATACAACAGAGATAAGTGTGTAGATTTACTTTGTGGACGGAAATGTTCAATATTGATGTAAGAAATCTGTGACGTCAAGTGATGGGAAAGAAGCATTCAGGCCTAAAATATTGATATAGAGCATTGTGCTTACTGCATAGACGCAATAGAGCACTAATTGAATGCTTGTTTTGGTTTTATCAAGTAACTATCAGACGGGAATTGCACCAATCGTCGCGGTGGTTAGAGTTCGGTGGCTCATGTCTGGTAATAATAATAAATTAGGGAGCTTTTATAAAGGTACTATTATTAGAAACAACATGTTTGTGATTACAAATTGTCTTGTATTTTTTTTAAATTTCAGGTAAAATCTCTATGTTCATATATATATTTACATGTCACTTTCTTATTGTGTGTTTTTGACACAGATTTTTGTTACAGAGGTTTTGACATTTTAAAGTGGATTGGGGCGTAATTTTTTTATGTGTTGTGGTGAGGGTGTGAGGTGTCTGTGACATTGATGGTGGGAGGGGGGTCTTGATGGTGGGAGGGGGGTTTTGATGGTTGGAGGGGGTTGTTGATGGTTGGAGGGGGTTTTTGATGGTGAGGTAAGAGAGCTGATGGTGAGGTAAGAGAGCTGATGGTGAGGTAAGAGAGTTAATGGT
Organism: Ampullaceana balthica; assembly: GCA_944989445.1. NCBI lineage: Eukaryota > Metazoa > Mollusca > Gastropoda > Lymnaeidae > Ampullaceana > Ampullaceana balthica. The sequence goes on along the minus strand of CALYLW010001394.1, from coordinate 6,717 downwards.
GAGGTAAGAGAGCTGATGGTGAGGTAAGAGAGCTGGTGATGAGGTAAGAGAGTTGATGGTGAGGTAAGAGAGCTGATGGTGAGGTAAGAGGGCTGATGGTGAGGTAAGAGAGCTGATGGTGAGGTAAGAGAGCTGATGGTGAGGTAAGAGAGCTGATGGTGAGGTAAGAGAGCTGATGGTGAGGTAAGAGAGCTGATGGTGAGGTACGAGAGTTGATGGTAGTAGTGATGGTAAGAGGTAAGAGAGTTGATGGTGAGGTAAGAGAGCTGATGGTGAGGTAAGAGAGCTGATGGTGAGGTAAGAGAGCTGATGGTGAGGTAAGAGAGCTGATGGTGAGGTAAGAGAGCTGATGGTGAGGTAAGAGAGTTGATGGTGAGGTAAGAGAGCTGATGGTGAGGTAAGAGAGTTGATGGTGAGGTAAGAGAGTTGATGGTGAGGTAAGAGAGCTGATGGTGAGGTAAGAGAGCTGATGGTGAGGTAAGAGAGCTGATGGTGAGGTAAGAGAGTTGATGGTGAGGTAAGAGAGTTGATGGTGAGGTAAGAGAGTTGATGGTGAGGTAAGAGAGTTGATGGTGAGGTAAGAGAGCTTATGGTGAGGTAAGAGAGTTGATGGTGAGGTAAGAGAGTTGATGTCGAGGTAAGAGAGCTGATGGTGAGGTAAGAGAGTTGATGGTGTGGCCTGACATGTTTTAATTTACTTTCTTTCTTTAATGAAAGTTTTGTTCTGTTTACTATGGTCATCGGTCGGTGAAACTGGTTTTTAAACTGTAAGTAAACAATTTGTTTGTTTTTTTCCAAAGAGAGATTTACAATGAAACTACGTATCAACTTAATCCCTTTAAAAAGTATATTTCTAATAACTTTATTGAAACACAAAAAATGGTATTTCTTTCCGCAAATCAATCCGATAATTAAGTTAACATACGTAACAGTGCACACACATTGTCACTAGGATTATATTTCAAGGACATTGGATTAACCATACTAATGTGATTATCCCAATCCATGATATTTTATTAAAAAATCCAGTTTTTATTAGAATCGATTTATTGTCCTTCAATAATAGCATCGGGAGATTTCTTGTGGTTCTCAAATCTTAATTTACACAACAAGCTATATAAATATTAAATTTAGAGGAAGTATACAACATTTTGAAATCTTAAAATACACACTTTCTACAGCATCTAGGAATCTAGGGGAAGCTATTCCAGCGTTAGCGTAATAACAAGGGCCGCAACCCTCGGCTGTTTAAAAAAAACCAGATTCACGATAAAACTCTGTCTCCCTAACATCGTATTCGATCGTACGCCGCATGGCATCAGTTTGATGGATCCGAAACAATTTAACCGCCGGAATTTTAAAGATACCAGCTCCTCATGTTTCCAGCCCCCGGTGATTTTCGATGAACGGAAGCAAAGTTATCGTTTATGAACTCTGAGATGGGTGCCGTAAAAGTCCGCAGTACGGACGACGTGGAGCAGTGGATCTGGTGGGCTGGACGTCCCTCGTCTCATCCCCGGCCATGCCTAGGGCAATCTGGGGCAGGATCTCATGGTGGGGTTGATAGGCAACCACGCGGCCAGCTATCCTGGCGTGGGATTGCTGGGGTTGGGGGGGGGGCTTGTCGCTTCTGCAAGCGATTCAATTCCAATGCACTACGGGGCATTATTGTAACTGAAGTTATGGGCCTAAAATTTTAATTAATTGTGGAGCTGTACACGATATGATTTTAAAATTCTCAAAACTTAGTAACATGACCTTGGTGCCGTCTTTGTAATACATATTGTAGAACTTTTTAAAAATTATTTTGACAATTATTTTTACTTTTACCTCTTCGGTTGTTTCCGTGGAAATGAGTTTTACCAAAACTGTACCAGATGGCATTTCGGTTATCTACCCTACCAGTACCATCAGTGGGTTATCTTATCCTACCAGTACCAACAGTTGCTGACTTTAATAAATTGAACTTATGTCTGTTAACTGTAAACGATATTGAATAAGGCTCAACTATGTCCACACATGCCATAAACCATTCTTAATTTGCTATGATAAATAAATACACGCCCAGCTTTACCAAAAAATTGATTACTGGCGCCACAGTCAAGTATCATGCTTTTACATGACACACAGACAGAAAGAAAAACATACACATGGAAGCTCCCATAGGGGTCTAATCTATGCGTTTTTTCCGATATTTCAATACCGATATTACCGAAAAAATTTTGCCGATATGAGTGCCGATGTGAGTGCCGATATGAGTGCCGTTATGAGTGCCGATATGAGTGCCGATATGAGTGCCGATATGAGTGCCGATATGAGTGCCGATATGATTGCCGATATGAGTGCTGATATGAGTGCCAATATGAGTATTTGTTAGGACAAAAACCATTCTTAAATTTATCACCCGTACTTACTATATATATATTACATGTTCGGCTACTTGTTTAATTAAGACAAAAGTAAATTAGCAAAGAAATAGTACACCTTCCTTTTGATTATAAGTGTGTGTTACATTTTATGAATGACCAACATTATATTTTTAGAATTTCTGGTTTTAAAGTTACGAATTTTATAGTATGGTTCAACTTGTCCCAATCAGCTATGCATTTTACCTCCACATTTTGGGACCTCAGTTCCACTGTTCGCGTCACCCATTTTTTTCTCTCGTTTTTAAAATGATTTTATTTTTAGGATCAATCTATAAATAAAATTATTATTTCTTTATTTTGTTTTTAAAGTATTCTTTATTAATAGCTCATTTAACTTTGTATAAACAGTAACATTTATCTTTAAACGAAGTTTCTGATGTGTTTATAAGTTCCCGCTCACATATCTATCATGACCTACACATGACTCATGACAAAGTGAACTTTCCTCTATAAAAATGTACACATAAAATTAGGAACTCCTTTTGAACCTTCAACTTTGACTGACTCATAATGAATTCTAACCAATAGTTAAATGGCTTTTGCACACGGCCACCATTTATGAATGAAAAAAATTAGAACAAAGCAATAGTAATAGAGTCAAAATGAAGGATAAATGGTTGCCAATGACAACAAGTCTGCACACGGTAAATGTTGTTATTTCATACGAAACTAAATGTTTTATACATCTGCGATTCTGCGTGCATATTTGCTATTAGAGCAATTACGATATACTCGGTATCGGCATCAATTGCACAGTATTTCCGAGTATTCAAAAATCAGCCGATACTAAATAAAATCATCGAACATGGCACACTGTATCGTGGCTGCACATGTCAATACTAGGACTCTTATGCTTCTTCACTACCGGTATCTGGATCGATATATTAATATGTTTAGATATTTATAAATCTAAAGATAAAAAAAGTTCAAAATTTTTTTTGGTTCAAAATGTCACTTACTATGAAATATCGGTGACGTCAATATGGAACCTTTACTTGCTACCGATACCGATATTGCCGATATCCTGATATCGGTGCCGAGATATCGGTAGACCCCTAAGCTCGCACACACACAAACACAAAATACGTCCAATTAGAGCTTGTGCTATGATGGTACTGATAGACATAAATCAAACGTCCAACAAAAGGAATGACAATAGTTGGAAGTGTGTTCCGTTTAATTATAACTCTATTTTAATATATTGTACCTTTTGAACAACATGTTGCTTTTTTTCCTTTTTTTGGTCTCGCTATCTATATATACTTTCTTCTATCTATCTTATATATATAATTCACCAAAGCGATTATGTGCAAATAAGCATGACGAATGACCCTCGCTGGGGTCGACCAATCAGTTTATGGTTTGACAAGCGGATGTGGTGGAGAGAGGGAAAACAATGGTTCTTGCATTCAGCTGCGTTTTCAGTTAAAGCCTTTGAATATATTAATAATAATAATTTGAGAAATTATATTGCTCGGTACCCCAGCAAGCAGCTCACGAAATTTAAATGAAAATAGTAATGCACATCTATGAATGTATTCAATTAAAACATCAATATGTTAAACACACAAAAGATATAACGACATGGATGGTAGGCTACATATAAACAACGTTTATCAGTCAGAGATATGTTTGATGGTTTAATCGGAAAGTTAATTAAGAAAATATGTGTTTTAGAGTAGTTTTGAAGGACTTAATAGTAGTTTGATATTACGAATCTGTAATGGATGACCTTCATTTGTATTGCTTGTATGGCGTCTTGTAATTTCATGACGAACATCTATGTATAGAACATGCGGGTTTCAGTTGGTTAAATTTCATTAAGATCCCAATAAAATATCAATACTGTGTTTCGACTTATCTTAAAAGATCTTTGTTAATTCGCCGTTAATTTGAGTCTCTCTGATGGACTTAACAATGGCAAACGATTGCTTTAAACGTTATTTTATTGAAAATAATTGGTAGTTATTACTAATTCCATGTTAATGGCGATTAACTCCTTTAGTTAATTCCTTAACTAAATAAAATGTTGACATCGTCTAGTGTACGTGCAGGTGAATGATCCTGTTAAATAAAAACTTGTAACACTTTGTGTACATGTACGAGAACAATCCAGTCGTACTTTCTTTCTACACCCGTCTGTCTTTTGCGGGCAGTGTCGAGTCGTTTGGGAAGTACATGTATTTCCATCTACCTCCTTTACACGAGTTTGAGGGGAGGAGGTTTTTGGTTTGTGTGAGCGGGTTCGAGGCGGGGGAGTGTGTGGGGGGGGGTGTTTTGGGGTGGGGTGTGGGGGGGCTGTTGGACGTGAGCTGTGGAGGTTGGGTGGGTGGTGGTGGGTCTGTGGTGGAGGGTGGTGCGTTGGGGGGAGGGACCGTTAATGGGGGGGGGTGGTGTGGAGTTAGGCGGTTGTCAGGTGTGGGGTGGTGTGAGAGGGGGTGAGGGCTTCGTTGTGGGTGTGGTTTTGGGTCGGTGGAGAGCGGGTGGCGCGTGTGTATATGGGTGTGGTAGTTGTGCGTAGGCGGTGGGTTAGGTAGGTGGTGTTTGGGCGTGGGCGCCGTAGTGCTTTAGGTAGTTTTGATTGTTGGTTATTCTTTTGGTTGGTTAATTATGTATGTTTATTTTTTTTTGATCTCTTTGTTGTGTTCTTGATTATGTTTGTTTTTTATTTTAGTTTTCTCTTTTATTTTGTTTTTTGTTGATTTTATTTCTGTTTATTTTATTTAATGTGTATATGTTGTTCTGAATTTATTTAACACCGGTCAGCGAGCTCTCTGTGGGTTGGCCAGCGATGTGGTGGGGGGGGGTGGGGTTGGGTGGGTGTGGGTGGTGGTGGGGGGGGTTGTGGGGGTTGGGGTGTGTTGGTTGTGTTGGGGTGGGTGGGTGGGGTTGGGGTGGTGTGGGGGTGTAGGGGTGGTGGGGGGGGTGTGGGTGTGGGTTGTGGGGGGGGGGTTGTGGTTGGTGGGGGGGGTGTGGGGGTTGTGGTGGGTGGGGTGGGGGTGTGTGTGGTGGTGGGGTGTGGTGGGTTGTGGTGTGGTTGTTGTTGGTGGGGGGTGGTTTGGTGGTGGGGGTTGGGTGGGTTGGGGGTGGTGGGGGGGGGGGTGGGGGGGTTTGGTGGTGTGTGTGGTGTTGTGTTGTTGGGGGGGGGTGGGGGGGGGGGGTGGGATTGGGTGTGGGGGTGTGTTTTGGTGGGTGTTGTGTGGGGGTGGTGGGGTGGTGTGGGGGGGGGGTGGTGGGGGGGTGTTGGTGTGGTGTGGTTGGGGGTTGGGGTGTGGGGTGGGGTGGGGGGGGTGGGGTGTGGGGTGGGGTGGGGTGGGGTGGGGGGGGGGTGGTGGGGTGTGGGGGGGGGTGGGGTGGGGTGTGGGGTGGGGTGGGGGGGGGAGTGGGGTGGGGGGGGGTGTGGTGTGGGGGGGGGTGGGGGTGGGGTGTGGGGGGGGTGGGGTGGGGTGGGGTGGGGGGGGGGTGGTGGGGTGGGGTGGGGTGGGGGGGGGGTGGGGTGGGGTGGGGGGGGGTGGGGGGGGGGGGGGGTGTGGGGGGGGGGTGGGGGGGGGTGTGGGGTGGGGTGGGGTGGGGTGGTGGGGTGGGTGGGGTGGGGTGGGGTGGGGTGTGGGGTGGGGTGTGGGGGGGGGGTGGGGGGGGGGGGGGGGGGTGGGGTGGGGTGGGGTGGGGTGGGGGGGTGGGGTGGGGTGTGGGGTGGGGGGGTGGGGTGGGTGTGGGGTGGGGTGTGGTGGGGTGGGGTGGGGGGGGGGGGGTGGGGTGGGGTGGGGGGGGGTGGGGTGGGGTGGGGTGTGGGGGGTGGGGGGGGGGTGGGGTGGGGTGTGGGGTGGGGTGGGGGGGGTGGGGTGGGGTGTGGGGTGGGGGGGGGGTGGGGTGTGGGGGGGGGGGGGGGTGGGGTGTGGTGGGGTGTGGGGGGGGGGTGGGTGGGGTGGGGTGGTGGGGTGGTGGGGTGGGGTGGGGGGGGGGTGGGGTGGGGTGGGGGGGGGGTGGGGGGGGGTGGGGTGGGGGGGGGGTGGGGGGGGGGGGGGGTGTGTGTGGGGTGGGGGGGGTGTGGGGTGGGGTGGGGGGGTGTGGGGGGGGGGTGGGGGGGTGGGTGGGGTGGGGGGGGGGTGGGGTGGGGGGGGGGTGGGGTGGGGTGGGGGGTGGGGTGGGGTGGGGGGGGGGTGGTGGGGGGGTGGTGGGGGGGGGTGGGGTGGGGGGGGGGTGTGGGGTGGGGGGGGTGGGGTGGGGTGTGGGGTGTGTGTGGGGTGGGGTGTGGGGGGGTGGGGTGGGGTGGGGTGTGGGGTGGGGT
>CALYLW010001393.1:105000-276883 GCA_944989445.1 Ampullaceana balthica | reverse complement strand
ATAAAACAAACCCGTAAAAACAAAGTTTTTGACTATAAATCCCTTATATATGAGACATAACTAACAGTATTGATTATTTTCAAACGCTAAAAACATTGACAGACTGACACCGAGTGATGTCCCTTGTCTTTAATAAATGGGGGTGGGACGTGAGGGGGTGTCGGCACGACGGTCGGCGTCAACTCAAACTCACGTGGAAGTGGAAGAAAAAAACAAACCGTGAATTTGAATTACATACCTCATATAAGGATACACTAAAATTGCATTAATTTAAATACGGTACGATCGATCGATCTGAAATTTTGATACGATGCATTGTTAGGTGAGACGCGCCCGTGTGCCAAATTTCAGCTCGATCGGATCACGGCAAGTGGGTCATTTTCGACTTTTGTTTTTCCGCCCGCCCGCCACGCCCATGAGATGACGACAGAGACGGCCGCGAAGTTAATATAAGGGATTTAATAAAACAAACCCGTAAAAACAAAGTTTTTGACTATAAATCCCTTATATATGAGACATAACTAACAGTATTGATTATTTTCAAACATTTACAGACTGACACCGAGTGATGTCCCTTGTCTTTAATAAATGGGGGTGGGATGTGGGGGGGTGTCGGCACGACGGTCGGCGTCAACTCAAACTCACGTGGAAGTGGAAGAAAAAAACAATAACAAACCGTGAATTTGAATTACATACCTCATATAAGGATAAACTAAAAATGCATTAATTTAATTACGGTACGATCGATCGATCTGAAATTTTGATACGATGCATTGTTAGGTGAGTCGGGTCCGTGTGTAAAATTTCAGCTCGATCGGATCACTGGAAGTGGGTCATTTTTAACTTTTCTTTTTCCGCCCGCCCAGCCTAAGACAGAGATGATGAGATGACGACATAGACGGCCGCGAAGTTAATATAAGGGATTTAATAAAAACAAACCCGTAAAAACAAAGTTTTTGACTATAAATCCCTTATATATGAGACATAACTAACAGTATTGATTATTTTCAAACATTTACAGACTGAATCTGTCTTAACTCAAGTTTGCTTCATAACCCTAGGGGGGAGGGGTGGGTGGGAGGGGGAGAGGGGAAAAGTCTGGTCACTGATTCGCTTGACCGAGCTCAGAGTGACACGTAAAATGTAAACAAAAGCGCCCCGTCGCTTCGTTGGGTCGCCTCAGTGCGTCAGCTCAAAATTTCACGTGGGAAAAAACAATAACAAACCGTGAATTTTAATTACATACCTCATATAAGGATAAACTAAAAATGCATTAATTTAATTACGGTACGTTCGATCGATCTGAAATTTTGATACGATGCATTGTTAGGTCAGACGGGTCAGTGTGCCGAATGGCAGCTCGATCGGATTGCGGGAAGTAGGTCATTTTTTACTTCTAATTTTCCGCCCGCCCAAGACAGACAGAGAGAGAGACAGAGACGCCGGTGAAGTTAATATAAGGGATTTAAAAAACAAACCCGTAAAAACAAAGTTTTTGACTATAAATCCCTTATATATGAGACATAACTAACAGTATTTTCTAACTCTTAACTCAACTTTGCTTCATAACCCTGCTGAGCTCAGCATGACACGTAAAATGTAAACAAAAGCACGCGGTAATTCGATGGGTCGTGACAACTCAAAATTCACGTGGGAAAAAAACAATAACAAACAGTGAATTTAAATTACATACCTCATATAAGGATAAACTAAAAATGCATTAATTTTATTACGGTACGTTCGATCGATCTGAAATTTTGATACGATGCATTGTTAGGTTAGACGGGTCCGTGTGCCTAATTTCAGTTCGATCGGATCATGGGAAGTGGGTCATTTTTTACTTCTGTTTTTCCGCCCGCCCAAGACAGACAGAGAGAGAGAGAGAGACGCTGGTGAAGTTAATATAAGGGATTTAATAAATAAAACAAACCCGTAAAAACAAAGTTGTCTACTATAAATCCCTTATATTTTAGTCAAATATAAAAGTATTGATTATGTTTCGACGCCACAAATATTTACGGACTGACACCGAGTGATGTCCCCTGTCTTTTAACGGGAGATGGGTCGTGAGGGGGTGTCGGCACGACGGTCGACGTCTAAGCGTCAACTCAAACTCACGTGGAAAAAAACAATAACAAACCGTGAATTTGAATTACATACCTCATATAAGGATAAACTAAAAATGCATTAATTTTATTACGGTACGTTCGATCGATCTGAAATTTTGATACGATGCATTGTTAGGTTAGACGGGTCCGTGTGCCTAATTTCAGTTCGATCGGATCACGGGAAATGGGTCATTTTTTACTTTTGTTTTTCAACCCGCCCATGAGATGACGACAGACAGAGAGACAGAGAGAGACGGCGGTGAAGTTAATATAACTTAATATAAGGGATTTAAAAATATGAAACACTTTCAAAACCTGCTAAGTCACTCAAACATTCACTAACAAACACGCTCCTCAGTTACCAGCTAATAGCAGCAGTAGTTAAGATTAATTAACAATTGATGTGACCAAAAAAAAGAAAATCAATAAATACATTATGAATTCCTTTCTTTATTCTTAAAAAAATAAGCTATTAATATTTTCTTAACATTAAAATAATATTTCTTGTCATCGCCGCACGATACAGCACCGATGTTAGTGTAATTTTTAAGAAATTGTAAGTTCAATACTAAAGTTAAGACAATGATTATTAGTATGCCTTTATTATATATTTACTGGGCTTAAAAGATTTACAACAATGTTACTCTAAAAATTTTTTAGGCTTTAATCATTATACATAATTCCCGTTGTCTGAATGGATTTAATGATGTTAGGTGGCGCTGCGAATGGATGTAATGCTGTTAGGTGGCTCTGCGATCGATTTTGGTTTATAGTGCTACTAATTTTAGAAAGCAGCGCACCAAATTACAGCACCAAAAATAACACTTTTCGAACGTTCCGCATAAAATTATTCAATATGATAATAAATGAATCAAATAAAAACAAATAAAATAAATGAAAGTTCTGTATTACGTTATTGTTTATTCTGATGTGTATTTATTTTGAAAAATTCCGTCATTTTTGACGGGTGATACACTAGTAATTATATATTTTTTAAAATATTATAATAACTGCCAATAATTATAGTTATTAAAAGAAATATCTAAAAACAACAAAAGTAATGACGTCATTTATAAATAGTTATATATTTTTTTTTAAAAATGGAACAAGATTCCATTTTCATTAATTTTTCTTTTAACCTTATTATATTGTTATAAATCATTACTTAACAGTTATTAGTCGTTAACATATGCTATCTTAGTTTCTGTAGTTTAAGTTATGTATGTGTGGTATGTGTTCTGGTGTTATTTTTAGATATAATATTTAGAAACTTAAGAGCAATGTAGCATTATTCTATGTTGTTAAAAATGGCAATGGGAATTGTTTTTTTCCCGCTAGCCATGCACCACAAAACACCGCTAATGTATTTACGATGAAATTCAAATGTTTTTTTTACTAAACTTTGAATGATTAATTGATTAGAATTTTGTTTCTTCAAAAAATGTTGATTTATTTCAAATTTACAATTTTATGCCTTAAAAATTAAAAACTTGTGCTGCTTAGTTTTTGATATGGATCTAACGTACAAAATGTATAGAAACAAAGCATTCGAAAGACAAATTAAATTTTAAAATTGTAATATATAAATAATTTAAGAGAACTGTACACATTTTATATGTACATTAACAAATATGCTTATCTGACTGTTTACATACCATTATATCCTTTCTTACATTGTTCCTAAAGGAAACCAAATCTATTTTATTCAAGTGCTATTTCACTTGATCTCGATCCCTATAAATAGGGATACAATGTCAATGAATAGTTAGGAGAATCCTACCACAGATAAAGCCTACGTCCAATTTCAACAAACTCATTGAACATGTTAATGCAATAATACTTACAAATCACTAATTTATTGTTGATATATTTATTGTATAATAAACTTGCTTTGTTGTCTGCAAGAGTGGATACTTAATATGTTACATAAAATTGTTATACGTCAGCTTGAAAGGACGCTATACTAAACAACGCACTGCCTTCGAAATGGAAGATACAAAATATATTTTCAGTTTAGAGTAATTTACCACCTCGCGAACGCCCTAGGCTAAAAATAGCACCATTTTTGGCTTTCATGACATAGTTTCTATACCGTTCGACACAGGGTAAAAACGAAAGTACCTACAAGTAGTATGACAACAAGGCTACTATAATGAGACAGCATTCTTGTATTACTACGCGGGGTTAGGGTGTAAAGTCCAATTTTAGCTGACCCAGTTAGCTACCGCCTGCCGAACACTTTTTTGCTTAATTTACTTCAAAGCAGACACAACCAAAATCATCAAAGAATCAATTTTTAGTTAATGGACTCAACAAATAACACTGGAGATGTCAATAATAATGTAATAAACGTTTATTAAAGCAATTAGAGCCCGAATAACTTAGATCTATATATAGACTATATACAAAATAATACTATAGGTAGATCTATAATCTATAGTCTAGTCAGGGCAGCAAACAGTGCACACAAAAGTGCCTTGTTTCAAAGATGCACAATTTTGCGTGCACTGTGCATGCCACCAGCCATCACACACATCACATTGGACCCAAACCTCTGCCCCTCCCCTTTTTTTCACCCATGACACATTCCTTCCCACAAGAGATCCTCTTCTTTATCTAAAGTATCGTCATCTGCAGCCATGTCAAGCTCCATTGTTTGAACCAACTGTGAGTCCTCACTGCTGCTATCAGATAGATCTACTACTGGATACGTCTTTACTTTCTTGGACTCCACAATTTTCATTTTATTAATCTGCTCTTCTTCTCTCTTGCGTCTTTTTTCTTCCCTTTCTTGCTCTCTTTTCCTTTTTGTATCCTCTTTTTGTGCATCCTTTATCTTTTTGCTTTCTTTCCCCTCGATTTTTCTTTTCAGTTTATTTTTTTCTATTTCTTCCTTGTCTGCTATTTTCTTTTTTAATGCTTCTCTAAACTCTTCTCCACTGTCCAAGGTTGGCATGGTTGGAGCATTTGCTGTTTTCTTCTTGTTTTTATTCCTTCTATTAAAAGCAGGCAGCTTCAAAATGTCATCTACTGTCAAGTTAGCTTTGACTGTGCAGTTTTTGGGTTCTTCTAGACTGCACGTTTCTATTAGCCCCACAGCTAAGGCTTGAAACTTGTTCTCTTCGTCCTCTTTGCTAAGGTTGTCTCCTGCAGTAGAACTTGTCATTGTCAGTTGACAAAAAAAATATTAAATTGGTTGCGACCCATTTCATAATATAAAAAGTTTGAATAGTCATGTAGTGCTTTAAGTTGTGCAGCAGACAAATAATTGGACTTACGATGCAGGTAATGATTCTGTTTGGGAAGATTTGTAAATGATAGAGGGCTGTTTTCCTGTATAATGGGCTGGGTCCCTATGACTACTTGTGTTACATTCGCAATCGGTTGTGTCTCAATGAGTGCCTGTGTGTAAGATTCGATTGGCTGTGTTTCAGTGGTTGCTGCTGTGTCGGATTCTATGATAGTCTATGTGTTGTGCCTCGATGATTGCTTGGTTATCGTTGGGACTCAATCAATGTGTTTTCATTTATGCTTTGCAGGTGGTTTAGCTTAATTTTCCTACATGAAAAAGTGTTCGCAACGAAGTAATATCCTGCAAAAAAAACAAATATACTTCAACTCGAACATGCCCTCAAAACGAACATTACTATTTTCAAATAACTCTTAGAGGCCAGGAGCTAGTCCCTTATTTAACTAAATTTTTCTGCAGAATAAAAGTGTTCGGTACGAAGTAAAATCCAACTTTAAACTTACTTCGTCGCGAACACCCCTTCGAAACGAACATTGCTATTAAATAGCATTGTAAAGTATAACAGCTTGGTTACTGGCCTATTTGTAAGTGATGATGCAATACCAAACACGTGTGTTTTCAAAAGGAAACAGGAAAAGTAGTATTAACCCGGAAATCAACTTCGTTCTTTCTAGGGACGCTGACAGCATGCATGGCGCAAGGATCAAAATGTTGACACACATTTACTCACAAAATAGTCCATCCCGGCAAACGAAACGATAAAATGATATTGAAAACAGAACTACTTTCGACTTACGGGTGTTCGTTTTCGTGTTAGACGGACAATAAAATTACAGAGAACGCTTTATGAAATAATGTTCGCTTCGACATAGCGTTCGCGAGGCGGTAACTTACTCTATAACATTAAAAAAACACAATAACAAACAAACTGTGCTATGTACAGAAATCAATCGGAAAAAAAATAGTCGTAAACAGGTTTATAAGTACTAAGGGAACATTGGACGCGATTAGATGCACTAGCAATAAATTAAATTTGAGTATAAACTTATTTAAGAAAGTTTGAAGCTCACACCAGTTTGTTTGAATGTGTTGTTCTCACTGATGTGTTAAAACCATGGGATGAATGTGTTGTTCTCACTGATGTGTTAAAACCATGGGATGAATGTGTTGTTCTCACTGAAGTGTTAAAACCATGGGATGAATGTGTTGTTGACACTGATGTGTTACAACCATGGGATGAATGTGTTGTTCTCACTGATGTGTTAAAAACATGGGATGAATGTGTTGTTCTCACTGATGTGTTAAAACCATCGGATGAATGTGTTGTTCTCACTGATGTGTTAAAACCATGGGATGAATATGTTGTTCTCACCAGTTGCGTCACTAGGGGGGTGAGGGGGGCGGGCCGCCCCTGTTGACACCCATCAGGGGGTTGAGACCCGAACCTTAAATTTTACTGTGTACGATTTTATGTCAGAAAAACAAATTAAGACACATTTATTTCATCTAGAAAAAAATTAACAAATACAAAGAAATACGTTAAACGCGAAAACTTTTTATTTAAAAGAAAATCAGTTAACTTGCAATAATAAAACAGTTCTAACACACAAACAACATTAAAACAATTTAGGAAAAAAAGAAAAGAAACGTCACAGCTGAGAGATCTTTAAAAAAGGCTGGACATGAAAGAGGCAGTGTCTTATGTTTTAAAAGATATAAAGCTATTTGGGGTTTGACACACCGACATCATGGACGAATCCCACCTCACGACTTCCCCCACCACAGGGGGGTGTAGGGGGATAAGATTTTTACTCCCCCCCCCCAAAAGTTGGGTTTTCTTTGTTGATGTTTTTTCTAGAAGAAAATTATGAATTCAATGTCTTTGTTAATATTTTGTTATATATATATTTATTAAAGGCGTGATATGCATGTTTATATACAGGTAGTCCCCCGGTTACGACGGTCCCATCCCGACTTACGCTGTTTCGTGGTTACGAACGCTCCCCCATAAAGAATAATATTACACGTTATTCCGTATTTTAATTTTTTTTATTTTTTTAAAAATTTTTTTAATGGGGTAACGAATTGTTTTCTCTAGTTGAAATAAAAACAATATTAAAAAATATGTATTATTATTATTTGATTTTCGTTTGCGAATTTTTCTCATGGTGAAGTTATCAATCAGGTCAGTAAAGCTAAGAAAGCTTACAAGTAAGATCCTTTTCAATGCTCATTAGAGAGAGCATATGTAGTATTTTTTGTCCCACGCAAATTCTAACTCATTTTATATTGTTTTAAACTTTGAAAAGGATGGCTCTCAGTTGCAGTTTGATGTCATCATTGAGAGATAGATGCGAAGTGCGATGTGTACATTTGTAAAGAGCTGTGTGAAATATAGCTCATTCAAAAGCAGCAAAATGTTTAGCTCTGTGCACGTGTTTTGAGTTTGGCATTGGGGTACTTCCTTTTCCTTACCCCGAGCCTGGACAATAACTTTTTTAAAGAGTTTTGAAAATTTGACTAATTCTGAAAGTAAGTAGTCTTCGAAATCACTTGAATATTCTTCCATTATCTTGGCTGCTGCCCATCGGATGGCGAAATTGCTGAGCTCAAATAGGTTTGTACGAAAGCCAAATTTCTCATGGATGTCTTTATATGGGCCTAACCGATGTTTTAGGGCTAAAGAAAGTTTGTCAATGATTACCAGAAATACCTTAACCTTGAAACTTTTGTCTCGGGGAGAAATACTGTTTTGGTGATGTCCCTTTATCAAACTGACGCCTTTTTTTCTTTTGTTGATTGCATTGAAGATTGTTCATACTCTTTTTTACCACAGACTTGTCCTTTCCTTTGTCTTCATAGGGATCAAATTAAGAATGCTGTCTTTTAACAAACTCAATGAGAGACTTCCTTTCTAAAATTGTTTCCCGACATTCACGTAAAATAGCAACTTCCCGTTTCAACAACAGTTTCTTTGGAAATCCTTCTGCTTCAAGTAGACAGTCACGTGGCTGATTTTCGCTTGTTGCTAATTCTTCCAGTGCTTCGATATTCGCATGGTATAAGTTATTAACAGACCTTAATGCATCATGTCAGGCTAACCATCTTGTGTCAGACAAGGCTTTGTTAACATGTATCAATTTCATGTGTTTTAAAAGTACCTGTCAACGATGAGTAGATGCAACAAGCCGGGTATAAACATTTTGCAGAAGACAAAAAATCTGACTGCATCAGGACAACCTGCTTAACTTTTCCCAACCAAATTAATAGAATGAGCTGTGCACGGCACATAATGAGCAACACTGCACTTCTCACGAGGAATAGCCTTAATTCCGTTATACTTCCTACTCATATTTGCAGCATTGCCGTATGAATGTCCAAGGCATTTCAGGGATTCATACAAACATTTTCCTGCATCTTTATTATACATTATAATAAGTTTGGAGTACCTTTAAATTATTGGGGCCCTTGGCTTTAGCCCGTTCAGCACCCCCCTTTTAATCCGTAATAGGATGTGGGGGGTCACGCATCGGTGACGATGTGTGACGAGGGGGTGGGATTAAAAAATATGACGTGACATAAAAAAACGCGCAACTTTAAATAAAAGTTCCACTTAAATATTTGATTGTTTACCGTTTATTTAAAGACGTTTTCGATGGCTCCACGCGTGTTACGATATCAGAGCGCAGACTTACCCTAAATACATATTTAAATGACAAAAAATAATTTGCAACATGCTAATTTTTATTTAGAAAATACGGCTTGGGGGAGGGGGTGGTCAAATCTTTGTGACGTCATATCGTGAAAAAGGGGGTGGGGTATAAGTATGATGCTGGGGGAGGGTGGGGTAAAAATCGGCATCCTCGCGTGACGTCATTTATGGACGGCCCCTTCAGTCGTGAAGGTGTGACACCATGAGCTACCGCCCCGGGTGACACCAACCCTATTGACGCCTCTGGTTCTCACTGATGTTTTAAAACCATGAGATGAATGTTATCTCACTGATGTGTTCAAACCATGGGATGAATGTAGGGAACAGCCAAATATTCGGAATGCCGGATATCCGGACCAAATATCGCGATTTTCGCCACTATTGGGATTCGGCAAATACTTATGGCAGATCCGGATAGTATCAGGATATTAATGAAGTAAAGAACTTATGAATTCAAATTAAATTAATTTTATTAAGACGTTTATAAACAAATACATAAAAAGTATAAAAAAAAACAGAAATCAGTACATTTAACAAGAATAGATAGTGAGAGAGCATTCAGCACAGTGGGGAAGATACATAATGATAAGCGTTCTCGCTTGTCGCCGAACAAACTTGGGATGTTATTGTTCTTGAAAAAGAATTTGGGTATGACAAGCACTTTATTTTCGAAACTTAAAAATTGAAGAAACAAACCTCAAACTTAAAGGTAACAAGTACTGGTGAGTAATATGTTACAACTAACTAGTAACTAGTAACTACTAATTAGTAACTATTTTATTTACTCATGTCATTAAATTATGTTCATTTTTATAGCTGATATATTAGTTTTATGTTTTAAAAATAATATTTTTATGTTAAAAAATAATTTTGAGTTTAATTTGTAATTATTAGTTTATACTATAAACTTTATAGTTGAACAGGAGCCTTGGAAACTTGGTCAGGCTGAGTGTTGGCTTTTGTTTTTAACTTCTTTGTCATTGATTAGGACGCTTACAGTAATCAATTATTCAATATTTTCAATTCAGTATTTACATTTTAAAATTTTACTTATATGATGTAAGTTATATCATTGTTCTAATTTTATATTCTTTATTTTTTATTTTTTTTTCATTTGAACTTTTAATGACAGTTGCAATTGTGATTTGATTTGCGAACTTAGAAATAAAAATGTTGCTTGTCTCAAGTGTTATATCTTATTGAGCCATATAATTTTAAAACTCTAGTAACTAGTCTATTGTGAATATTATAATTATACAAAATAAGTTAAGTAAAAAATTAAGTTATACATTAAATTATTAATATAGTACAAAATAAACAAATTAACTAGCGTTTATTATGAAATCATTCAAATCGATGCAAAATATAGTGAAACAATCAATTTCAGTACGAGAGGAAAATACTAAGTTAAAAAGGTACAAGTATAGATATTACTTTACTACGTAAGATAACAAACTATGTTAACTAACAAAATATTAAACATGAATCATCTGAATAAAAAAAAAGGTTTTTATTATGGCTCTAGGTCACGACTTCTTGTACACCACACAACACACTCAGTACAACACTGTTCGCTTGGTACACACTACACAGTTCGTTGAGCTTCGTTCAATTTCGTTTGTTCAATTCATTGTAAAATGTTTATCGTTGACGTTGACAGTTACACAAACCGTCATTTTAGATAGCAGCTACTATCCATTTGTTGGATAATAAATATTTTAATAAATATTATTAAATACTAGATATAAAGTTGTAAAATACACTCTTTTAGCTCTTACACTTAAATTTGCAGATATCCGGATCCGGAATCCGGATTCGTCAAATATTAGGGCCAAACTATCCGGATCCGGCAAATAGTAAAAAACCCCATCCGGCTGTTCCCTAGATGAATGTGTTGTTCTCACTGATGTGTTAAACCATGGGATGAATGTGTTGTTCTCACTGATGTGTTAAAACCATGGGATGAATGTGTTGTTCTCACTGATGTGTTAAAACCATGGGGTGAATGTGTTGTTCTCATTGATGTGTTACAACCCTGGGATGAATGTGTTGTTGTCACTGATGTGTTAAAACCCATGGGATGAATGTGTTGTTTTCAGTGATGCTGCGCCACTCTAACATTTGACTTATGAGAAACGAAGCTCAATAAGAGCGGGAAACTATATCGAAGATTGTTATGAAATATACTGTAATTACATCATTAAAAAATTGATTTGTTGTATTCTAAATTGCTGCGTGCGTTATGCCCGGGAACATTGGTACTGACCACAATGTCCCCTTTAAGCTGCATGGCTTCGCGGCCGCGCAGACATCTGACTGATGCCGCGCAGCAGTTTTGAATTACCACGCAGCGAATTTTGTAAAATATTGCAAAAAAAATTGGCGCCAAGCAACTTTGCACACGGACCAACGAACCTTAGAGGGAACATTGACTGACCATCTGTTCATGTAAGGAGTAATTGATAAAATGCTTGTATTACTTTTAAACTTTCATTTTATTCAGCAAGTAAAATATTAAGAAAAGAAATCATTTAGAAGGTATTGAGAGCAGATAATTGTTAGTGAAGCATGTAATTAGATTATAATTCTTGGAAATAGTGCAATATAATCTCACGTACGAATGACCAATGAATAAACATAGAGTTAATCTCTCTATTTATTATAAATATACACACAGTGGTATGTTTTACACATGGACAAAGTCATTGAACGTTGTTTGAGGTGATACAAATATATCTTAAATTAGACTTTGGAAAGATTTGAATTGGTATGACGTTATCTTTGTTACTAACAGCTCAACAATGTCAATAGCTGGTGTCAAATTGAGTTGAGAGAAAGGACATCTCTTTGTCTCTATTTTCTCCTACCCCCAAACCCCCCTCCCCCACGTGAAATGCTCTTTAGAGGAAGATTTCCGCTGCTACAAAGATCTATCAAGAATACACACGAGGTGAGATGTCAAGTCCGTTACGCCTTGTATTCCCTGACAATAGATTATTGCGGGTAGAGAATTGCTCGCTTACATTTATACTGCCGGGTTGTTCTATTGACAACTTCATCGGCTTGTGTTTGCGTCGCCAGAAAAACCAAAACAGCTAAAACAAAACCAATCCGATATTTTGAGATATAACAAAGTAGCTCGTCGCAAGCAGGAATTCATAAATAAAATACAGATGTAAAAATAACAATATGATTATAGGTCCAACATACAAATAATCACAATCAAACAAATGCTCGCTGCAGTACGTGCTTGTTAGACGTAAACATTTCCTTTTTCTTAACTTATAATAGATATATTACTATTACTATTACATGTTATGGTTATCATTATCATTAGAGCTAATATTACATAATTGTAAACATACACTACTTCTAAAGGTGAGAAATTAGGTACGCTATAGTACTTTATAATATATTAAACATCAATTTTGAAACTTATGAATTCATTGATAATGATTATTATTACTCTAAAATTAGCTAAGTAAACCATAACTGTGGACGTCCTTTACCAATATTTAGACTAAGCCTTAAACATTTTAAAAAGCAAAATGGATTGTTTATTTTATCTAAATGATAACGTACATGCTATCATTTTCTTCTTGTATTAGATCAATTATTCTTATTTATTGTTTTTTTCCTTTAAACTAAGTGTGAAACAGGAGAATTTATGATTTTCATATTTTACATAGGCCATTTAAGAAACTACACAAGAAGTTGGAGAATTAGTGATGAATGGGTCAGTGAGTGAATGAGTCAGGGCTTTGCCTTTTATTAGTATAGATAAAGACTGCCTGGTACTTTGGTGGGAGCCGTCCATAAATGACGTCACGCGATTTTTAACCCCCCACCCCCTCGTCACACTTCGTCACAAAAACTTAGAATTCCCCTCCAATATGACATCACAAAGCTGTGACCCCTCCCCTAAAAGCAATATTTTCTATTTTAAAATGAGCATGTTTCAAATCAATTTATTGTCATTTTAGTATGTACAGTGTTGCTCATTTATTTTATGTCATGCCCCCCC
The DNA here is from genome assembly GCA_944989445.1 of Ampullaceana balthica. Taxonomy (NCBI): domain Eukaryota; kingdom Metazoa; phylum Mollusca; class Gastropoda; family Lymnaeidae; genus Ampullaceana; species Ampullaceana balthica. The sequence goes on along the minus strand of CALYLW010001393.1, from coordinate 263,789 downwards.
CCTAGGAAGAAAGAAAACATTCCCCCACCCCGGCATGACTTTAAATAGTATCATTTGTCTATAAAATTGTTTTAAGTACACCTCTGCATAACGGTCAAACGAGCCTCCCTGGGGGGCGCGCCCCACTATTTTAGAAACACTGATTTAGTGTAAGACTGCACAGTAATATTGTAACACGCTTGAATCCATGTAAAACGTCATAAAAATAGTAAGAAATCGAATATTTAAGTGGAACTTTGATTTAAAATAACGTGTTTTCGCGTGGCGTCACAATTCTTAGACTAGCCCCTCCCCCCGTCACACATCGTCACAAATATAGGTGCGTGACGTCAGCTATGGACGGATCTTATCGCATTAACATTTTATTCGGGGGGGGGGCAAATTTGGGTTTTGCCCCGGGCGGCACATACCCACGCTATGCCGCTGACATACACACATTCTTTTTTAATTTCCAGTAAATAGAAAATAATGTGAAGTATTGTAAATAGGCAAAAAATTAAAATAGAGATTTTGACTTATCTCGACGTTATACAACTTTATTACTCTACAAATAAAAGTTTTGCAATTTATACTCTTTGTGTGGGCTTCTCAGTTCGTGTGGGTTTGTGTGTATTAGTGTCTGTGTGTGTTTCAATGTGTCTGGTGTGTTTCAGTGTGTGTGGTGCGTTTCAGTGTGTTTGGTGTGTATCAGTGTGTGGGGGAGTTCAGAGTGTGTGGGTATGTGCAGTGGCGTAGCAACGGGTTGGCATCGGGGCAGTTGCCATGGGCGCCGGCTCAAAAGGTCGCAACTAAATCACTAATTTTTAAATTTGTATTTAAATAAATACAGTCGAACTCAAAAGGACTCGATAAAAAAAATTGACTTACTGAGTTCTTGAGTTAGGGAGAATGTCGTAATAGGCACCTATTAATCAAGGACATTGTAGATATTGAGAGGTGGGGGGAACAGCCATACCGGCTAGTAGGCTTTTCAGGAAAGAGATTCGGTATCTATGTTTCATATGAAAGCAAGCCAACTTGCTTTGACATGCCGGCACAAGCCCGTGAGAGGAGACACCTTCCCTCCCCTCCCCCACTTTACTCCCTCAACAGTGGGATGGGGGGATTAAGATTTTTCTTTTTAAAAAGAATCACAGCATGCAGCAAAGGGGCGCAAATTAGTTACCACTTACCAATCCTTTTTCTTGTCTTTGTAATTTTTTGTACTAGCAAGGTCGCTTAATCCCTCGTGGAATGCACTTAGTTAAGATTTTACGTCCATTTACGTGGCTATATGGAACACGTGTTCTGAAATGTAACTTCAGAGTAATAACCCAAACGCCTTGGAAAATTCGACTACGAGAGGTTGAAAGCCAAAAATCTTAGAGTTAAGGAGATCTAAAATACATTAGTCTTATGGAGTTTGGCCGGGACCTAACAATAAATTGATATACGGAGGTTTTCCACTTAGGGAAGTTCGACTTAGCGAGGTCCAACTGTATTTCACTTTTATCCTTGATAAAAAAAGTGAATAATTAATTATATTTAAATATATTTCATCTAAACCATTATAATATTTTATATTATGTTTGTGGCCTTTGCGGGGCTTCTTATCATTCAAATGTCAATATGATTTTACAGTCTTTCTTTAAAAAGAAAAATCTTAGTATCCTCATCCCACTGTCGAGGGAGTAAAGTGGAGGAGCGGTGGGAAGGTGTCGGTATGTCAAAGCAAGTTGGCTTCTTTCATATGAAACATCACCGCCCCTCTTTCCTGTGATCCTGCCAAGCCTTCTATGCCGCTATGGCTGTTTCTCTCCCCCCTCTCAATATCAACATTGTCCTTGATTAATATGCGCCTATTACACCAGTTTTCCTAACTAGAAAACTCCATAAGTGGAATTTTTTCCCCCTTGAGTTGGACTTAGAAAAGTCTGACTGTATTAACAACACGTCAATACGCCAGCTAACGAAAGTGCTGAGCTGTAGTCGGTGGAGTGTTATTTAAAGTAACTTTTAATTGTGAGTTTCTATCGTTATGTGTGAGATAATGAGTATGACACTTTGACACTAATGTTTTTATTTATAATACATGTTACTTCAAGTTTTGCTGTATTCTTTATTAACCCAAAAAATTCCCGTTTTATCCACCAATTTATTTGGTATTATTTAGTACAAAACAAACTGCAAATTAGTATTGTTCCTGTCTTATGCATTTCTTATATTCACGTTGTATGGCTGTCACTGTCAGACTACGTAATAATTGTCATAAATCATAAATAAAATAAGAGAAATTCAATTATTTTTTCTAACAAATGAAAAAAATCGCAAAGCTGAAACTTGTCAATTTATCAAGGGCGCCGAAAATAAATTTGCCAAGGGCGCCAAAAACCTAGTTACGCCTCTGGGTATGTGTGTGGTGATTACACTGTGAGTTTTATCTACTCGGGCGAAATTTCAAGTATAAGTATTAGATTATACATAAAAACTTTCATAATACAAGTATGTTATACTAGATACGCCCCGCGGCGTAGCATACGCTGCAGACAAGATCATGGATAGTGCAAAGAAAGCGGCAAAAGGACTGAGACAGCATGAGAAAATCAAAACAATGCGAGTGAACGTCAAGACATTCGCACGACGGTTATCTACATGCCCGCCACCCTTCGACACCCTAGATTGCCAACCATAAACTGTGATTGGTCGACCCTAGCGAGTGAACGTCGAGACATTTGCACGGCGGTTATCTACATGCCCGCCACCCTTCGACACCCTAGATTGCCAGCCATAAACTGTGATTGGTCGACCATAAACTGTGATTGGCCAACCATAAACTGTGATTGGTCGACCATAAACTGTGATTGGTCGACCATAAACTGTGATTGGTCGACCATAAACTGTGATTGGTCGACCATAAACTGTGATTGGTCTACCCTAAACTGTGATTGGTCGACCATAAACTGTGATTGGCCGACCATAAACTGTGATTGGCCAACAATAAACTTTGATTGGTCGACCATAAACTGTGATTGGTCGACCCTAGCGAGGGAAAAGAACGGGCACAAACACACATTTTTTAAAATTAAAAAAAAATGTTTTCGCTCGTGACCTTCGCGTGCAAGGCGGACATTCTAACCACTACACGGTGAATCATATGTTCTTTTGTGAAGGCACAATGCAAGTGAACGCTATAACCATTGTTGGTCTCAAGAACCCAGCGAGGGTCATGCATCATGCTTATTTGCACACACTCGCTTTGGTGAATTATATATATAGAGATAATAAAAGAATATATTTATTTTTAAATGAAAATTATTCATTTCAATTAGTTAACTTAATTATGTCATGGATGTCACAAACTGAGTTAGGAAATATGACGGCGACATTTTACTACATGGGTACCACAAACTGAGTTAGGAAATATGACGGCGACATTTTACTACAGGGGTACCACAAACTGAGTTAGGAAATATGACGGCGACATTTTACTACAAGTTTTACACTTTCAACTTATTGATGTTATATTTAAACAGCGTCAAAGACAAAAAGAATAAAGTCATACAGTTTATAAAGTAAACATGTGAAATAATGTGTTTGATTTGACTCGTGAATTGAAGTTTGAGAATAAATTGGACGATAAGTTACATTGTGGGAAACAAAAATATAGGTTAAAAAAGCAACAACAAAATAAATTTAAAAAAAAATATTGTAATGGTTGTTCTACCATTAGACATTTCGTCTGGATTCTAACGATTTCTGTATGAAAGGAAATAAGCGAATTTTTAAGCAAATACATTGTCCGAAGTCAATTTTACCATTGTTATCAAATCTCGGTTTTATTTCAGAAACCAACGGACAAGTCAGTGTTGTCTGTCCTGATTGTCTGTCTGTAAGAGTTGTTTGATTGTTATTGTTGTCTGTAATTTAGTAAGAGTTGTCTGTCTGTTACATTTTCCAATGTTATTGTCGTTCGTCAGTTTGTAAGAGTTGACCGATTGTTAATGTTGTCTGTCAGTATGTAAGATATATATGATTTTAGGTGCGTCTGTCTGTTAGATTTTTCTGAAAAAGATGGATGTATGAACACAGAGAGGTCACAATAGAAAGAAAGACAGGGTTGAACACAGAGAGGTCACAATAGAAAGAAAGACAGGGTTGAACACAGAGAGGTCACAATAGAAAGAGAGGTGAGTACTATTTCAGTTAGGTGAGTGCTGTTTTAGTTAGTGGAGTACTGTTTTAGTTAGGTGATTAAAAAAATATGGTAATGTCTGATAAATAGGACATGTAAACCAAGAAACGATTAGAAACGACCAGGCCATTGTAGACATAATGATAACTAGGACATGTAAACAAATAAACGATTAGAAAACTAAACATTACCTCAAACAAAATTATCAGTATATGAGTAGTGTAATAAAAAAAACCGTAAAAAACCAAGTTTTTGACTATAAATCCTTTATGTACGAGAAGTAACTAAAAGAATGCTCATTATAATACGCAGCGCAAGACCATCCAAAAATACAAAATTGCAGTTGTGTCGTAAAATATGTTTAACATAATGCACACCGATCAGGAATATGTTTATAAAAGTGTTGTCAATAAAATACGCACCTAATTGCGCTAAAGAAAGGTTGTTCAATATAATGTTCAATATACACTCTATCTCAAAAAATAACATGATACATAGGAATAAATAAAATAATCTAAAAAATCAATAATTCGATTACGGTACATGTGATCGATCTGAAATTTTGATACATAGTTTTTATCATCGCCACCAAAGTGCCTGCTAAATTTCAGCTCCCTAGCTTACGAGGAAAAGGATTAAAAATCGATCCAAAGTTTTGTCGACTGACAAGCAATCTAGCAACCAGACACCACGAGTTAATATAAAGGATTTAAAAAGAAAAGTTCAATAGTTTATATAACGTTAGAATGTGTCATGTCAAACACACAAGGTTATTAGTGAAAATTTCTCATTATAAAATTATCAGTAACTATGAAGTCATGTCAAGAGCCGTCTTTACACCATTTTGGGCCCCCGGGCAAAGAAATAGTGTTGGGCCCCTCCCCCGCAGGAATAAAAAAAAATATACTATACATAATATATATAAATAAACATATTCCCATTGGGGTCCCTATGCTCGTGGGCCCCCAGCCAAATGCCCAACGGGCCTATGCGTTAAGACGGCCCTGGTCATGTCCAGAAAGACTTAAAGTGAGTAATGTTAAGTTTGTTCTTTGAAGTGACTCCTTTTATAAAACTACTAACATATTAAGAAAGTGGAAATATGGACAGCAGCTTGTTTTTATTCGATTCAGTTTTTGATTGACGTGAGAAACATTGTGTTTCATGTAATTATATGATTAGTATAAATGTCAAGTGGTATACCACTTGGATGATAATTTCTATTGGCATAAATAAATGAAAGTCAGCGGAGTAAAGTGGAAAACAACACATTTATATTTCAGACTAGAGATAACCCGCCGAAAATGACGGAATCTTTTTTGGTTCAAGCAGCACTATAAAACAAAATCTATCGCAATGCAACCTAACAGCCCTACATCCATACAGACAACGGGAATCAATAAAATAAGTAACTTATCCTTGTTTGATAAATACGAAATATTAAACTTGCTGAAATGTACACAAAGTATTTCATAATTATAAATCCTAAAATCCTATTTTTACATCGTTCCCATTACAAAAATTAAAATATAAGCTAAAACAATTACGTCATATTATTTTTTTTACAGTGCGTCTTTAATTTATAATTATTTTGCTCACCTTTTTGCGCGCCTTCCGATGCAAGCCGTGTATTAAAATATAAGCTCAAACTTTTATAATAAAGGCGAAAAGAAATTTTATGGGTAAGCCCGAAAAAACCCATCAAGAGAATAAAACAAAATCGATCGCATCGCCACCTACCAGCATTACAAATTACATCCATACAGACAACGGAAATTATGTATATTGATTGTAAATAGACTTTGTAGTTTACATAATTTAAAATAATAGTGCTTATAAGAGTTCTTTTCTTCCATTGAATTTAATTTTGGTAAGAATCAGATTAATTAAAAATAACTATATAACATTTAAGTAACATAAGTTAGTAACTCCCTTCCCCTGAAACATTAATTTTACCGTAATATAAATATTGCGATCCTTATATTAAATTTGCAAGTTAATTATATTAAAAGTAAAACGTCATATTAGAATACATCAGCACCGGTGTTTTCTGGTGCAGCGCAGACGGGAAATACAATATATGCACGTTAATGTAGCTCAGTCCTATAGGATTTATTTCTTTTTTTAGCAAACAAATTAGTGCCACTTTGTTTATTTATATGGTTACAACTTGTTGGTATCAATTATACATTATCAGAATAAGGGTTTAAATTTATATTTAATTTTGCTCTTACATTAATTTTTAAAGAAGTTTTTGTCATAAAACCACATGGTGTTCGTATCTCTTTTAAACAACCAAATTGTTTAAGTTATACTCTATGACATAAATATAAAAAAATGCATGATGTGGTGAAGACGATTGATTTCCATGACTAGGTGCTTAGTTACTGTTGTGGCAATATAGACACACACAATGGTAACTGTAGTTTTCCACAAAATAACGAAATTATTTTAACAGTCAAATAAAATTTTAATTAATATTTTTAAAATAACTTGAATATCTACAAAATCCCTAACCATAGATAATCCATCCTTAATCCCTACTAGACAATATATGAGCATGATGGATGGGTGTCCAATGGTCACAGGGGCGTAGTTCCAATACGGCAATGTAACAGTACTGACGTGATTGATGGGTGTCCAATGGTTAATAAAAACCCAGGGAAGCCAAATACCATGTAGATCTCAAATTGCAACTGTTTTGTGTCGTGAAGCTGTGGGGTTATCTTTCCCCAGGAAAACGTAAGATCGCCGTTGGTTACCAAAACTCCAGTTCCAGGATTGTCCAAAGGAGAAATTTTTTTTTCATGTACCAGCTTTTATAACTTATTGTCAATAAACGCTGATTGGCCATTATCTATTTTCGTTTCGTTTCAGTCATCAGTGCTAGTCCACTTCTGCCCCTGAGGTATAACATCTAGATGTTTCTCTCACATACTGAAACCTAAATAAATTAAGGGAAGGGTGGGGTTTTATCATGTTTTATTATCACCCTTGTTTTCATTTTAGGGGTCACGGGGGAAGAAATTTAACACTAAGCTTAAGGGTCCCATAATTATCGTCATTGGTGATATGGGTTATCTCTGTCTGTTATCAAAGGTGATATGGGTTATCTCTGTTATCACAGATGATATGGGTTATGTTTGTTATCACAGGTGATATGGGTTATCTCTGTCTGTTATTACATGTGATATGGGTTATCTCTGTTATCACAGGTGATATGGGTTATCTCTGTTATCACAGGTGATATGGGTTATCTCTGTCTGTTATCACATGTGAAATGAGTTATCTCTGTCTGTTATCACATGTGATATGGGTTATCTCTGTCTGTTATTACATGTGATATGGGTTATCTCTGTTATCACAGGTGATATGGGTTATCTCTGTTATCACAGGTGATATGGGTTATCTATGTATGTTATCACAGGTGATATGGGTTATCTCTGTATGTTATCACAGGTGATATGAGTTATCTCTGTATGTTATCACAGGTTATATGGGTTATCTCTGTATGTTATCACAGGTGACATGTGTTATCTCTGTCTGTTATCAGAGGTGACATGGGTTATCTCTGTATGTTATCACAGGTGACATGTATTATCTCTGTATATTATCACAGGTAATATGGGTTATCTCTGTATGTTATCACAGGTGATATGGGTTATCTCTGTATGTTATCACAGGTTATATGGGTTATCTCTGTATGTTATCACAGGTGATATGGGTTAGCTCTGTATGTTATCACAGGTGATATGGGTTATCTCTGTATGTTATCACAGGTGATATGGGTTATCTCTGTCTGTTATCAGAGGTGACATGGGTTATCTCTGTATGTTATCACATATGATATTGGTTATCTGTCTGTTATCAGAGGTGATATGGGTTATCTCTGTATGTTATCACAGGTAATATGGGTTATCTCTGTATGTTATCACAGGTGACATGGATTATCTCTGTATATTATCACAGGTAATATGGGTTATCTCTGTATGTTATCACAGGTGATATGGGTTATCTCTGTATGTTATCACAGGTTATATGGGTTATCTCTGTATGTTATCACAGGTGATATGGGTTAGCTCTGTATGTTATCACAGGTGATATGGGTTATCTCTGTCAGTTATCACAGGTGATATGGGTTATCTCTGTCTGTTATCAGAGGTGACATGGGTTATCTCTGTATGTTATCACATATGATTTTGGTTATCTGTCTGTTATCAGAGGTTATATGGGTTATCTCTGTATGTTATCACAGGTAATATGGGTTATCTCTGTATGTTATCACATGTGATATGGGTTATCTCTGTCTTTTTTCACAGGTGATATGGGTTATCTCTGTCTGTTATCACAGGTGATATGGGTTATATCTGTATGTTATCACAGGTGATATGGGTTATCTCTGTCTTTTATCACAGGTGATATGGGTTATCTCTGTCTGTTACCACAGGTGATATGGGTTTTCTCTGTCTATTATCAAAGATGATGTGGGTTATCTCTGTCTGTTATCACATGTGATATGGGTTATCTCTGTTTGTTATCACAGGAGATATGGGTTATCTCTGTCTGTTATCACAGGTGATAGGGATTATCTCTGTTTGTTATCAATTGCCGCTTTTATGTCTGAAACTAATGGATATGTTAGTGTTGTCTGTCCTAAATATCTAATTATAAGAGTTGCATGTACTTAAAAGCTATCTGTCTTTAAGTTTTGTCTGTCTGTTATATTTGTTAATGTGAGTGTGGTCTGTCAGTTTGCAATATTTGTTGGGGTTGTCTGTGTTTAAGTTGGTTTGTGTTGTATGTCTATAAGTTTTTTTTCTTATTGTTAAGGTTGTTTTATGTCAGAGATTTATTATTTTTTGTATTCCCTAAATAGTAGAGATGTTTTAATTGTCTGTGTGTAAAAGTTGTCTGTTTGTTAGTATTGTCTGTCTGTAAGAGTTGTTTGATTGTAAGTGTTGTCTCTTAGTTGTTTGAGTTTCCTGATTCTTAGTGTTGTATTGTAGTTTGATAGTGTTGTTTGATTGTTAGGTTGTTTTGCCTGTAAATTCAATAAGACATTTGATAAAATTCCATATATCATATTTAAATGGAAATGAAATCATTGACACAAGTTTTAACTCACATAAAACACATATGGGACAATTTACAAATTAAAATATGATCTTTTGTAATATCTGACTCTGTATTTTTTCATTCACTCTGCACTAAAAAGCACCGCTAGAAACTTAATTAATATGGGAATGTAATTGAGACAACTTAAGCGGCAGTATTAATGAGAAGAACATAATATTATTTTCTTTAAATTTGTTGTAATTGCAATCTATAAGTTTATACGACATAATATTACTTAGTTGTATTGCTTACACTTTGTATTGCAGGTATTTAACTATCATGTATAGAATTTTTTTTAAATTTAAAGTAAATATAATATTTTAGAAAACTTGTTTCCTAAAATTAAGACAACTATAAATATAATGCATTTATGTATTCCTTTGCCTAATTGATGAAAAGCAAATAGCGTAAATACTCTTTCCCATTTCTCCTATGTAAGTGGCAAGCCACTTGTCTTCGATCCCTTAAATAAGGGATAACAATTTCAATGACTTTCTACCTTTCTTCTACCACCAGTTAGACTGAGCTCGATTTAAACAATTTCTTGTGGCGAGTTCATTTTGTTCCTTTATGGCTTAGCATAGTGATGGGCGCTGCAGCAATCCATGGGGTGCGATGACGCAGTTTACATACAGGGGGAGGGGTGCGGAAAATAGCTTTACAGAGGTGGTGATAGCATCAAATAAATAGGAAAGTATTTATAAAATTAGATTTATGTATTTGCGAAGCTATAAAGCCTTCCAAGATATAAGAACATTTGACTAAAATGTATGGTGATAAAAAAGAAAAAGGATTTATCCTCTTTTCGAACTCTAAAAGATTTTAAAAAATAAACAACTGACTTTGACAAAAATCTTTTCAACCGCAACACACAAGATGGTTATTGCTTGCTGGCTTCATCCGAAATTTCGTTAATGATTGTTAAATCGGAAAAAACCTCATACTGTTGGCGGAAAACTAATTATACCGGCAGTAAGTGAAGTAATACGTGCTGAGATACACAAGCAAGCATCTGATAATATCAAGAAAATGTGGTTGAGAAAAATAGCACTGCAAAGAAGAATTATTGAAATTGCTAAAGATGTTGTAGGTTCATTGTGCAGCTATTTAATAACATCTCATTTTCTATTTAGTTAGATTAGTAATTTTGCCAGGAAATTGGACACGATTTTTAGCATAAGTGCGTTTAACAAAGGAAGAAACAAATTTCCAAGCAATATTTTTTTGTCCACTTTATACAAACTGAATACTAAAAGAGAATCAATATTTCATTTATTGGATGGGTTTGTTTTTTTTAATAAATAAAAGCATCTAAGAAAAATCGTATCATTAGTCACAGATGATGCTCCACTGATGGTAAGGCGCTACAAGGGTTTTCTTGAATATTAAAAAAAATAATCTGCCGAATGCTTTCATAGTACACTGTATCCTCCATCGTCAACATCTAGTTGCCACACATTTAAGTGCATACCTACATACGTCATTAAAATATTTAATTAAAATATATCTACTTAATTTAAAGCAAATCATTGACTGACATATTATTTACACAGTTTTATATTGAAGAGGATAAAGAATTTATTCGTGTGCAACTTCATACAGAAGTTTGCCTATTGTCAAGAGTGTCTGTTTAGAAATGTTTTATAAACTGTTTAACTCAGTTTTCGATTTCTTGGGGGTTATAAATGATTCTTAAAGATCCAATTAAATGCAATCGAAAATTTACCTGTCTTACCTGACGGAAAAATCTCACAATTTAATTAAATTTATTTTCGGCTCTAAGTTGATGAGTTGAATTTAAAAGAAAAAAAATATATGTCATTTCTGATTGTGTGAAGGAAATTCTACAGTACAAAAAAGAAAGTTTGGACGAAGAGAATTAGTCAGCTCCAAAATTTATCAGGTTCAGAAACAAGATATCAAGACATACTTTTTTATTGTCAGCAGTTGGATGCTTTTCATTCAGATTTTAATCAACGGTTTGAAATAATTATGAAAATGAAAACACCGATTGGATTTTGGACTTTTAACGCAAACAAATTTCCCTTTGGATTTGCGTTTATAGATTCGAAATATCTTGCCGGTCTTTTCGAGCTTTGAACAGCAACTCCTCCTGAATCATATCAGATAGAGGGTTCGGGTCTTTTGCAAATATGTTAAGGACGTTCCAAGAATGTGCTCGGGCCAAGAAATTACCGAAAAGATTTACCGGATTTCATGGAAAATAAAAAAAACGAAAAAATATCAGTATTTGATCGATTTCTCGCTAAACATAACATATATCGTGTTGAAACAAACACGAAACGATAGCTGTAATATTTAGAACAATGTAAGAAAAGGAATTTTTGGAAAATCTCTTTTGGTTTGACTCCCGTAATTTTAGCAGCAATTTGTAGATATCAATTATTTTGTTTAGTTTCAGAATTATTGATGTGAAATGACTAAATGCAATCTAGAATTATAGTTAAAATGGGGTTTTCCCTCTTTGTGAATGCGAATGTTGTGGCGCATTGCGCATTCTATTGACACATTCTTGGTAAGACTCTATAATGATTTCACTTCAATAAAAACATCGGAAATTATTTTTTTGAAATTGCGTTTAAATATTCCTTCGAGTTTTTATTACTTGTTTTCAAGTGCAAGCACAGAATAATCACCACAGCCAGTGCTGCTAACTCAAGGTGCCAATTTTCCCAGACAGGAGTAAAAATATTCCCAGATTAGACTAAAAATTCCCACATGCATTAAATCATGTTTCCGAAGCGCGGAAAAATATAGCCAACACGTCAAAAAAAACTAGATCCGAAATAAAAAACCTAGACAAGCTAAAAATAAACCATAATGACGTCACAAATAGCGTGGGGAAAAACCTACCCAACACGTAAAAAAACACCTAGATCCCAAATAAAAAACCTAGACACGCTAAAACTAAACAAATGTGACGTCACAGAGCCCCCCCCCAAAAAAAAACCCTAAAAAAGTATTTCCTATTTTAAAATGAGCATGTTTCAAATCATTTTTTGTATAGTCATTCAAGCGTGTATTTAATTTTACAAATTTAACAATATCACATATTTCAATTTTTAAGGCCAAATGCTCATAAATACCCAAATTCCCATTTCTATAAATTTGGCCAAAAATTCCTACAAAATTTCCCAAGAGTTAGAAATACTGGCCTATGCCAGGGTTACTTCAGCCTTATTTTTGTTACTTTAATTGTTGACTGACTTTACTGACTGTTAATGAGAGTAAAGATAGTATGTTGATTAATAAACTTGAAAAGAAAACAATTGTGAAAAATTGATATCATTTAAAATCTGCTCGTTAAAGACTGCGGACCTCCCGGATATACGCCGCTAAAAAAATATTATTAGAAAGAGATATTCTTGGCATCTTTACTTTTCTTTCTTCTTTGCTGCAGAAAGAATATTCGAAATTTCTGAATAATTTTACGCCATGTATAGAGTAACATAAAAAAATAACGAAATTAATAAAATGTGACTATAATAAGTACCACGGCTTTTGGTTTTTAATTCACGAATGATCCACAGCGTATGAGAAGTGTTCAATATGATTACATATTAATATGATATGGCGCTAATAACGTGGTTGTAAAGCAATAGCTAGGCGAGCAAAGAGGACTACCTACAGGGTCACGTGCTGTTCACCTAACAACAGTCTGTCAATGTTTATGGGTCAGCCGACAATAACAAACTCTTGCATGAATCACGTGATCTCTAAGGACAGGCAGCCGACAATAACAAACTCTTGCATGAATCACGTGATCTTGAAGACAGGCAGACGACAATAACAAACTCTTGCATGAATCACGTGATCTCTAAGGACAGGCAGCCGACAATAACAAACTCTTGCATGAATCACGTGATCTTGAATACAGGCAGCCGACAATAACAAGCTCTTGCATGAATCCCGTAATCTCTAAGGACAGGGCTAAATGGAATAAATTAGAGATAACAATATTAAATAAGCGCACACGCCAACCCCTCCTCCCCACCCACTGAATACCAAACCAATCCTGCCCATATTGTTTAGTATGCATCACTTTAACAGATGTCATGCGGCCATTCACAAAGCAAACTTTGAATATCAAGTAACAGTCATTTGCTGAATATTGTTTTGGAGCGCTAACTGTTCAGAATGAATTAATAGTCTCTAGTTATATGTATGTGTACTAATCACCTTATAACTAATAGTCTCTACTTACAGCTATGTGTACTAATCACCTTATAACTAATAGTCTCTACTTACAGCTATGTGTACTAATCACCTTATAACTAATAGTCTCTACTTACAGCTATGTGTACTAATCACCTTATAACTAATAGTCTCTACTTACAGCTATGTGTACTAATCACCTTATAACTAATAGTCTCTACTTACAGCTATGTGTACTAATCACCTTATAACTAATAGTCTCTAGTTACAGCTATGTGTACTAATCACCTTATAACTAATAGTCTCTACTTACAGCTATGTGTACTAATCACCTTATAACTAATAGTCTCTACTTACAGCTATGTGTACTAATCACCTTATAACTAATAGTCTCTACTTACAGCTATGTGTACTAATCACCTTATAACTAATAGTCTCTAGTTACAGCTATGTGTACTAATCACCTTATAACTAATAGTCTCTAGTTACAGCTATGTGTACTAATCACCTTATAACTAATAGTCTCTACTTACAGCTATGTGTACTAATCACCTTATAACTAATAGTCTCTAGTTACAGCTATGTGTACTAATCACCTTATAACTAATAGTCTCTAGTTACAGCTATGTGTACTAATCACCTTATAACTAATAGTCTCTACTTACAGCTATGTGTACTAATCACCTTATAACTAATAGTCTCTACTTACAGCTATGTGTACTAATCACCTTATAACTAATAGTCTCTACTTACAGCTATGTGTACTAATCACCTTATAACTAATAGTCTCTACTTACAGCTATGTGTACTAATCACCTTATAACTAATAGTCTCTACTTACAGCTATGTGTACTAATCACCTTATAACTAATAGTCTCTACTTACAGCTATGTGTACTAATCACCTTATAACTAATAGTCTCTACTTACAGCTATGTGTACTAATCACCTTATAACTAATAGTCTCTAGTTACAGCTATGTGTACTAATCACCTTATAACTAATAGTCTCTACTTACAGCTATGTGTACTAATCACCTTATAACTAATAGTCTCTACTTACAGCTATGTGTACTAATCACCTTATAACTAATAGTCTCTACTTACAGCTATGTGTACTAATCACCTTATAACTAATAGTCTCTAGTTACAGCTATGTGTACTAATCACCTTATAACTAATAGTCTCTAGTTACAGCTATGTGTACTAATCACCTTATAACTAATAGTCTCTACTTACAGCTATGTGTACTAATCACCTTATAACTAATAGTCTCTAGTTACAGCTATGTGTACTAATCACCTTATAACTAATAGTCTCTAGTTACAGCTATGTGTACTAATCACCTTATAACTAATAGTCTCTACTTACAGCTATGTGTACTAATCACCTTATAACTAATAGTCTCTACTTACAGCTATGTGTACTAATCACCTTATAACTAATAGTCTCTACTTACAGCTATGTGTACTAATCACCTTATAACTAATAGTCTCTACTTACAGCTATGTGTACTAATCACCTTATAACTAATAGTCTCTACTTACAGCTATGTGTACTAATCACCTTATAACTAATAGTCTCTAGTTACAGCTATGTGTACTAATCACCTTATAACTAATAGTCTCTACTTACAGCTATGTGTACTAATCACCTTATAACTAATAGTCTCTACTTACAGCTATGTGTACTAATCACCTTATAACTAATAGTCTCTACTTACAGCTATGTGTACTAATCACCTTATAACTAATAGTCTCTAGTTACAGCTATGTGTACTAATCACCTTATAACTAATAGTCTCTAGTTACAGCTATGTGTACTAATCACCTTATAACTAATAGTCTCTACTTACAGCTATGTGTACTAATCACCTTATAACTAATAGTCTCTAGTTACAGCTATGTGTACTAATCACCTTATAACTAATAGTCTCTAGTTACAGCTATGTGTACTAATCACCTTATAACTAATAGTCTCTAGTTACAGCTATGTGTACTAATCACCTTATAACTAATAGTCTCTAGTTACAGCTATGTGTACTAATCACCTTATAACTAATAGTCTCTAGTTACAGCTATGTGTACTAATCACCTTATAACTAATAGTCTCTAGTTACAGCTATGTGTACTAATCACCTTATAACTAATAGTCTCTACTTACAGCTATGTGTACTAATCACCTTATAACTAATAGTCTCTAGTTACAGCTATGTGTACTAATCACCTTATAACTAATAGTCTCTACTTACAGCTATGTGTACTAATCACCTTATAACTAATAGTCTCTACTTACAGCTATGTGTACTAATCACCTTATAACTAATAGTCTCTACTTACAGCTATGTGTACTAATCACCTTATAACTAATAGTCTCTACTTACAGCTATGTGTACTAATCACCTTATAACTAATAGTCTCTACTTACAGCTATGTGTACTAATCACCTTATAACTAATAGTCTCTACTTACAGCTATGTGTACTAATCACCTTATAACTAATAGTCTCTAGTTACAGCTATGTGTACTAATCACCTTATAACTAATAGTCTCTACTTACAGCTATGTGTACTAATCACCTTATAACTAATAGTCTCTACTTACAGCTATGTGTACTAATCACCTTATAACTAATAGTCTCTACTTACAGCTATGTGTACTAATCACCTTATAACTAATAGTCTCTACTTACAGCTATGTGTACTAATCACCTTATAACTAATAGTCTCTACTTACAGCTATGTGTACTAATCACCTTATAACTAATAGTCTCTACTTACAGCTATGTGTACTAATCACCTTATAACTAATAGTCTCTACTTACAGCTATGTGTACTAATCACCTTATAACTAATAGTCTCTAGTTACAGCTATGTGTACTAATCACCTTATAACTAATAGTCTCTACTTACAGCTATGTGTACTAATCACCTTATAACTAATAGTCTCTACTTACAGCTATGTGTACTAATCACCTTATAACTAATAGTCTCTAGTTACAGCTATGTGTACTAATCACCTTATAACTAATAGTCTCTACTTACAGCTATGTGTACTAATCACCTTATAACTAATAGTCTCTACTTACAGCTATGTGTACTAATCACCTTATAACTAATAGTCTCTAGTTACAGCTATGTGTACTAATCACCTTATAACTAATAGTCTCTACTTACAGCTATGTGTACTAATCACCTTATAACTAATAGTCTCTACTTACAGCTATGTGTACTAATCACCTTATAACTAATAGTCTCTAGTTACAGCTATGTGTACTAATCACCTTATAACTAATAGTCTCTACTTACAGCTATGTGTACTAATCACCTTATAACTAATAGTCTCTACTTACAGCTATGTGTACTAATCACCTTATAACTAATAGTCTCTAGTTACAGCTATGTGTACTAATCACCTTATAACTAATAGTCTCTACTTACAGCTATGTGTACTAATCACCTTATAACTAATAGTCTCTACTTACAGCTATGTGTACTAATCACCTTATAACTAATAGTCTCTACTTACAGCTATGTGTACTAATCACCTTATAACTAATAGTCTCTACTTACAGCTATGTGTACTAATCACCTTATAACTAATAGTCTCTACTTACAGCTATGTGTACTAATCACCTTATAACTAATAGTCTCTACTTACAGCTATGTGTACTAATCACCTTATAACTAATAGTCTCTACTTACAGCTATGTGTACTAATCACCTTATAACTAATAGTCTCTACTTACAGCTATGTGTACTAATCACCTTATAACTAATAGTCTCTACTTACAGCTATGTGTACTAATCACCTTATAACTAATAGTCTCTACTTACAGCTATGTGTACTAATCACCTTATAACTAATAGTCTCTACTTACAGCTATGTGTACTAATCACCTTATAACTAATAGTCTCTACTTACAGCTATGTGTACTAATCACCTTATAACTAATAGTCTCTACTTACAGCTATGTGTACTAATCACCTTATAACTAATAGTCTCTACTTACAGCTATGTGTACTAATCACCTTATAACTAATAGTCTCTACTTACAGCTATGTGTACTAATCACCTTATAACTAATAGTCTCTACTTACAGCTATGTGTACTAATCACCTTATAACTAATAGTCTCTACTTACAGCTATGTGTACTAATCACCTTATAACTAATAGTCTCTACTTACAGCTATGTGTACTAATCACCTTATAACTAATAGTCTCTACTTACAGCTATGTGTACTAATCACCTTATAACTAATAGTCTCTACTTACAGCTATGTGTACTAATCACCTTATAACTAATAGTCTCTACTTACAGCTATGTGTACTAATCACCTTATAACTAATAGTCTCTACTTACAGCTATGTGTACTAATCACCTTATAACTAATAGTCTCTACTTACAGCTATGTGTACTAATCACCTTATAACTAATAGTCTCTACTTACAGCTATGTGTACTAATCACCTTATAACTAATAGTCTCTAGTTACAGCTATGTGTACTAATCACCTTATAACTAATAGTCTCTAGTTACAGCTATGTGTACTAATCACCTTATAACTAATAGTCTCTACTTACAGCTATGTGTACTAATCACCTTATAACTAATAGTCTCTACTTACAGCTATGTGTACTAATCACCTTATAACTAATAGTCTCTAGTTACAGCTATGTGTACTAATCACCTTATAACTAATATTCTCTAGTTACAGCTATGTGTACTAATCACCTTATAACTAATAGTCTCTACTTACAGCTATGTGTACTAATCACCTTATAACTAATAGTCTCTAGTTACAGCTATGTGTACTAATCACCTTATAACTAATAGTCTCTAGTTACAGCTATGTGTACTAATCACCTTATAACTAATAGTCTCTACTTACAGCTATGTGTACTAATCACCTTATAACTAATAGTCTCTAGTTACAGCTATGTGTACTAATCACCTTATAACTAATAGTCTCTAGTTACAGCTATGTGTACTAATCACCTTATACCTAATAGTCTCTACTTACAGCTATGTGTACTAATCACCTTATAACTAATAGTCTCTAGTTACAGCTATGTGTACTAATCACCTTATAACTAATAGTCTCTAGTTACAGCTATGTGTACTAATCACCTTATAACTAATAGTCTCTAGTTACAGCTATGTGTACTAATCACCTTATAACTAATAGTCTCTAGTTACAGCTATGTGTACTAATCACCTTATAACTAATAGTCTCTAGTTACAGCTATGTGTACTAATCACCTTATAACTAATAGTCTCTACTTACAGCTATGTGTACTAATCACCTTATAACTAATAGTCTCTAGTTACAGCTATGTGTACTAATCACCTTATAACTAATAGTCTCTACTTACAGCTATGTGTACTAATCACCTTATAACTAATAGTCTCTACTTACAGCTATGTGTACTAATCACCTTATAACTAATAGTCTCTACTTACAGCTATGTGTACTAATCACCTTATAACTAATAGTCTCTAGTTACAGCTATGTGTACTAATCACCTTATAACTAATAGTCTCTAGTTACAGCTATGTGTACTAATCACCTTATAACTAATAGTCTCTACTTACAGCTATGTGTACTAATCACCTTATAACTAATAGTCTCTACTTACAGCTATGTGTACTAATCACCTTATAACTAATAGTCTCTACTTAGAGCTATGTGTACTAATCACCTTATAACTAATAGTCTCTACTTACAGATATGTGTACTAATCACCTTATAACTAATAGTCTCTAGTTACAGCTATGTGTACTAATCACCTTATAACTAATAGTCTCTACTTACAGCTATGTGTACTAATCACCTTATAACTAATAGTCTCTAGTTACAGCTATGTGTACTAATCACCTTATAACTAATAGTCTCTACTTACAGCTATGTGTACTAATCACCTTATAACTTCTCTATTTAGCATTACTGTTAAAATATATTTATATCTACCAGTACAAATGTATAAATGCAAAATTGCATTATAATGATAATTTGTTAGTGGCATGTATGAGCTGGCGACCCCCCAGGGTGGGGACAGTGCTGCCAGTGACAATTTCGGAAAAAAACCTAGCAAACATGTAAAAAAAAACTAGATCCGAAAGAAAAAAACTAGACACGCTAAAAATAAACAAATATGACGTCACAAAGCTTATCCCCCCCCCCATATTTTCTACTAAAAAATGGACATGTCTCAAAACAGTTTTTTGTATTTTAAGTTTGTATTTAGTGTAAGACTGCATTCTAATATCGTAACTCGCGAGGAGCAATTTGAAACATCATTAAATAAATGTATTGTATGCAACCAGATATTTAAGTGGAGCTTTCGTTTAAAGTTGTGCATTTTTTTATTTGACTTCACATTTCTTAAATACCTCCATCACTCGTGTCACACATCTCACTAAAGTGTGACCCCCTCCCCCCCCCCATCCTTTTAGATGCGTGTCGTCATTTATGGACGGCCCCTAACGTATTAATTAGTATGTTGTACATAACTATTTGTTAAATATACTTACATGAGCATTTATTCATCACTTATGTCGTCTTCCTTATAAATCTTATTGGCAATCTTATCAGCAATCTTGGCATTATTCGTATTTTATCTATTATAGACGCTTCTTTTATACAGAATATTATTGAGTCCTACTTTTATCCCTGTTTTTGTCTAGTCTTGCATTTTTAAATCCTTTATATTAACTCGTGGTGTCTGCTTGCTTGCACCCTTACTTGTCGCCAAAACTTTGGATCAATTTTTAACCCACTTCCTCGAAAGCTAGCGAGCTGAAATTTTGCAGGCAGTTTCGTACTGATGATATAAACAAATGTTAACAATTTCAGATCGATAACAAGTACCGTAATTGAATTATTGATTTTTTAGATTATTTTATTTATTCCTATGTATCATGTTATTTTTTGAGATAGAATGTAAGGGTGCGCAGTATATTGAACAACCTTTCTGTCGCGCAATAAGGTGCGTATTTTATTGACAACACTTTTTATAAACATATTCCAGATCGGTACGCATTATATTAAAGATGTTTTACGACACAACTACAATTTTGTATTTTTGGATGGTTTTGCGCTGCGTATTTAAATGAACATTATTTTAGTTACTTCTCGTACATTAAGGATTTATAGTCAAAAATATTTTTTACGCGTTTTTTTATTATTTGAATTTTACATGTTGATAAAGTTTTAAATGTTGATAGAGTTTTGGTTTTCCTCGTTTCATCAGGTAATCCATTCCACTTCCGAAACCCGGCCGGAAATAACGATAATTTTTATGTGTTTGTTGTTGCATACAACATAGGAAAAGTGTTTTTATAACTATGTCTATCTGAGGGTTGTATTAGATTATCTTTGGTTTCTGCAATGAATACTTGAAATAACATTCTCTCAACGCAAGCACAAGAAAATGGTAGCGCTGTTCAGTTTGTCGAGGTCTAATAAAATTGAATATTTTGGCTCATTCAAGGTCTTTTAACTTGTACCAGATTTCTTTAGACAGATGGCACGGCAGCAGTGCCATCTTTCCAAAGATAGTATGATATTATTAGATATCATAATGTAAAATGACAAAGCGGCTGAAAAAACTGTTGTCACCTACTGCTTAATTTATTTTTTTTAAAATCTAATTTATTTAGGATATTAATTGCACATATTTATTAATGTTGTACTGAAATATCGTTAATTTAATTTTTTAAAGAAAAACCTAGATTATGGCTATTTTTAAAATAAGAGCTAGAAACCTAGACAAGGTCGAGAAAACATATATCGAAATCAATAGGTACATTAGATACGAGCAGCATGTTGAATTAATATGCAAATGCTAAATATTTTTTATTATAAATGTGCACTATTCATTGTTTTCGCTACATTAACCAAAAGATATTAAAATTTAGCCATTAAGAACAATGGATTATGTCTAACTTTTAAATAAAAATTATATTTACTTATAAATTTTTAATTTAAAAAATTTAATTATGATGTACTAAATACTGCAATATTTAGATAAAATTTGTAAAAAAATGTGAATTGGATTATTTCCCTTGATTGCAATGACTCTTTCGTATTTATTTGGACACGGGTGTCATAATAAAGAACTAACGCAAACATAGGAAAAAATAATAATTTATTAATTATCATTTCAATTTTTAAAACAATCTATAGCCTCACTTTGATTTCAGTGACATTTAGAATAATTGAAAAAGAAAAACACCAAAAAAGTAGTAAAGTACTGAGTTAGAAACTAAAGACTAAGATTGGGATCCAATTAATGCTAATAATACTAAAATTAATTTCATACTCTTTGTTAAACAAATGGTAGGTCGCTCAATCCTATCATCGGGAGATGACGTCATTAGTTCTTACATTAACAATTAATTTGTGTTGTGAAAAAAAATAGTATTTTGTGTCAATGGCTGTAGTTGTTGTTGACAGGGCGGGGAATGAATGGGCGTGCTGTAGTGGTCAAATAAACAAATGTTTTTTAAAATGTTTATGTGTGAGGCGGTCAGGACGTCACAAAACAACGAATATTTCTGCAATAAAGTGTATGTGTGAGGCTGGCAGGACGTCACAAAACAACGAATATTTCTGCAATAAAGTATAATGTGTGAGGCTGTCTGGACGTCACAAAACAACGAATATTTCTGCATAAAGCCTTCTTCTGCGAACAAACAAAATCAAAACATTAATAGCAGTACGAATATAAAATAAAATTTAGCTGTAGTGTTATGTCCAGTTATCGATCAACCAGAGAAACTAAAAAAGAGTTGTACACATTTTTAATATAAGGCACTGGTAGTCCTATAAAGCAGTGGTAGTCCTATAAGGCACTGGTAGTCCTATAAGGCAGTGGTAGTCCTATAAGGCACTGGTAGTCCTATAAGGCACTGGTAGTCCTATAAGGCAGTGGTCCCAAACCCCAGGGCTGCGAACCGGTATTAGGAGGATACGTAACTAGTACCGGGCCACCAAAGGAAGATTAAATTTTTTACAGTTTATTTTTCAGTGGTGTATTTCTCTCGGGGTTGTGCATCTTTACATACACAGAAGGCAAACACTTGTAACCCGTTTAGGCGGAACATCGTAAAAAAAAACATGAATTACACGTTAGCACAACGGCATGTAATCAATTTTTCTCTCTTTAACTTATATCCTATTTTCTCTTGTTGGTAAGCTGATCTTCTTCTATTTCCATATATCACAATTAGCAGTACTGTTTTCGAAACTTTCGTTGATACCTCATCAATGATGTGATTTGAAAGTTTCCTCTGGTGACGCTAGTACTATGGTGGATTAAAAGGAGGGGGGCATAACGGGCTAAAACTATGCTCTCCTGATGTGTGACAAGGAGCTAGACCTTCGTTGCTTCAATTGACAACTAAATTTGTAACCATGTCGACATACGTTTGTTTGATGCTACTTTAAATGGAAAGATAAAATAGTTATTATTTAACTTTAAGGAATCCTTTTAAATCAAAATTTTATTATTTCACTACAATGACATATATTATTCTAAAGCTTTACTTTAAAATATAACGTATCTTCGAAATTTGTTAGCTATTAAAATTAAATTTAAAACAAACAATCAATTATTTCCCTTGATCCCATTCGTATTGTACTTAAAATTGTTATGATGCATTATATCTAGAGAACTAAGCTAACAAGACGAACATAATGATACGTTCGGTATTCTTGAAATAACAAATATTTTATTTCAACTATACTGCTATTGAAATGAGAATTAAGAATAACAGGTAAATAATAATTGTCTTATTTTGTTTATAAAATATTGGTCGCTAAACATTTATATAGGACACTGATGTCATTACTTCTGCTCTACACAAGTGTTTGCAGATTTGATGTTTTTATGTGACGTTGTACTTCCTATCTTACACAAACAAATTATATAATCAAAACAATTAATTAAAGCTCTATTAATTGACTAATAACAATACAAATTGGTGACATTCTTTTTTAAAGCGGTTTGGTTGTTTGACGCGGAAATCTGAAACTTCTCACTTCGCTACTTAAATTTAATTTAAAATAGTGTGTACAACATTTTAAAATTGCGGTTTGTAGTTTAGTTGCTTCAATAGTACGTGCGATTGTTTAGGATCGATTACTTTCATATATTGCCACAAAGGAAAAGAACTCACAGGGCTTGTTAAGAAAAAAATGGATTAAAGATGGGAATAATATGAACTGAGTAACAGTGAGGCTAATGGGTGGCTGAGTAACAGTGAGGCTAATGGGTGGCTGAGTAACAGTGAGGCTAATGGAGGGCGGAGTAACAGTGAGGCTAATGGGTGGCTGAGTAACAGTGAGGCTAATGGGTGGCTGAGTAACATTGAGGCTAATGGGTGGCTGAGTAACAGTGAGGATAATGGGTGGCTGAGTAACAGTGAGGCTAATGGGTGGCTGAGTAACAGTGAGGCTAATGGGTGGCTGAGTAACAGTGAGGCTAATGGAGGGCTGAGTAACAGTGAGGCTAATGGGTGGCTGAGTAACAGTGAGGCTAATGGAGGGCTGAGTAACAGTGAGGCTAATGGGTGGCTGAGTAACAGTGAGGCTAATGGGTGGCTGAGTAACAGTGAGGCTAATGGGTGGCTGAGTAACAGTGAGGCTAATGGGTGGGACATTTATAAGTATATAGAGGGGGCACATTTATAAGTATATAGAGGGGCTCGTTTATAAGTATACAGAGGGGCACATTAATAAGTATATAGAGGGGCTCATTTATAAGTATATAGAGCGGCCCATTTGTAAGTATATAGAGCGGCACGTTTATAAGTTTATAGAGCGGCCCATTTATAAATACATAGATGGGGACTTTTATAAGTATATAGAAGGGCACATTTATAAGTATATATATGGGCACCATTTGGACCCTTTGTAGGTTACGTGTTATTGTTTGGGGCAGGTCTACCTAAGCCACTGTTAATATGTTTTTGCCAAAATTTAGATTAAATTTTAAGTCCAATCATTGTGAGTAAACTGTTGCAATTATAGAAAAGAAATTTAAGGGGAGACAAATATTCATTTGTATATTTTAATATAAGATTTGGTGAAACGACGTATATCATTTGCGTGTCGCACTGAGAAAATGTTGTTTTTGTTTTAATTTAAACCGAGCAGGTCGCATAAAATTAAATTTATTTTGAGTCAAATGCACGAGAAACTACATTACATGGGTCTAGTTAAAGATTAGTGATCAAAACAACTGCACATTTTTGTTAGGTTAGAGATTTATTTACCTTTAATAGTAGACGCGTTAATCTATGTTGTACACTAGAACGAAGTCGATTGAAAGAAATTATCGAAGTTTTAAAAGAAAAAATTTACAAACAGGAGAATTACGAACTTGGAGAGAAATAAACTATTAAAGTAAAATTTAAA
This sequence comes from Ampullaceana balthica, assembly GCA_944989445.1. Lineage (NCBI taxonomy): Eukaryota > Metazoa > Mollusca > Gastropoda > Lymnaeidae > Ampullaceana > Ampullaceana balthica. The sequence goes on along the minus strand of CALYLW010001393.1, from coordinate 238,907 downwards.
TATACGATGCATGAGTAGTAACAGATTTTGTGAACATCAATATTGTTGTCATCATGAGAAAATACTATAATTACACAGCAATATAGTCTGCGGTCGCAATGTAAATGATTATTTTTAACGCAATTTCCCATGGGACAAATTGCGTTTATATATTTGAAAAATCTGTCCTGTCAGTTTGAGCTTGCACAAGTAATATACTATTTTTTTACGACGAGAATCTTTAATTTAAAATTATCATGCACACCTCCCAATGCCCACCTTGTATTAAAATATCAGCTCAAACAATGACGTCATAGCATAGCATTAGGGAGACGATAATTCAGTTAGTGAATTGGACTATTATCAATGTACATAATTCCCGTCGTCTGTATGTATGTATGTATGTATGTATGTATGTATGTATGTATGTATGTATGTATGTATGTATGTATGTATGTATGTATGTATGTATGTATGTATGTATGTATGTGTGGATGTAACGCTACTAATTTTAGAAATCAGCGCACCAAATTACTGCACAAATGCATCAAAAGGTGTGCAAATTAAAGATGCGCTGTAAAAAATATTAAATCACGTCATTGTTTTAGCTCATATTTTAATTTTCGAAAAGGGAACAATGTAAAAAGAGCATTTGATGATGGTTAATTATAACATCCAGGGGCGCCTTTTATAAAATACTTTGTGTACATTTCAGAAAGTTTAATGTTTCGTATTTATCAAACAAGGACATGTTAGTTGTGCTTTGAAAAAAGTGGGCGCCTTAACAAAAGTGCATTTTTTCAAAATAAATAGATTTCAGCTGAAAATTTCCGTCATTTTTTACGGGTGATAAGCCGCAGGTCTCTCCAGAGTTCCTACTTTTTATTCATTCACAGTCGTTTGACCAAACCCACCCCATTATGACAACTGTATATTTCAGGAAGTTTCACCCCTCACTTAATCATGAGCAGCGAATGCTACGCCGCGGGTAACCTAGAATTATTTATATAATCTGAACAAAAATTAAAATTTTGAGTAGAGAAAGCTTGTAATTCATTTAACAATGAATCCCTATTTATTGGGATCGAAGTAAAGTGGCATGCCACTTTAATAAAATTGAAATAAGGAATGTCAAGAAACGTAGATTACTTATAAAACAGACAAATTTAGTCATCAGTTATTTATTAAATTTCAAAGTTTTAACATTTTTAAAAATAAATACGATTTTTAAGATTAATCAATTTTTTAAACTTAATTTTACAATGCAAATATTTAATTTACAGTAAATGAAACATATACAAAACACAAAATATTTATATTATGTATCTTATTTTTAAAAATAAATTATTATGGTTTTTTCAAAATATAAATTACGATTTTCACATTTATTTTATTTTTTCAGTTTTGTAACGTTAACTCAGGATAAATACATCAGCACCGGTGCTTTGTAGTGCGTCATTTACGGGAAACAATATATCAATGCACGTCCAAAATGATTAAATTAATTTGTAAACATAACGTGTTCACTCCATAATGTGCTTATTTCTCCATTTTATAGTTAAAGGATATTTTATTGCATGTGTGTATTTGTATATAGTTATTTGAAAACCATACATTTCATGTTGAACACTTCATGGTTGTATTTTCTAAGAAATTTCACAAAAGGAACTGTTTAATAAGAACACTAACAAGAATTAGATACTTACGTAGACTGCATAAATGAAAAGACACATTAGGGATTTACCCGAGTTTGTTATGATAGTTTGGTAAATACTAACAGTGTGATGTCATTGAAACGATTTTTTCTTACATAAATCATAACATAAATAAACTATTCCTAAATATTAAATCTATTCGATAGTTTATTCGCAGTTAAATTTGATATTCAAATAACTGTAAAAGATAAATTAAGAACATAGACGGTATTTAATAACATGTGTATTATTGGACAATTTAAAGCTTTTAAAGTAACGAATGAAGTGGATGACACTTCGTAACAGAGAAGTTATGTCAGTTGTTTAAGCGAATAATAAGGCTATTTAATGGATAATAATTTTTTTTAAATTGTTTAAAAAGCTTTGTTCGCAGTTATAAAAAAAATACAATTTGATGCAAGGAATTAAAATTGCAGGGTCATATATTTTATTAAGTAATTAAAATTGGTATTAAAATAACAAATCTAAAATAACTTCAAATATTTATTCAAGCTTCAGATAAGCAAATCGTAACACTTTAAAAAGAGTATTATTTCAGGCACTCGTCATCTCATCAACTGTCGAGTATTTTAGGTACTGGTCATCACGTCAACTATGAAGTATCTCAGGCACTGGTCATCTATTCAACTGTCGAGTATCTCAGGAACTGGTCAGCACATCAACTGTCGAGTATCTGAGGAACTGGTCATTACATCAACTGTGAAGTATCTCAGGAACTGGTCATAACATCAACTGTGAAGTATCTCAGGAATTGGTCATCACATCAACTGTGAAGTCTCTCAGGAACTGGTCACCACATCAACTATGAAGTATCTCAGGAACTGGTCATCCCATCAACTGTGAAGTATCTCAGGAACTGTTCATCACATCAACTGTGAAGTATCTCAGGAGCTGGTCATCACATGAACTGTGATGTATCTCAGGAACTGGTCATCACATCAACTATGAAGTATCTCAGGAACTGGTCATCACATCAACTATGAAGTATCTCAGGAACTGGACATCACTTCAACTGTGAAGTATCTCAGGAAATGGTCATCACATCAACTATGAAGAATCTCATGAACTGGTCATCACATCAACTATGAAGTATCTCATGAACTTGTCATCACATCAACTATGAAGTATCTCAGGAACTGGTCATGTAATAAAATGTCGAGCATCTCAGGAACTGGTCAACACATCAACTGTGAAGTATCTCAGGAACTGGTAATCTCATCAACTGTGAAGTATCTCAGGAACTGGTCATCACATCAACTGTGAATTATCTCAAGAACTGGTCATCAAATCAACTGTGATGTATCTCAGGAACTGGTCATCACATAAACTGTGAAGTATCTCAGGAACTGGTCATCACATCAACTGTGAAGTATCTCAAGAACTGGTCATCACATCAACTGTGATGTATCTAAGGAACTGGTCATCACATCAACTGTGAAGTATCTCAGGAACTGGTCATCACATCAACTGTGAAGTATCTCAGGAACTGGTCATCTAATCAAACGTGTCAGGCAGAAGTTTACCATATCCTTAAATCTCCCTTTTACGTGTAAAGTTGCTCCATTGACTAGTGTAACTTTGTTTATCATTTTTATAAGTTTACATTTTTAAATCCATTATTTTAACTCGTGGTGTCTGCTAAAGGCGACGCTGAAAAAACTTTGGATCGATTTTAACCCCTTTTCTCATAAGCTAGCGAGTTGAAATTTTGCAAGCAGGCTTGGGTAAAAGGAAAAATCTTATTACCCCCATCACATTGTGGAGGGCTAAATTGTGGATGGAGGGCCTTTCTCAGTGTTGTCGGTATGTAAAAGCTAAGTTGGCTTCCTTTCATATGAAACATCAGACACCGCTTTTCATTCATGTCAAGCCTTCTCGCCGGTATGGCTGTTTCCCCCTCTCAATATCAACATTGTCCTTGATTAATCTGCGCTATTACTCCATTTTCCCTAACTCGAAAAATCTGTAAGTCGTATTTTGTTTCCGGTCTTGTAGAGTTCAACTTAGAGAGGTCCGACTGTATTAGATGAATTTGATATTAAAACTTAAGCGTGTTAAAATAAGTTTATACGAATATACGCGTGAAATAAAAATATTGATTAACTATAAAAAATGAAGAAATAGCAATAATTTGCAGAGAACACATTATATTTACTAATTAATAGAATCATTTTTGAGGTGCATTCAAATTGAGTTTCCCGTCAGTGACACACTACAAAGCACCGGTACTAATATATTTAACTAGAAAAATACCCACACTTTGTAGCGGGAATGTGCTGACCCTTTATCCACGTATTAGTTGCTGGTTATTATAATTTTTATTTGCCAAGTTAAATTTCAGATTCATCTATTTAGTTAAAATCTTATGAGAAACAAATATATTCCATTTTACCGCGTGAGTTGTTTTCACTGAACTCAGTGCCTTTTAACATAACCTTACTATTTAAAAGATATGATTTACTAAATAATGATTCTTGCCGACCATAATAACTAAATTGACAATTTCATTCCCACTTGTACAAAATTAACATAACTTATAGGTTTTCCGTAAGAGCTCTACTACCCTCCTCACTCAAAAATTTAATATATAATTACGAAACTGCATCGTATCGCAATTGCAAGTTGTATAATATTTGTAACCACGTCTCTGAGATAAAGAACATATGGCACTATCCCTTTAAAATGCAAAAGCTAAGTGACTCATAGCGCAAATAAATAAAATTATAAATGCACTTTCTAAAATATTTTTTTTTAAAAACCGGTCGTATTAAAATGATATAAGAAAATGTGCACACCATATTTAGACAATATAGAAAGCTGGCCGCATAAAATAAAGTCTTGTTATAAAGTAAATGTACTGGACCAAAATAACTCCTCCTTTTGACGTATTCATAATTGTTGTAACAGGGAAATAATATTTATCATTTTTTATGTCTCTATATTTTACGATTTATATTTACGGTTTATATGCAATGTGTATAATTTCAAAAAGGAATCTCTTTTTTTTTGTTCCCTATTTCGGATAAGGCATCATATTTTTTTAAATTATACTCAATGCACACACACACCAGATTTTATATCTGAAAAATAAAATAAAAATGAAAAAAAAAGATTCAACCGTGTGTTATAAGTGCATCTTAAAAATGATTAAAAGGCAATTTTAGAAATTGCCTATGCTATTCTGATTACAAAGGAATGAACATAAAAACATATTCAATTCGCAATTCATATTAATTAAGCGTTTTCAGGATCACTTCATTAAATTTACTCAAGTTTTGTTAATACGTTCGTTAGCGAAAGTTTATAATGTATAGTGTATATAAAGCTTAAGTAAACTTTTCTACAGTGTAAGTTTATTTGACATAGGCCATGATATTCAACATAAAATAAACTCGCTACATCTATGGTTTTTAATTAAATGTCGAATTATGAATTAAATTTTTTAAATCCCAATTTTATTCATTGCATTTAAAATATTAATACAATGCATCGTTAAAATCATTGAAATAAAATAATTTAAACGCATATGTAATATATAAAGCTCAGTTGATATTTTTATGTTTGTTTGTTTGTATCCATTTAAAAAAAGGCCACTGCTTTGTTGACATTTTTCCAAAAGATCCCTGCCACTGTCGTGACTAAAATAGCTCTTATATATTTACGACATTGCATCGTAACACAATTGTAATTAATACAATATTTGCAACAGCGTCTGTGAGATAAAGATAATAAAGATAAATAAAGAAATTAGACTATATTCCTAATTTAAAAAAAACAAACAAAACAAATCAATTTTGTGTTAAAAACGCATGTGAAACCATGACAATAATTGATTTTTTAAAATGGCCTATGTTAATCCATCATAAAAGAATGATCATAACATATTCAATTCGAAATACAAAACAATTAAGCGTTTTCAGGATCACTTTATTTAATTTAATCTACTTATGTTAATAGGTCCGGTAGCCTAAGTTTAAATAGTATAAGTGTATAGGTTATGTAAAAAACAATAGTTTATGTAAAAGACAAACAAAAAATAAATGTTATATTAATAGGACACAGCTAAATTTAAGATGCGTACACGAAAATATGCGCACAGTAATCAGGCGATAAAAGATTTTAGAACGCGCACCGATAAAAATGAAGCCTTGAAAAAAATACTAACACAATTATTACATAAATAGGTTTTTCTTAAATGTCAAGTTATGGAACAGAAAATAATTAAAACAAATTCGCAATTAAATTTAAACGTGTAAACAATTAAATCTAATGCATCGTGTGTCAGTTGTAATTAAATATGCTTAATGTCTATCTAATTTATAGAAAGTAACAATAAAGAAAATGACAATTCTTTGTACGACACAGCTCTAAGTATGAAGCGTACACGAAAATGTGCGCACCGTAATTAGACATTATAATATATTTTGAATGCGCACGGCTGAAAATAAAGTATTGGGGGAAAAAAACGTCCCCAAAAGTAACTCGCTTTGAACGGCCGCGTAAATTTGTTCAATACAGAAATGAGGTTAAATTTTTTATTCTTTGTCTCTGCATTTTCTGATTATTTAATTTACGGCATTCGGGCAAAAGGGACAATTACAAAAACTAACTTAAAACCACATTCAGGGTAAAAGGAACCGTCCTGCCAAATTTGGTCCCCGTCCGTCATTTCGTTTTTCCGTGGCTGTCTAACAGAAAGTCGAAAAAGTGAAACATACAAACATACAAACATACAAACATATACAAACATACAAAGATACAAACACCAACTGAGCTTTATATATTAGATATTGCATTGTGTTTACAAAACTGAGAATAGTAGATGAATATAAAGATTTTGATATACTGATTTAAACCCATTAACATGTAATTCTAAATGTATGAGACATAACATAAAGAAAACTTGGCTTTTATAAATGTTTAATTTTATATAAATTTATAAATTCACATGCTATATAAAGTTCGGAAAAAAAAATACTATTAACAATATTATTTATCTTTAAAAAATATTAAAACTATAAAAACGTATTAATGACAATTATTTATTTATATGTCTCACAGTCATGGTGTTATCGTGTACATGTGATTGCCTTTTTAAATCCCTTATATTAACTTCGAAACCGTCTCTCTCTCTCTGTCTGACGTCATCTCTGTCTTGGGAAGGCGGAAAAACAAGAGTAAAAAATGACCCATTTTCCGTGATCCGATCGAGCTGAAATTTGGCACACGGACCCGTCTTACCTAACAATGCATAGTATCAAAATTTCAGATCGATCGAACGTACCGTAAATAAATTAAATTATTTTTAGTTTATCCTTATATAACGTATGTAATTCAAATTCAAGGTTTGTTATTGTTTTTTTCCACGTGAGTTTGAGTTGACGCTTAGACGTCGACCGTCGTGCCAACACCCCCTCACGTCCCATCCCCCGTTAAAAGACAGGGGACATCACTCTGTGTCAGTCTGTAAATATTTGTGGCGTTGGAAAATAATCAATACTTATAATTATGACTCAAATATAAGGGATTTATAGTAGAAAACTTTGTTTTTACGGGTTTGTTTTATTTACCACGTTTTTATTAACTCGCTTTCGTTCCTGTGGCATTGTTTGTTTGTCTGTCCACAATTTTTCAAATCTGCCTACGTAAAATTAAACCACATCTGATGTTCCTAGAGATCTCAAACATTTACCATAGATAGATCTTGGATGACAATGCATTGTTTCAAAATTTCAGATTGATCGAATATACCGTTATTAAATGATTGACCTTTTTAGTTTATCTATATTTTATTATATACTTGCTTTCGTGTCTGTCTGTCCGCAATTTTTCAAATTTGCCAACGTAAAATTAAACCACTTCTACTGGTCCTAGAGAGCTCAAACTTTTACCACAGATAGATATTGGTTGACAATACATTGTATCAACATTTCAGATCGATCGAATGTACCGTTATTAAATTAATGCATTTCTTTGTTTATCTTTATATAAGCATCTATACCCGCCTGCCGCAATAAAATTTCACATGTCGAGTTTACCCCGTGACCTCATCGCTTTGTTATTAAACGTTGGGTGGGCGCTGATGAGTTGTTTGGTAAAAATAAATAGAGGTTAAAAAAATATTGTTAAAAACCACGTTTTTATTAGTGGACTAAAAAGAATAAAATAAATAAAGGTAAAAAAATGATTTTTAAAAACCACGTTTTTACAAGTGGACTAAAAAGAAGAAAATAATTTAAAACTTGTAAGTTTAAGTACTTCGATTTAAGATTTAATATGACTAAAATCGTGGGGAGGGTGTTTGGTATAAAAATTAAAGATTTCTAATTTAGAAGGCAAAAAAGATGTCTATAAGAGAGAGAATTAGTGAACCGCATATGTTAAACCTCATAAAGCGCCCGCCGCACATTTTTAGTCATATTAAATGGAAGTACTTGAACTTACAAGTTTTAAATTATTTTCTCCTTTTTAGTCCACTTGTAAGAACGTGGTTTTTAAGAATCATTTTTTTACCTCTATTTATTTAACACGTTTTTATTAACTTGCTTTCGTTCGTGCGTGTCTGTCCACAATTTTTCAAATCTGCCAACGTAAAATTAAACCACTTCTGATGATCCTAGAGATCTCAAAATTTTACCACATATAGATATTGGATGACAATGCATTGTATTAAAATTGCAGATCGATCGAACGTAACGTTATTAAATTATTGATTTTTTTTAGTTTATCTATATATAAGTCAATGTATTATCCGTCTGCTATTTTTGTTCACGTGTCAACTCAGTTAACCCCGTGACCTAACATTGGGCGGCGCTTATGAGGTGTTTGGTAAAATAAATAGAGGTAAAAAAAAATTAAAAGGGGAGTTACATCATTGAAGAAAATTGAATAAGAAAGCAGTCTGAATATGTATTAGTGCAGTGTTTCAATTGATAAGCGATGGTGTTTGTCCATATCTTTGTGTTTGTTTGTGTTGGGTCTAAAATGCCTCACCTCCATGCGGTTAGACCTGACAATCCATAAAATATGGAAACCATGTAGGCAATTTGTATTTAATGAATTTTCTTATGTACCATAAAAGTAATATATACTCTATGATTTTACCCATAGACTAAAAAGAGTAAAATAAATGGATGTCGCAGTATAATTTTTAGAAACCACGTTTTTATAAGTGGACTAAAAAGAAGAAAATAATTTAAAACTTCTAAGTTGAAGTACTTTCATTTAATAAGACTAAAAACGTGGGGCGGGTATTTGGTATAAAAGTTAAAGATATATAATTAAGAAGGCAAAAGAGAATGTTAGCGAATGAGTGAACTGCATGTGTTAAACATCATAAGCGCCCGCCCCATGTTTTTATTCATATTAAATGAAAGTACTTGAACTTAGAAGTTTTAAATTATTTACTTCTCTTTAGTCCGCTTATAAAAACGTAATTTTTAAAAATCATATTTTTTAGGGCTGTTATCGATTGATTTAAATTTAATCGTTAACTTTTGAAAAATTATCGATTAATTAATCGATAATTTGTATTAAAACCAAAAATAGAAATTTATGACGTCATTAAACTGAACATTTCTCACGGACATTGAAAATTAAGAATATTTTGAACTAAATTTCATGATAATGTGTTGATTCTTGATTTGTGCATAAGGTGGTACGTCAGAGATGTATTTGATCCTTTAAAAGAGAATTGTTTATGGCAGTGGACACAGTAAACGTTTTCACCATCTTCGACTTTGCCATCCACAGTTAGCTTAAAAACAACATATTTGCTCAACTTTCTAGTTATATATTTAAATTTAACTGCGCTGATGCTGTCAGCAGAAGCCGTCTTAACGCATAGGCCCGTTGGGTATTTGCCCGGGGGCCCACGAGCATATGGGAATATCTTTATTTATCTATATTATGTATATTCATTTTTTATTCCTGCGGGGGAAGGGCCCAACACTATTTCTTTGCCCGGGGGCCCAAAATGGTGTAAAAACAGCTCTGGCTGTCAACCATTTTATAGTTGACGTCTGCCGGTCAACATAGATTAATAAAATAAATTTTAATATTACGCTGGAGATGTTTGTACGTAAAAATATATACATTAATTATTATTAGTTATTAATAATTTATTATTTATTACTAAATTTTTTAAAAAAATATTATAAATATTTTCTTAAATTTTAATCGAATTTTTATCCATTAAAATTAATTTAAGCGATATTTTATTGATAACATTTTTAACGATTAATCGAGAAATTAATCGAAAATTTCAGCAGCCCTAATATTTTTACATTTATCTATATATATATAAAAATCAAAGTCTGTATGTATGTATCTCCTTTATAGCTGACTAAACCATTCATCCGATCGCCACGAAACTTTTGGAAACTTTTCAGTACGCTCCTGGGATGGTAACTGTTTGCAAAATTTAACATTCATGGGGCGCCGGGGGCCCATAATATTATTTTTGTCATATATGAGCTATATAAACATTAGTTTAAGCGTTAGTTATTAAGTAAATTGATGAATCTTAACCAAACTTTGTATATTACTACTCGCTAGTCATTATTGAAATACTATATGGCATTAATTTCCTAATGTCCATTTCTTCGAGGCTGGGGGCCCAAAATGGCTATTTTCATGGACTTTTAATATTTTATTCCCCATTCAAGTAATAAAGATCTACATAAATATACAGAAATATATCCGCTATGAAATTGATTGAAATTAACAGGTGTTTTGAACTTGACATCTTTCTCTAATTGGGCCCTGGGGCCCTTAATGTCGTTTTTTTGCTAATATGAGGGATATAAAAATTAGTTTTTGTGATAGTTACTGGGTAAACAAATCAATCTTAACCAAACTTTGTAAATAAAAACTTGGTAGCCCATATTAAAATAAAAAGGGCACTGCAAGTCTTTTGTACAATCGTTCAGGGCTGCGGGCCCCAAATGTCTTGTTTTTCGAATATGTTTGAGATATTATTTGCCATTCTATTTTTAACGATCATGAGTAATATATCCATGATGAAACTGAAATAAAATGAACAGCATGTTGAAATTTATATCTTACATCGATTGGGCCGGGGGCCCCAAATGTCTTTTTTCATATATGCTTGAGATATTATTTTTAGGGCTGCGGAAATTATCGATTAATTTCTCGATTAATCGTTAAAAAAATTATCGATGAAATATCGATTAAAATAATTTTAATCGACAAAAATTCGATTAAACTTTAAGAAAATATTTATATTTTTTAAAAATGTTTAGTAATAAATAATAAATTATTGATAATTAATAATAATTTATATATATTTTTTACGTACAAACATCTCCCGTAATATTAAAATGTATTTTATTAATTTATGTTGACCCGCAGACGTCAACTATAAAATTCCTGACAGCCAGAGCCGTCTTTACACCATTTTGGGCCCCCGGGCAAAGAAATAGTGTTGGGCCCTTCCCCCGCAGGAATAAAAATTGAATATACATAATATATATAAATAAACATGTTCCCATGGGGCCCATATGCTCGTGGGCCCCATGGCAAATGCCCAACGGGCCTATGCGTTAGGATGGCCCTGCTGACAGAGTCAGCGCAGTTAAATTTAAACATATAACTAGAAAGTTGAGCAAATATGTTGTTTTTAAGCTAACTGTGGATGGCAAAGTCGAAGATGGTGAAAACGTTTACTGTGTCCACTGCCATAAACAATTCTCTTTTAAAGGATCAAATACATCGCTGACCTTCTGCACAAATCAAGTATTAACACATTGTCATGAAATTTAGTTCAAAATATTCTTAATTTTCAATGTCCGTGAGAAATGTTCAGTTTAATGACGTCATAAATTTCTATTTTTGGTTTTAATCGAAATTATCGATTTATTTATCGATAATTTTTCAAAAGTTTACAATTAAATTTAAATTAATCGATAACAGCCCTAATTTTTGCCATTCTATTTTTAACGATCTTGAGAAATATATCCATGATTAAACTGAATTTAAATAAACAGCTTTTCAAAATGTACATCTTGAACCGAATGGGCCCGGGGGCCCTTTAATGTATTTTTTTATATTAGCTTAATAACATTAGTTTAATTGTTAGATAATGAGAAAATAACTGGATTTTGACCAAACTTGGTATATAAAACTTAAGAGCCTATATTAAATTACTATAGGGCACTGAACTCCAAATGTCCATTTCCTCGGGGCTGGGGTCCCTAAATTTGTTATCATTAAACTTACAGTATATTGTATTCCCATTCAATTTTACGCAATATTTAGCAATATAGATAAATATATTTATATATTTCTATGACAATGAACAGATTTTCGAACGTCATATGTTAAACTGATGGGCCCGGTGACCCTTAAAGTAATTTCATTTTTATCTATACATGTATATGTATTCCTTTATACTGAGATCGTTGCAACGCACGACGGGTCTGCTAGTTTATTATAAAAGGCATTCTATTTTATCCAAGTGGCACGTCACTTGACTTCAATCCCTATAATCTTGGGATACAGTGTCAATAAATTGCTTACCATTCCCTTATCGACGTTGTCCTAAAAAGAGGTTTATTTAGAGATATTAGAACGTTTATACAATTAGTAAATACATGGGAAAACACAAATTGCATATTAACAGTGTCTTTGTTTTTCACATAGCTAAATAATTTCTGATTATTTTAGGATTCTCTCATGGTGACAACAATATGGATGTTCTTACAAAATATATTATATGGATACAGGGCCGGTCTTAGCAATGGCTGGGCCTCGTGCGGCTTAGTATGAGAAACGGATTGTGCGGAGCCCAGTCTGGGTAGGGAAAAGGAATTAATAAGGATAATAAGTAAAAATTGAGATAGGCGGGTCCTATGAAAGTGCGCGGCTGTCACGAGATAATCACAAGATTAGTGACAGAGAGGTGAGCAGTTGTCAGAGTTGATTGAAAGTAATGGCGGATGTGTGGCCGATGTCTCCACATTGTGAAACCTCAAAGTTATACTTTTGTATATAATGTGAACATTAAAGTTATTTTGTTGACAATAGTATTTCAAGGATTTATTGCACGAAAGTTTGTATTGTGAGAACGCCTACAAAACACATATAAAAGTAAACCATTTACAGGGGCCAACTGTGGTCGCATAGTTTGCAGTGGCCTAAGGCGGGATATAAACTTTAAAAAAAATTAATTAATCACATCAAATAGATCACGTATCATTTTACATTGTTCTTTTTTCACAAATTAATATAAACCAAACCAATGACATCATGTCTTAATATTTTACAGCGAGTATTAGGCTCTGTTAATCTCGACACTAAAATGTTCATTATTTTACGTCTTAATTTTTAACATTTGTATCTGGAGTTATCCCGCAACTGACGGACGCGACTAGGCGCATTACATATTAGACAACTGTGTATCTTTTTTCTGCAACTACCGCACTAAAAAGCACTAGTACTGATTTGTTTAATATTATGTTTTACTTTAGACAAATTAGAGGTGTGGAGATTAATGTAGGAAAATGTAGAAGCCACATTCTTGCATATCTAACATATCCTATGATACGAGGTTGGATAGTGCACCACTGTAGAGGTGAATTACTATTATTTTATATTCTATGTAATCTAATATTATAATTAGTGGAATATTTAATTCAAAGCAAAATAGATTTTGAAAATCATTTTTAAAAAAAGAGTAATGACACTGTGAAATTAATAAAACTACTTACAGTGTATACTCATATGTAGGAATTTGTGTAGTTTCGGTGTGCTCCTAAAATGCTTAACTATTTATATATAGTGGCTTGCCACTTACATTCGCTCCCTTTAATTAGGGAAACCAGATTTAAAACTAATTTTCTCATTTTAAATGTTTAATGAGATTTAGTACTTTGTGGTAACAAATAAAGTCAATTAAATTAACCTCGCCTTAGTTAAACACTTGACTAAATACTGAATGATAATTTTACATTTAGTTTAAACGTTAAACTATTTCAACTCCTCAAAAAGCTGCTCGATGACATGCTAAAACATCTCTCAAAATCTGATCTCATCAGTTTGTTATAGATAAAGACATAAGTTATATGTTTTTTTTTCAAAGAAAGATCTTAATAAAGAAAAAAAAAGTGGAGACAGTAGGCATTTTTAATGAAACAAGGAGATTGGTGTCTGTAGACATTTTATAACAACTGTGTTAATAACAAGGAGATTGGGGTCTGTAGACATTTTATAACAACTGTGTTAATAACAAGGAGATTGGGGTCTCTAGACATTTTATAACAACTGTGTTAATAACAAGGAGATTGGGGCCTGTAGACATTTTATAACAACTGTGTGTTAATAACAAGGAGATTGGGGTCTGTAGACATTTTATAACAACTGTGTTAATAACAAGGAGATTGGGGCCTGTAGACATTTTATAACAACTGTGTTAATAACAAGGAGATTGGGGCTGTAGACATTTTATAACAACTGTGTTAATAACAAGGAGATTGGGGTCTGTAGACATTTTATAACAACTGTGTTAATAACAAGGAGATTGGGGCCTGTAGACATTTTATAACAACTGTGTTAATAACAAGGAGATTGGGGCCTGTAGACATTTTATAACAACTGTGTTAATAACAAGGAGATTGGGGTCTGTAGACATTTTATAACAACTGTGTTAATAACAAGGAGATTGGGGTCTCTAGACATTTTATAACAACTGTGTTAATAACAAGGAGATTGGGGCCTGTAGACATTTTATAACAACTGTGTTAATAACAAGGAGATTGGGGTCTGTAGACATTTTATAAAAACTGTGTTAATAACAAGGAGATTGGGGCCTGTAGACATTTTATAACAACTGTGTTAATAACAAGGAGATTGTGGTCTGTAGACATTTTATAACAACTGTGTTAATAACAAGGAGATTGGGGTCTCTAGACATTTTATAACAACTGTGTTAATAACAAGGAGATTGGGGCCTGTAGACATTTTATAACAACTGTGTTAATAACAAGGAGATTGGGTCTGTAGACATTTTATAACAACTGTGTTAATAACAAGGAGATTGGGGCCTGTATACATTTTATAACAACTGTGTTAATAACAAGGAGATTGGGGCCTGTAGACATTTTATAACAACTGTGTTAATAACAAGGAGATTGGGGCCTGTAGACATTTTATAACAACTGTGTTAATAACAAGGAGATTGGGGCCTGTAGACATTTTATAACAACTGTGTTAATAACAAGGAGATTGGGGCCTGTATACATTTTATAACAACTGTGTTAATAACAAGGAGATTGTGGTCTGTAGACATTTTATAACAACTGTGTTAATAACAAGGAGATTGGGGTCTGTAGACATTTTATAACAACTGTGTTAATAAAAAGGAGATTGGGGTCTCTAGACATTTTATAACAACTGTGTTAATAACAAGGAGATTGGAGCCTGTAGACATTTTATAAAAACTGTGTTAATAACAAGGAGATTGGGTCTGTAGACATTTTATAACAACTGTGTTAATAACAAGGAGATTGGGGCCTGTAGACATTTTATAACAACTGTGTTAATAACAAGGAGATTGTGGTCTGTAGACATTTTATAACAACTGTGTTAATAACAAGAGGTTGGGGCCTGTAGACATTTTATAACAACTGTGTTAATAACAAGGAGATTGGGGCCTGTAGACATTTTATAACAACTGTGTTAATAACAAGGAGATTGGGGCCTGTAGACATTTTATAACAACTGTGTTAATAACAAGGAGATTGGGGCCTGTAGACATTTTATAACAACTGTGTTAATAACAAGGAGATTGTGGCCTGTAGACATTTTATAACAACTGTGTTAATAACAAGGAGATTGGGGCCTGTAGACATTTTATAACAACTGTGTTAGTAACGAGGAGATTGGGTCCTGTAGACATTTTATAACAACTGTGTTAATAACAAGGAGATTGGGGCCTGTAGACATTTTATAACAACTGTGTTAATAACAAGGAGATTGGGGCATATAGACATTTTATAACAACTGTGTTAATAACAAGAGACTGTAGATAACTGTTGCAGTATGATACCTACCTTGTGATGATTAAACACAAGCTACAACGGTTTTCAATATTTTTTCAAAGTTTTTTGTTGCAAAAAAAATAAAATTGTTAGATATAATAACTGTATGAAAAAACTCTCTACATTTTACAGTTATTTTGTCATTTAAATTTGTAACTATTACGTATAGATGAAATGCCCGTTTTGTATCAAAGAGATTGTTTAAATGAAAGATGTAAAAATATTTATGTTATAGGGGCGTCGTACTTTGTTTATACCGTCATTAAAGTAAGCGTTGTAAATATTTGTGAAGATTTTGTTATGATGTCTTACGAGTATAGATACAAAACTAAACAAAGTTTGTATTAGTTTTTTTTTAATAGCAAAATTCGTATGTAATTGTGGTTGCTCATTTTATAAAAAGACCAAATAAGGCTGTGGTTACACTGCACGCGAATTCGCCAATCTATATATATATAATTCTCTTCGTGGTCGGACCCTGCGAGGCAACAAGAAGCTGCATGTGCAACAGAAACTAATTTTAGTAAGCAGCGCACCAAATTACTGCACCAATGCATCACATGGTGTGCAAATTAAATATGCGCTGTAAAAAATAAATATATGACGTAATTGTGTTCGATGATATTTAAATTTTGTAAAAAGGGAACAATGTAATAAGAAAAGCCCGTAAAAAACCAAGTTTTTGACTATAAATCCTTTATGTACGAGAAGGAATTAAAAGAATGTTCATTATAATACGCAGCGCCAGACCATCCAGAAATACAAAATTGCAGTTGTGTCGTAAAACATGTTTAATATAATGCGCACCGATCAGGAATATGTTTATAAAAAGAGCTGTCAATAAAATACGCACCTTATTGCGCGACAGAAAGGTTGTTCAATATAATACGCACCGCGACGCTCTATCTCAAAAAATAGCATGATACATAGGAATAAATAAAATAATCTAAAAAATCAATAATTTAATTACGGTACATGCGATCGATCTGAAATTTTGATACATTGTTTTTATCATCGGTACAAAACTGCCTGCAAAATTTCAGCTCGCTATCTTGCGAGCAAGTGGGTTAAAAATCGATCAAAAGTTTTGGCGACAAGCAAGCAAGCAAGGTCGGTCGGCCGCAGACACCACGAGTTAATATAAAGGATTTAATAAGAAAAACCCGTAAAAAACAAGTTTTTGACTATAAATCCTTTATGTACGAGAAGTAATTAAAAGAATGTTCATTATAATACGCAGCGCCAGACCATCCAGAAATACAAAATTGCAGTTGTGTCGTAAAACATGTTTAATATAATGCGCACCGATCAGGAATATGTTTATAAAAAGAGCTGTCAATAAAATACGCACCTTATTGCGCGACAGAAAGGTTGTTCAATATAATACGCACCGCGACGCTCTATCTAAAAAAATAGCATGATACATAGGAATAAATAAAATAATCTAAAAAATCAATAATTTAATTACGGTACATGCGATCGATCTGAAATTTTGATACATTGTTTTTATCATCGGTACGAAACTGCCTGCAAAATTTCAGCTCGCTATCTTGCGAGCAAGTGGGTTAAAAATCGATCAAAAGTTTTGGCGACAAGCAAGCAAGGTCGGTCCGCCGCAGACACCACGAGTTAATATAAAGGATTTAAAAAGAGGATTTGATGATGGTTAATAATAACATCAAAAAACAAAGAGGGCGCCTTAGGCGCCCTATAACCCCTATTATAAAATACTTTGTGTGCATTTCAGGAAGTTTAATATTTCGTATTGATCAAACAAGGACAAGTTAGTTGAGCTTTTGAAAAAGGTCGGCGCCGTAGGCGCCTTAAAAAAGTGCATTAAAGGGGTAAAAGAACTCTCCATGAGCAAGACTGCGGCGTATGCTACGCCGCGGGGCGTCTAGTCTAGTATAAGTGCGAACGCGCATCTGAAAAGTAATTTTGAGGGTTGTTACACTGCAAGCGTTTGCTTCAGCTGATATCGCGCGATTTTTATTGTTTGTCCTGACAACAGCCATTAACCTTCATACTTTTCTTTATTTAAACACACATTTTGAGTGTTGAATTTCATACATGTTTCCTAAGCCGCTGGCGCTAGAGTCACCGAAGTAGTTTGTCGTCCAAGAAGATTTTATTTTCATGAATTTTTGAGGATGAGACTTAAACATTTGTTTCAAGACTTAAGACCACGTATTGAAAGGAGTGCCCTAACACACTCACTGAGGTAAGTTATATATAGTAAGTTAATTTGTGTTTGAGTTTGAAAAAAATAATTTTAAAAAACTAATAAGGCTAATGATTGTTAACGTAAATTAATTACATTAGTTAACTACTTATTGAATAACTTGACAAATATCACTGTCATTTGTAAAAGTTTTGACTTGTTAGTGAAATTTTTATCACTTTAACGGTTTTTTATATATTTTTTTTACTAAGATTAAAATTAATTTTCAAATTCAAAGCTTATAAAATTCAGGGCTATAGACTATAGTAAAAGCAGCACATTATTATTTATTATTATTATAAAAATTTAGTTTGTTGCTGAGTTGTCTACAAAATATTAGATATTATAGATCATATTTAATATGCATTTTTTTCACTCATATGACACATTTTAATCTATATATATATAATTCTCTTTATGGTGGATCCATGCGAGGCAAGCTGCAAGTATGTGAAGCCAAGCATGACGAATGACCCTCACTGGGGTCAACTAATCACTGTTGGCAAGCGTGGTGGGATGAAAAGAAGAAAAAAAGAGGGATGGGTTGGGAGTGGTTGGCCACAAAGCTCTTGCCGTTCACTTGCATTGTTCCTTCACAGAAACGTGAGATTCGTAGTGTACTGGTTATCACGTCCGCCTCATACGGCTAAGGTCCTGGGTTCAAGCCCCAGCTAAAACTTGGTTTTTGTTTTTAATTTTTAAAAATGTCTGTTTGTGCCCGTTCTTTTACTCTTTTATTGCCAACAATAGCTGATGCGTAGCGTAGCATACGCCGCTAATGATTTAATGACTGGGGAAGACTTCCTGAAAGACACAGTTGTCAAAATGGGGTGGGTTTAGGCAAACGACTGTGAGTGATTGAAAAGAACGAACTCTGGAGAGAGCCGTGGCGTAGCATACGCCGCATACTTGCTCATCATAGACATTACAAAGAACGGTTGGGGGGGGGGTCGAGAGTACAGATACAAAAAGCAGCACTACGTAAATAAAAAATAATGAGTGAACGTAAAAAAATGCTACACTGAGTATCTGAGGTATTTGTTACCCGCCTTTAATTTAATTTTAATACTACCATCCCTTAAACATAAACTGTGATTGGCCGACCCTAACGAGAGTTAGTCATATTTAGAGTTGTTGTTTTCTTTTTTTTTGGAAACTGATTATCGATTATGTAACTCCGATTTTAAATCAATTTTTTTTAAATTTTTTTTTATTAGTAATATTTTTTTTATTTTTTAAATTTTTTTTTAAAAATTTACATACATATTTTATATGAATTGACAAATAAAATAAAATACAAATATTTGATTATAACAAATAAAATGTACATTATATATTATTTCTTAAAAGTAAAAACCTTAATTATCTTCTGTTATGTTTAATATCATGTTTTGAATTGTTTGTCTAAACATGTGTTCTAATGTTATGTTTGTGTAACTGTGGTTATGGAAAGAAGCCTTAAGTCTGTGATGCCATATGTGTTTTCTGTACTTTGAAAGTATTTTTAAGCTTATTGTTTGTTGTTTCTTGTTTATAGAGTCTGGTATTATGTTTAGTGTTATTGCTTTGTCTATATCTACCTTGTGTATTGTGCCTGCTTGTATGAATTGTTGGAGTGTGTTTTTAGTTTGTAAAATTGTATTGCATGTGAGATATAAATGTTGTTCAGTCTCATCAGCTCCTGACCTACAGAGTGGACAGCCTATTCTTGCCCCTCTGTCTTTATAATTTCTTGATGAGACTGGTGTTGTATTGTAAACTAGTCTGTAAGTTATTTCTTTTTCTTTATTTGGTATTTCTTTGATATGTGTATTTTTAAAAGTTTCCTCAGTGTTTGTAATTCCATAAACTTGTGTCCATTTAATTCTATTGTTCTATTTTTTATTGATTTTAAATCAATTCATAACAGTGTGGTATAACATTGTCGACTCTTTACCCCTATTGGGCAAAATAATAAATGATGGTAGTTGTAAAAAAATATACTTTTCTAAATTTGAAATAACTAAGATATGAAAAATGTATTTTCCCTTTCAATAAAACATTTATATTAATAATATTTTGTTACATGTTATACGAAATTTATACAATACAAATAAATAATACTATCACGCATAGACGTGTAAATTGATATTTAACCGAAGTTAAAAAATGTAATATGATATTCTATTTAGTCTTGCAACTTAAGTTGTCTCAATTACAACCACATATAAAGTATGTCAATAGCAGTGCTTTTAGGTGCAGTGATCACAGAAACAAATTTCATCGCACGTAAAATGTAATAATAGAAAGTTTTTTAATTTGATAATTTTTCATATTATGTATATGTGAGTACAAAATTAGGTCAAAGGTTTTATTTCCTTTTAAATATGCTGAACGGGTTTTATCTAATGTATTATATAATTTACTGGCAAAACAAAAATAACAATTATTCAACACAATCAAACTAACAGACTACACTAACAATAAAAAAAACTCTAACAAACTCTAACCATAACAATCAAAAATGTTTACGGGCAGACCAACAACACTACTAAACATACAACTTTTACATACAGACAATACTAACACTCAGTTATCTCTTACATTTAGGAAACACAAACAGACAGCTTTCAGAAAGACAACCTTAAAAATTATACAAATCTTATAAACAAAAACCACTAACAATAGGACAACATTTACAAAGTGACAGATAACTCAAAACATCAGACAACTCTTACAGACAAATAATAATATCAAACAAAACAACTCTTACAGACAGACAACACTAACTTATCCATTGATAAAAGAAAGTGATAAACCCAATTCCCCAACTTATTACATTGATAAAAAAAAATGTGTCTTGTAATGACCTCATTTAGCAAAATATGACGATATTTCATTTAAGACTAAGAGGATTGTATGACAAAATTATATACAGAGAGTCCTCGGGTTACGCCGGTCCCGACTTACTCAGCTTCGTCGTTACGAACACGCCCCCATAAAAATATTTTATAACAAGTAATAAAAACGCCAAAGATTATTTAAACTCAACTGCCAACACTGAATTTACGTTTTTTTTATTCAAGGGAAATCATCCCAGATTACATTAAAAGTCTTTTCAAATCAGTAATTCTGAAAGTAAACAATACATGAAATCATATTCCTTCACGCTACATCACACCAATAATGTTTCAATATAATGTGCACCGGCACCAATCTAACATTAGCATTCACAAAGCGGGAAAACCCCATTAACTATCATTCTGTATTACATTAAAAGTCATTTTAAATCAATAATTATGAAAGTAAACAAAAAAATTGTTATCTACAAATTGTCGTTGGAATTACGAGAGTCAAAGGAAAACAGTTAATGTCAAGAAATCCTTGTCCAACATTGTTTTAAATATTATTAGCTATCGTTTGACGTTTGTTCCAACCCGATAACTGTTATGGTTGGTAAGAAGTTGACAAAATACTGATATTTTTTCGTTTTTCTTTTTTTCCAGGAAATCCAGTAAACCTTTTCGGTATTTTTTGGCCCTTGCACATCCTAGAGACCTCCTTAACATATTTGCACAAGACCCGAACCATCTATATTTAATGGTTCAGGAGTAGTTGTTGGATTAAGCCTTACAGACATTTCAAATATCTAAACGCAATTTTTCCTATAAATAATATAAAAGCCCAAGTCACAGGTTGGATGTGGTACGCTGAGGAACGATTTACAACAGTCTATAGCAGTTAAAAAGTCGTGTGGTGATTAGCATTGTAAAAATATTTAATATGACGTAATTGTTTGATATTATATTTAATAAAAGGTGTGCATCAAAAGGTGTGCAAATTAATTACAAATTAAAGACGCGCTGTAAAAAATATATTATATGACGTAGATGTTTTAGCTTATATCTTAATTTTGGAAAAGGCAGCGATGTAAGAATAGGATTTCAGGATTTATAATTATAAAATTATTAAAATACTTTGTGTACATTTCAGGAAGTTTAATATGTCGTATTTATTTATTATAATTTACTTGGAATTTTGACAAAAAAAGTGGGCGCCGTAGGCGCCCTAATGCCTGTGTGGGCGCCGTGGGCGCCCTACAACCCCTAGTGTTAAAAATAGTTCGCATCATTCCGTCTTTATTTAAATCTTGTAATGTATAATTAGTTTTTTGATGTTGTAATGAAGTGTTTATTTTATATAGTACTGTACATAGAGTACTTTACAGTATATTGTAATATGTTTTATGTCGTAAGGAATTGTTTATTTTATGTTGTACTGTAAGTAGAGTACTTTACAATATATTGTAATATTTTGTTTATGTGGTAAGGAATTTTTTATTTTATGTAGTAAAATCACAGTATCTTGTAAAGTATACTTTTTATGTTTTAGGGATACAAAGACCGGCTCGTTCAGACTTAGTACATCCGCCATTTTGTTGTTTAAACCGTCTCTTCTTGAAAAATAAAAGGTTAATTCTTTAGTCCATTTGATTTCATTTGTTCATTTACACAAAGTCATATTAAAATAAGAAAGAAAGAAAAAAATTCCATTTTCATTAAATTTTCTATTAAATTTATTATATCGTTATAAATTGTCTATTATTAGTTATTAATCGTTAACATCTGCTACCTTAGTTTCTGCAGTTTAATTTATGTATGTGTGGTTTGTGTTCTGGTGTTTTATTTTAGATATAATAGTTAGAAACTTAAGATCAAATTAGCATTTTTCTATGTTGTTAAAAATGGCGAGTGGAGTTGTTTTTCCCGCTAGCGATGCACCACAAAGCACCGCTAATGTTGTATTTACGATGAATTTCAGTGTTGTTGTTTTTTTTTACCAAACTTTGGATAATTTAATGATAAGAATTTTCTTTCTTTAAAAAATATTAATATTTATAATTTAAAATTTTATGTCTTTTAGAATTAAAAACTTGTGTTGCTTAGTTTTTTTTTATATGTTTATAACGTAAACAATGTATAGAAACAAAGCATTCGAAGGACAAATTAAATTTAAAATTGTAATATATAAAAAATTTAAAAGAACTATACACATTGTATACGCACTTTAACAAATATGCTCACATGACTGTTTCTGTAACCGTTGTTCTTGATCCTTGGCTTTCCTAATAGAAAACCACTCTATTTTATTCAAGTGCTATTTCACTTGATCTCGATCCCTAAAAATAGGGATACAATGTCAATGAATAGTTAGGAGAATTCTACAACTGATAAAGCCTAAGTCCAATTTCAACAAACTAATTACACAGGTTTATGCCATAATTCTTAAAAATTACTAACTTATTATTGACTATGTTGTGCTACGGCGTCGTATCGCCTACGGCGCCCACATTTTTTAGGGCGCCTACGGCGCCCACCTTTTCCAAAAGCCCAACTAACTTGTCATTGTATGATAAATACGTAATATTAAACTTCCTTAAATGTACACAAAGTATTTTATAATAGGGGTTGAAGGGCGCCTGCGGCACCCACTTTTTATTGGTAAAAAGCCCAAGTAACTTATCCTTGTATGCTAAATACGAAATATTTCTAAATGTACACAAAGTATTTATATAATATTATTTTACAGTGCCAATCACAACATGATTTTTTAAACTAATACTAGAAAGCAGCGCACCACATTACTGCACCAAAAAAGTAACTCTTTGAGTCAGTCAGCACTGTTTACAACACAAATGCTGACGTCAAAGGTTCTTGAGTTTTTTGGTTAATGTTTACCTGAAACCAAAATGCTTATTATTTTTTTTAACTCTATATTTTCAATTTAAAAAAAAATAGCAGAGTGAAGTTCCTTAGTGTTACGGCATCGGTGATAATTAAGGGTGTTTATATTATACTAGTGTATCACCCGTCAAAAATGACGGATATTTTCAGCTGAAATCTATTTATTTTGAAAAAATTAATTTTTTTAAGGCGCCTACGGCGCCCACCTTTTTAAAAAGCCCAACTAACTTGTCCCTGTTTGATAAATACGAAATATTAAACTTTCTGAAATGTATACAAAGTATTTTATAATAAGGGTTGTAGGGCCCCTACGGCACCCCCTTTTTTTAAAATTGATTTTATAATTAACCATCATCAAATCCTCTTTTTAAAGTGATCCCTTTTCCAAAATTAAAATATGAGCTAACACAATGACGTCATATAATATTTTTTACAGCGCATCTTTAATGTGCACACCTTTTGATGCACACCTGGTATCAATATACATAAATCGCGTTGTTAAATATAAGATCAAACACTGACGTCATATAATACATTACATTCCATACATACATAAAGACGACGGGAATTATGTATATTGATATATTATATATATATTTAATATATATATATATATTATATATAAAAATTTATATATTTATTGTATAATTAACTTGCCTTTGTAGCCTAAATGTCTTTGAAATGGAAGATAAAAAATATATTTCAGTTTAAACATTAAAAAACCACTACAAACAGTGCTATGTCCAGAAATCAATGAATCAAATAAAAAAAAAGAAGAAGATAGTCGTAAAGTGGTTTATACATACTAAGGGAACATTGGACGCGATGAGATGCACTAGCAAAAAGTTAAATTTGAGAATAAACTATTTGAAGAAAGTTTGAAGCTCACACCAGATTGGTTGAATGTGTTGTTCTCACTGATGTGTTAAAACCATGGGATGAATGTGTTGTTCTCAATGATTTGTTCAAACCATGGGATGAATGCGTTGCTCTCACTGATGTGTTAAACCATATGATGAATGTGTTGTTCTAACTCATGTGTTAAAACCATGCGATGAAAGTGTTGTTCTCACTGATTTGTTAAAACCATGGGATGAATGCGTTGTTCTCCCTGATGTGTTAAAACCATGAGATGAATGTGTTGTTCTCACTGATGTGTTAAAACCATGAGATGAATGTGTTGTTCTCACTGATGTGTTAAAACCTTGTGGTGAATGTGTTGTTCTCACAGATGTGTTAAAACCATGGGATGAATGTGTTATTCTCACTGATGTGTTAAAACCATGGAATGAATGTGTTGTTCTCACTGATGTGTTAAAACCATAGAATGAATGTGTTGTTCTCAATTATGTTTTAAAACCATGGGATGAATGTGTTGTTCTCACTGATGTTTTAAAACCAAGGGATGAATGTGTTGTTCTCACTGATGTGTTAAAACCATGGGATGAATGTGTTGTTCTCACTGATGTTTTAAAACCATGGGATGAATGTGTTGTTCTCACTGATGTTTTAAAACCAAGGGATGAATGTGTTGTTCTCACTGATGTGTTAAAACCATGGGATGAATGTGTTGTTCTCACTGATGTGTTAAAACCATGCCGCACCACTCTAACATTTTGACTTATGAGAAACGAAGCTCAATAAGAGCAGGAAACTATATGGAAGATTGTGATGTAAGATACTATATTTACATCATCAAGATTTGCTCCGTGGTTATTCTAAACTGCTGCACGACATCGATCAGATATCTACCCGTGAACATTTGTGGTATTCTAAACTGCTGCGTCGATAAGATATATACCCGGGAACATTTGTACTTTCGTCAATAAGAGATCTACCCGGGAACATTTGTATTGTAGTCGATAAGATATCTACCCGGGAACATTTGTACTGACCATCTGGTCATGTAAGGATTTATTCATAAAATTGTTGTTTTACTTTTAAACTTTCATTTTATTCAGGAAGTAAGACATTAAGTAAAGAAACACTTTAGAAGACATTGAGAGCAGATCATTGGTAGTGAATCATATAATTAGATAATAATTGTTGGAAATAGTTCAATATAATCTCACTTACGAATGACCAATAAATAAACATAAAGTCAACCTCTCTATTTATTATAAATATAGACACAGAAGGACACATGGACAAGGTAATTCAGTGTTGATTTAGGCAATACAAATATCTATATATATGAGGGCTGTTAACGATTAATTTAAATTTAATCGTTAACTTTTAAAAAATTAACGATTAATTAATCGTTAATTTCGATTAAAGCCAAAAATTAAAAATTATGACTTCATAAGTAACACTTTTTAACCGTTCTTGTTGTAAATCTAAATAACACTCAAATGTCTCCTTTATATATCATCTTCTAACATAATACGCAAAAGATGAGTGTGTTGATATTATTTGTAATGACATAAGTGATGAGCGGGTCTAATTGACAATATAATCAGCGGAGTTGAACAATCGTTCACATAGCTTTAGATTATCTCAGCTAAAGTTTCCAAAACTGTAGTGGATGTTTGGTTTGCATGTAATATGTAAGCGAAGTGTTAGACCATGGCAGCAATGTTCCCTGCGCAGATATTTGACCGACGCCCCGCAGGAGTTTATAATCACCGCCAGCAAATTTTGTAAAATATTGCACACAAAATAGACGTTGTGCAACTTTGCACAAGAGGTTTTTTTTTAACTTTGCACATGGACCAACGACGCTTAGACTTAGTATAGGGAACATTGCATGGTAGGCAAACGATTTCTTTCAATGGACACAATAACCTTTATCGAAATCTACAACATTCACGTCAGTCATTAGTGTGAATCCAAATTTTTCTTGTAATCGTCCGAAAATTAGTTTATATTTATCGGCCGAAATATTTTACTTTTTGACTTCCAGTACATTTATAAGTAGTAGGTTGATTAATCGTTAAAAAAAATGTAATCGTTAAATTTTTTTAACGATTAATCGAGAAATTAATCGCTAAATTCCACAGCCCTACTGTATATATAATTCTCTACGTCACCCAACCATGCGAGACACCACGCAAGTACGCCGACTTTCTAACCCTCCTTTCAATAGTTTCAAAGTCCTGAAAGCGTCTTTGAAATTCGTCAGCCATAGATGTGATATCTGCAACATACTTCTGCATTTGCTAATTGAAGCTTCTTTCTAGAAAATTGTCTTGATTTCCTGTAGTGAAGGGAAATGTGTGGTATTAGGCTGCATTTGAAACATTTGCCTTTCAAAGAGTTGCAGCTTGTTCCCAAAAGCCTTGATATATGAATATAATTGGCTTAGCAATGCATTGTGCCCTTGATGATTTGTGTAGATTTCTTGTCAAAATATTCTATCCAAGAAGTATCAGATAGTTCTGTAATTGTTTGTTCAATGTAGTACCCAATTTATTTTTTAAGTGCGTAGAAGCGCTGACGTGCTGTCCCCCGACTGAGCCACGTTATACCATTGTGATACACATCTTCGAATTCTCCCTGGATGTCATTAAGATACTGATGAAACTGGCGGTGAAAAGGGGATTTAGAGCGAATAGATTTCATAGCCTTTTTCACTGGTTTAAGGACACGATCACATCAACGGTGTTTGGCACAAAGAACTTGTTGGTGAATGATACAGTGAAGTTTAAAATCTTTGCCTGTCTCTTCCCAGACTTTGATATACACACGCTTTGCTAGTCAACTGTGTTCATCAGTCCTGGCAGGGGCACCATCAGTAATAAAAACAGAGATTGTTTACTTGGTAATTTAACGTCATTGACAACAGAACAAACGGAAGTAACTAAATTTATTCCCGTTGTTTGGTTTTTAAGACTGAAAGTCTAGTAATTGGTAATCAACAAAATGTTATCGATTTTCGCCATCATTTGACATACTCAAAATAGTATAACATTTCGACTATTCTTATAATTATGATGTTTTAAAGAAATAATATGTCAGTCAATCAATTACTTCAGATAATGCCACGGGCCAGTTGAAATTGCTTCGCGGGCCGGACGTGGGACACCCCTGGCTTATATCATTTAAAATAAAAGACACCGCCTCTCATATTTCCAACCCGTGTACAGCTCCCTCTGGTCCGGCTGTTTCTTTTATATTTTTCCTAATTTGTTTTATTGTATTTTGTTGTGACTGTTTCATCATTGCTTTTTAACTGATATATTTTTATTAACAAGTTTATGAGTTTAGCGTATTTCATTGTATTTCGTAATATCTTTATAGGGGAAAAAACGTGTCTTTTTTTTTCTTCTTCTTTTTTTTTACATAAAATCATACACAGTAAATTGTTAGGTTTGGGTGTCACCCCCTGATGGGTGTCACCGGGGCGGCCCACGCCCTCCTAGTGACGCCACTGCTTATTCTCATTATTCCTGTTATTTGAAAGCTCTGCGAATCACTGCGAGGTTGTTTGACAACTGTCTATTGGTTTACTAGAACGGATTAATCGAGTTTGAGTCGTCCATCCATACGTAAGTAATATATTAAATTTTTTATTTACATTTAAAGAAATGATTCACTTCTGTTTTAGCTCCGTTGATTAAGTTAGTAAAAAGATATTATTAGTGTGTGCAACATTGCTGGTCTCATCGCAGTGACAGTGGACGAGACAAGTACATTTGATAGGTTAATTACTGTTAGATGTATTTAATTTAGGACAGTTTAAAGATAAAAAGCATGGATACTCGGAACAATGATTTGATAATTTATACGCAAGAGATATTATAATGAAACATTGTATGCAAAATATGGCTGTTATAACTATTTTAAAATTGGGGTTTTTGCACAAATTGTGAATCGAGGAATTTAAAATGGCTGTCCGATATCATGTGATTAAGAGTTGTGTTAGTTGGACGGATGCGCAATCTTTTAGGGTTGATAGGCTTAAACATCAATGAAATCTTCTTCAAACACAATTTTAATTTCAAGTTCTAGGTACTATTTCAAATTTGTTTTTAATTCTTATTATTTACTTAGTATAAATAGTTATTAATATTATTATTATTATTAATTTGTTTACGTATTTCCTCTGCACTGTAAATCTTGTGCATACCTAATAAATACGACTACATGGACTCGCCCAATTCACTAATTAGTTTGGAATTTAAAAATAAAACTATTCTGAATCTGAACAAGTGCTCAAAGTTAAATCTTCTGACTCTGATTAAAATATATTATTTGTATTTATTAGATTTTTGGCCTATTATAGTCTTGGTAGAAGTATTGTGCAATGTGTTAATAAATAGATTAATAGTTGTGACTATAGGCCTATAATTCCATCTTAATTTCTATACTTCATCTAGAGACCATGAATAACAATAATGACATCAAAGACAGTGATGAGCATGCTACTGACACTGATGGCACTGGTAACCAAGATACTGTACCAATACCTGCAATGAACTCTTCATTGAGTATCATTACAAAGCTAATATGTAAGTATGGTTTTAAGTTCAATAAAAAAAATCTTTTAGCGTTTAAGCATTGCCTTCGAAGAAATATTACACTTAATTCTAATTCTTATGGTATATTAATAAAATATTTTAATGGTATATTCCTTATTCCTCAGCGGGGGATATTCTTGATGGCCTTTGTGCATCATTTCTGGTAAAAGGAAAAGGGAGAAGACCACAGCCTCCACCAGTTCCTAGAACTTATAGTTTGATTTTCATGGTGCACATCATCAAGCTCCAGGGCAACAAGAGCAACAAGGATGTTACAAACTGGTTCAAGAAACTGTTTCCTGTAAGTCATTCCCAGCCTCAATTGATTTGTCAGAACAAATGGAGTGTGTGGTTTCTACTGTTGTGACACTTACTCTGACTAATTCTTTGATGGATTATTTAGCAACGCAACTTAAACTTAATTATTTGTCTTCAACCTTGGATAAGTGCAGTATTACTTTAGCTAATGTATTTACACCTCTTCATTTTGATAAAACAACCTGTAGTGAAGTCAATATTAATAATCAAATTCTTATAGATTTAGAACTTTTCAGATCTAAGGAATGGCGATGCAAGTCACAATTTATTGTTCATTGGCTATTAAATATATTACATTATGATGAAAATGATTCAGAACATAACACTATAGTTTGGATCTCTGAAATTTATGACTGACTCTTTAAAAATAAAATTTGATGATGATACCTGCTGCGAAGTATCACATTCATCAACTTGCTCTGGTTATAAAAGGAAATGCATTAAAAATATATAGTTTTGTAATACCAATATGACGTTATTTGAAGAAGAAGAAAAAATTGTAAAATTTTAATATTTAAAAAAAAATTGTGCGCTTGTTCTGCGGTGGCCCTAGTAAAACGGATTTTATAAATGAAAGTGCCTCAAGTATTTCTATTTGATATTCATTCACAAGATTTTAAAGGGTTATTAAAAAATACATTAAACAATTTAATATGATGTTTGATATGTTAAGTTTTTTGTCAAGGAGACATTTATTGTTAAATTTTTGTATCATTTCGTGCTGCTTTTTAAAATATATTTTTATGGGGTCGAGCATTGATAATATTTATGTAAGTTCATTTTTTATAAGTAGATATATCTGAGAAAATGTTAAAATGCTATTGATCCAATTGTGTTACGCAAAGCATTTTTTTAAACCTTTAATTTTTAAAAGTAACATGTGGTGAGTAAATTTGAAATTATTTTGAAGAATGCAGAGGTATTTAAATGCTATTGATTCACATTGCTTATTGTGCAGATTAAGATTATCTTTAAGTTGATGTATAATATGCTTATTTATGTCAATTGCATAAATTTGTGTGAATTTTTAAAATAGTGCATTTCGATTTTTGGTCGAAAAATACAATATGAAAAAGAAAATACATGCGAGATTTTTTATTATTTTTTTATGTAGCTGCATCAAAAAAGAAAATGGACTGAAACATTGTAAAAAAATTTAGTAACTTTACTAATTTCTAGATATCTCTGTCAATTTTCTTAGAAAATAATGTTCCTTGAACATGACCCACTTTGAAAAGTTTTTTAAAAAATGCTATTTTTGGCCCGTTTTTCAAAAACTGTGAAAATGATATAACTTTTTTGTTTATTAAAATAACTCTGTAGTTATTTTCCCAATGTCTTACAACTAAAAGTACTAAATACAACACTAATACAATCTAAGCTAGATGGAGGAATAAACTTGCAAGATATACAAACCAAAATACAAGCACTCAGAATAAAATTTATAGGACAAGCCATTAGGAAAAAATCAGAAAATACATTCACTCATTATTACTTAGGGATCAGATTAGGATATTTAACAGCAATAGATAATAGCACTGCACATTACATTGGAAGAAAACAATCGAAATATCATACAGCATGCATCAAAGCAATAAAAGGCAATGAAGAAGTATTACACAATACAACCAAAGAAATATATACACATTTAATAAAAAAACAAGCAACACCTCTGAACAATAGAATTAAATGGACACACGTTTATGGAATTACAAACACTGAGGACACATTTCAAAATACTCATATTAGAGAAATACCTAATCAAGAAAAAAAAACATACAGACTAATTTGCAATACAACACCAGTCTCATCAAGGAAATATAAGGACAGGCGGACAATAATAGGCTGTCCACTCTGTAGGTCAGAAGGAAATAGAAGGACAGAGGGGCAAGAATAGGCTGTCCACTCTGCAGGTCACAAGGAAATATAAGGACAGAGGGGCAAGAATAGGATGTCCACTCTGCAGGTCAGAAGGAAATATAAGGACAGAGGGGCAAGAATAGGCTGTCCACTCTGTAGGTCAGAGGCTGATGAGACTGAACAACATTTATATCTCAGATACAATACAATTTTACAAACTAAATCCACATTTCAAAAATTCATACCAGCAGGCACAATACACACAGTAGATATAGACAAAGCAATAACACTAAACATAATACCAGACTCTATAAACAAGAAACAGCATACAATACGTTTAAAGATACGTTCACAATACAGAAAACACATATGGCATTACAGATTGAAGGCATTTTTCAACAATCACAACTACACCAGCATAACATTAGAACCCATTTTTAGACAAACAATACAAAAAATGATTGAAAATTTACAAGAGATTAATTGAAATGTAATAAAATATTTGATATGCATTTATTTTGTTTCTATCAGAATAGTTTTAAATATAGAAAAATGTTTTTTAAATTCTAAATATTATGTGATTCTATGTAAATGCTTATACTATTACATTTAGAATAAGTTATGTTGTATCATGATGTACATAATTGTATTATTATACATGGATACTGTGTATCATTGATGTAAAATGAGTTTCTGTAAGCAATAATAAAAATTAAAAAATAAAAAATAAAAAAATAAAAAAAGATGAAACCTTTCGCCTTTTACTAAAGATTTCCGTGGAGAGGAGCAAATTAATGAGTCTAAACTCTAAAAGACTATTTTTCAAGCCCTACTTTAGTAGGGTCAAATAATGAATAAGTGGCCAGCACGGATTATGACTATCTCCCACAATTATGTGTACGTGTACGCCATGATAGAGTCGTGAACGAAACATGTACCGTATTGGGGATTTTCGCGCCATGCATTATTTAAGCCAAGATAGAAGAGATGGCAACTAAACTTTTATGAATTTTATTTTGTTTTTCACAATTCGATATGTTCAAGTAGGAAGACAATTACTGCACGTTTATTCAAACGCATTACTCAAAGAAAGACCATGCGGGAAAATGTGATCATCAATTAATGAAAACAAAACGTTTCAATGAAATTATACAGACACCATCATTGATGTGTTCTTCATTTCATGAATTTTTCAAACAATGTTGCTTTTGCACACTTTTAAGTATTGTGTTCTAACAATATCTCAATTTCTTGCTACCGCGTGAATCATGTTAATGGGTTATCTTTCAAGAAAGATTGGACATCATTACTACCGAATCGACAAGCACACACAAAGAAACCCGAAGGAACATCTATACTAATAGAGATTTTTTACCCGAGATTTAAATCTTGGTGACCCGTCAAAACGGCCCCAACATGAAGGCCCCGGTTTAGACCCCAGACAAACTGTTTACATTTTTACACACACACACACAATACATTTTATAAGTGCTGCGGAAATTAACGATAAACTAATCGATTAATCGTTAAATATTTGAATGGATTAAAATTATTTGATCGATTAAAATTTAAGCAAATAAAAAAATAAAAATTATTAAAAAATCATTCATTCTATCAACTTAGAATTTTTTTGACAGGTCAAACAATGGCCTACCATAACCCAAAAGAAGGAATTGTAAAGGTACCAGGCTCAAAATTTAATTTAAAATGGGACTAGATCAATGCAGCCAGAGCTAGTTTATCATCCTAGATCTAGTGGGTGTACTATTTTTACAAAAAAGTCTTTAGTGAAGTAACCTCGTCACTATTTGCGTTGTGAGTGTGTTTATGTGTGTATTTGTGTGTGCGTGTTTTATGTGTGTGTGTGTGTGTGAGGTAAGTGCTAACAATCACTTGTTTTAAAAACAGTTACAGACAGTTTACTACTGCATTAAAAATAATGTTATTGTGGGAAGGGAGTTAATCTTTACTTGTTTTAGTGTCAATTTTGAAAAAAATTATTTGTTCTCACTTTGTTTCAAATATATACCGTAATAAAAATTTTTAAGTCAATCCAAATTATTTGTTAATAATATATACTTTTTATCTTATAAAAAAAAACTAAAACACCTTTTTTATAACAATTTAAAATTTATATATTTTGAGAAATTTCAAACATATTGTTTAGGTTGTTTAATATGTTATGAAATTTTTTGACAGGTCTTACAATGGCCTACTATTATCTGTTATCAGACAGGTATTTGTTAGGGTACATGGGCTAGGCAGGGTTGCCAGATTACAATGATGTTTAAAAGTAAAATGTTGGCCAAAAAAGCTAAACTTATATTATATGAAACGTGTCGACAAAAATGACGTCACGCATCTAGGGGGCGGGAGGGGGTAACAGATTTGTAACGATGTATGACAAGGGGGAGGGGGCTTTGAAGAACTGTGACGTCACATTAAACGTGCAACTCTAAATAAAAGCTCCACTTAAATATTTTATTGCTTACAATTTATTTAATTACGTTTTAAATGGCTTCACACGTGTTACAATACCACTTTTATGGGGGGGGGGCGCTGCGTTGTGACGTCTTATTGGAGTGTGATCTAGCTCTTTATTACGTGTGACGAGGGCTGAAATTAGAGTGAAAATCCGCAAAATTCGCGTGATGTCATTTATGGACGGCCCATAACGGCTGAAAATTAGTTAACTATTGAAAATGAAGATTGAACCAGGAGAAAAGGGTTGATATATGTGTACATGTCAATGTTCTTATGGATGGTTGTACGCACAAAATAAATAGACTATGATACTAACATACAAATTTGAAAGAGAAGCTCCCGGTCATCCTTTTCCTATAGACTGCTATTTGCAGTATTATAAACTTTATCAAATGTCAAGTCATCAAGCAGTCTTGGTGACACGACGAAGACCTTACAGTATTTATTAGTGGGTAAAAGCTCAGCCCTGGCTCTAACAGACTTATTTATGGCTCTATTTTTTTACGTTATTTTTTTTATTATTATTTTTTTGATAAAGATAATTTTTGTATATATCGATTATACACCGTATTTTCACGCATATTCCCCGCGGGTTATAACAGATTTTACAAACCCCGCACCCCCCCTGTGGTGTATCTCTGTGGGCGGGGTATCTGAATTTTTTTTTACTGAATAATGAATCAATGGCGCTATTACTTACAAAACACGAATATAAAATTAGATTCTGTATAACTTCTGGTATTATACGAGTCTCCCCGGTTTTAACCTCGGAATCGAATAGTCCAGTTTAAACCGGTTTCTTAGCAATTCTCATTTATGACGTAGATCGAATGTTTTGTATAACGACTGCAGTTGTCTGATGGTACGGTGTACCGGAAAAAATAGTGCACACTTGTTTACGTTTAGCAAATCGGATAAAATATCAAAATTATAATTTGATAATTATTTATAATATTTTTATGAAAATAAACAATTATTTTTTAAGTAATAAGAGATATTTTTGTATGCATGGTATTGATAGAGTTGTGAAAATATAGTACGGTAAGTACATCTCCTAGAGTGGTTCATCGTGATATGATTATGCGGGGTATAAGCGTGGGTGGGTTATACCACAATTTTTTTACAGAATCTAAAAATTCTGAGGGGTATATGCGTGGGCGGGTTATCTGCGTGTGCGGGGAATATGCGTGAAAATACGGTAAATATATTTTTTTTCAAGGAAAATGTGAAGCCAAACCATCTAAAAAAAGTGTCAATCTGGCAACCCTGGCGCTAGTAACTAGGCAAAAAATTAATTTAAAATGGGACCAGATCTGTGCTGACAGTGCTATGCTTTTTAAATAGGTCTAGGCTTATTTATTTTTTTACCATGTCTAGGTTTTTATTTTAAAAAAGGCCACAATCTTGGTTTTTCTTTAAGAAAGTAAGTAATCGATGTTAAAGTACAAAGAATAATGAATATGTACACTTAATTTGATAAATAAATTCTACTTTTCAAAAATAAAAACCCAATAAAAACCAAACTTTTTGAATATAAATTATTTACATTTGAGACTTAACTAAAAGTATTGATTATGATTAATATAATACGAACCGCGCGACAGACTAGCATAAACATTTACCGTAGTTATTCGCATTTAAGCCGAGTTTAGAACTATAAAATAAAATACTGAAATCAGAGGGTTTGATTATATGCGAATAAAACAAAATGGACACAAGGACAGACACTAAAATGTATTTTTTTTCTAAATATATACTTTGTTAATCATCAGTTGTGAACAACTTATGAGCGGAGGTTCAGATATAATTATTGCAAATAATGTGGAAAGAGGTGAACACGCTTTTGTGTCCTTCCAAAAGGTAAACAAACTGGTATGTAACAGAAAAGTAAGCATTTTACATCTTTAAAATAAGAAATTTCTATGATAAAAAAATATGGAGTAAAATTAGACAATTGTAAGCTCGGCTACTATGAGTTTTCGCAAAATCTGGCCATTTTAAAGTAGTTTTAGGGGGTCGGCTTATATGTGATGTAGGCTTATTTGCGAGTAAATGCTACAGATCGGGAAAATATGATAAAAGTGTGTTTAATATAATAAGCAACGCATGTTCAATATAATACTCAAAAGGCGAGAGACTTCTATAAATATTTACAATTTATATAGAGATAGATAGAGATAAACTAAAAATATATTAATTTAATTACAGTACACGCGATCGATGTGAAATTTTGAAACAATATTTATACCGCCGCCGCGAGTCTGGACGCAAAAATTTCAGCTCGATATGATACAGGGAAGTGGGTAATAAAGTGATCCAACATTTTTGAGGCAAGCAATCAAGCAGAAGCCACGAGTTAATATAAAGTATTTAATAAGCCGCGTAGATGGCAACAGTATCTTTAGCCGCTCTGTCATGTTATATTATGATATCTATAGCTTTATCATGTTACATTATGATATCTATAGCTCTATTATGTTACATTATGATATCTATAGCTCTATCATGTTTCATTATGATATCTATAGCTCTATCATGTTAAATTATGATATCTATAGCTCTATAATGTTACATTATGATATATATAGCTCTATAATGTTACATTATGATATCTATAGCTCTATAATGTTACATTATGATATCTATAGCTTTATCATGTTACATTATGATATCTATAGCTCTATCATGTTACATTACGATATCTATAGCTTTATCATGTTACATTATGATATATATAGCTCTACCATGTTACATTATGATATCTATAGCTCTATCATGTTACATTATGATATCTATAGCTCTATCACGTTACATTATGATATCTATAGCTCTATCCTACTGAATTCGAAAGGTGGCGCTGGTGCGGTGCCATGTCTGAAGAAATCTAGTACAAAATAAAACAGCTTGTATGAGCCAAAAAATACAATTTTATTTGACTTCAAGACAAACTTAACAGCTCTACAATTTTCTTCAGCCTGCGTTGAGAGAATATTCTCTCAAGTATACATGGTATAAGTAAAGTCCAAAGATAATCTAATACAATTCTAGTAGAACATACTAATACCTTAGGGGACGTTCATAACTGACGACACGGATCTGTAGGTGGGGAGGGAGAGGTTCTCACTTTTGTGACAAGTGTTACAACGGGGTGGGGGGATGTTTAAGAACTGTGTCCTCAAATTAAACACGCGCAACTTTTAGTGAAAGCTCCACTTCAATATTTCATTACTTAATTAAATGACCTTATAAAATGGCCCAAGGTGTGTTACGATATTAGAATGCAGCTTCACACAAAATACAAACTTTTATTACGATAAAATTATTTGAAAAATGCTCGTATTAAAATAGGCAAAATGTTGCTTTTTGGGAGGGGGGGGGTCTTAGTGACGTCATATTTATTTAATCTTAGTTTGTTTAGGTTTTTTCTTTCGGATCTATGTTGTTTTTTTGACGTGTTGGATATATTTTTATAAATAATTTCACTGGCATCACTGGACCAGATGGTGGCCCTCTATATTTCTGAAGTACCAGCTCCCTGTTACTTAAACCTAAAAGAGTCAAGACAAAAGACACAAGAAACCACCTGCACTAGGTCCCTACCATTGTATCATACTAGGTGAAGAAGGATTGCTGGGGATCGCACATCACGTGTGTGTCATGTGTTTGGGAGAAACATCACCCGTGTGTGTCATGTGTTTGGGAGAAACATCACCCGTGTGTGTCATGTGTTTGGGAGAAACATCACCCGTGTGTGTCATGTGTTTGGGAGAAACATCACCCGTGTGTGTCATGTGTTTGGGAGAAACATCACCCGTGTGTGTCATGTGTTTGGGAGAAACATCACCCGTGTGTGTCATGTGTTTGGGAGAAACATCACCCGTGTGTGTCATGTGTTTGGGAGAAACATCACCCGTGTGTGTCATGTATTTGGGAGAAACATCACCCGTGTGTGTCATGTGTTTGGGAGAAACATCACCCGTGTGTGTCATGTGCTGGTGAGAAACAAAGTGCAGGATCCAAAGTCACCCCCACCATAATTAGTCCCGTAATTATATCTCTAGTGTCATACTCAGAACAAGATGATAAAAAGAGCATATATATATCTAGTGTCACACTCAGAACAAGATGATAAAAGGAGCATATATATATATAGTGTCATACTCAGAACAAGATGATAAAAATAGCGTTTATCTCTAGTGTCATACTCAGAACACGATGATAAAAAGAGCATATATCTTTAGTCTTATACTCAGAACAAGATGATAAAAAGAGTGTATATCTCTAGTGTCATACTTAGAACCAGATGATAAAAAGAGCATATATCTTTAGTCTTATACTCAGAACAATATGATAAAAAGAGCGTATATCTCTAGTATCATACTCAGAAAAAGATGATAAAAAGAGTGTTTATCTCTAGTATCATACTCAGAAGAAGATGATAAAAAGAGTGATTATCCCTAGTGTCATTCTCAGAACAAGGTGATAAACAGAGCATATATCTCTAGTGTCATAGTCAGAACAAGATGATAAAAAGAGTGTTTATCTCTAGTGTCATACTCAGAACAAGATGATAAAAAGAGTGTTTATTTCTAGTGTCATACTCATAACAAGATGATAAAAAGAGTGTTTATCTCTAGTTTCATACTCAGAACAAGATGATAAAAAGAGTGTTTATCTCTAGTGTCATACTCAGAACAAGATGATAAAAAGAGTGTTTATCTCTAGTGTAATACTCAGAAAAGGATGATAAAAAGAGCGTATATATCTAGTGTCATACTCAGAACAAGATGATAAAAAGAGTGTTTATTAAGTTAATTATATCATGGTGCCACAAACTGAGTTAGGACATATGACGGGTATATATAACAGTATATCTTGGTCCAAAAGTCTCAAAATTTAAATCGCTGATTGATCATAAGAAGCAGCAGATCTCTCACTAAACTGCCTGTTGTCTATGGCCTAAAATAAAAATAGTTTATTATGCATTTTCTGCAAGTTTCACGAGGGGGTGCATGAACTTTTTTGGGCATCTGAAGGGTGCATGGACCACAACAGGTTAGGAACCACTGCTTTAAAATATAACGTGCCTTATGAAAGTTGTTATATATGATCTTATATTTATATTTGAAATTTCGTCCCAGTAGATAATACTCACGATGTAATTTCCACACACACACAAACACACACCCAAAACACACACACACAAAGAGTCAATATTGGATAACTTTCAAAACAGTATATAACGTCGAGATAAGTTAAAATCTAATTTCTATTTTTTAAGAAATTGCAATACTTTTCCACATACCTTGAATACGAGAAAGTAAAAATGAATGAGTGTATATTCGTCTTAATGCATTGCTGAATCACACATGTGATAGACATGAAACTTTTGACATCTGGTTGAATACACTCCAGCTCAGGTTAACATCATTTACAAAAAAAATACCAACCATTGAGGGTACGGGATTCATAACTGTTCACTTACCGTGAAATCGTGGTAAGAACCCCTTCAGATTACCGTAATTCCTCAAAAGTTTATATAAAAACCAAAGTATAGGATTACATACTTAAAAATAAAATTCCGCCCACTTAACTCAAACAGTACTAAAGTAAATAAAACATTACGAACCTAACTGAAACATTACTCACCTAACTGAAACAGTACTCACCTAATTGAAATAGTACTCACCTAATTGAAATAGTACTCACCTAATTGAAATAGTACTCACCTAACTGAAACAGTACTCACCTAATTGAAATAGTACTCACCTAATTGAAATAGTACTCACCTAATTGAAATAGTACTAACCTAATTGAAAAAGTACTCACCTAATTGAAATAGTACTCACCTAATTGAAATAGTACTCACCTAATTGAAATAGTACTCACCTAATTGAAACAGTACTCACCTAATTGAAATAGTACTCACCTAATTGAAATAGTACTCACCTAACTGAAACAGTACTCACCTAACTGAAACAGTACTCACCTAATTGAAATAGTACTCACCTAATTGAAATAGTACTCACCTAATTGAAATAGTACTCACCTAATTCAAATAGTACTCACCTAACTGAAACAGTACTCACCTAATTGAAATAGTACTCACCTAATTGAAATAGTACTCACCTAATTGAAATAGTACTCACCTAACTGAAACAGTGCTCACCTAATTGAAACAGTAGTCATAATAACTGAAACAGTACTCACCTAACTGAAACAGTACTCACCTAATTGAAACAGTAGTCATAATAACTGAAACAGTACGCACCTAACTGAAACAGTACTCACCTAATTGAAACAGTACTCACATAATTGAAACAGTACTCACCTAATTGAAACAGTACTCACCTAACTGAAACAGTACTCACCTAATTGAAACAGTACTCTCCTAATTGAAACAGTACTCACCTAATTGAAACAGTACTCACCTAATTGAAACAGTAGTCATAATAACTGAAACAGTACTCACCTAACTGAAACAGTACTCACCTAATTGAAACAGTAGTCATAATAACTGAAACAGTACTCACCTAACTGAAACAGTACTCACCTAACTGAAACAGTACTCACCTAACTGAAACAGTACTCACCTAACTGAAACAGTACTCACCTAACTGAAACAGTACTCACCTAACTGAAACAGTACTCACCTAACTGAAACAGTACTCACCTAACTGAAACAGTACTCACCTAACTGAAACAGTACTCACTAATTGAAACAGTACTCACCTAACTGAAACAGTACTCACCTAACTGAAACAGTACTCACCTAACTGAAACAGTACTCACCTAACTGAAACAGTACTCACCTAATTGAAATAGTACTCACCTAACTGAAACAGTACTCACCTAACTGAAACAGTACTCACCTAACTGAAACAGTACTCACCTAACTGAAACAGTACTCACCTAACTGAAACAGTACTCACCTAATTGAAACAGTACTCACCTAATTGAAACAGTACTCACCTAATTGAAACAGTAGTCATCATAACTGAAACAGTACTCACCTAACTGAAACAGTACTCACCTAATTGAAACAGTACTCACCTAACTGAAACAGTACTCACCTAACTGAAACAGTACTCACCTAACTGAAACAGTACTCACCTAACTGAAACAGTACTCACCTAACTGAAACAGTACTCACCTAACTGAAACAGTACTCACCTAACTGAAACAGTACTCACCTAACTGAAACAGTACTCACCTAACTGAAACAGTACTCACCTAATTGAAATAGTACTCACCTAATTGAAACAGTACTCACCTAACTAAAACCGTAGTCATAATAACTGACACAGCACTCACCTAACATAAAAACTATGCACCAAACTGAAATATAACTGCTAACTGAAAACAAATGAGCATGTAATTGAAGCTATATAATATGTAGAAAATAAAAGGAAATGCCACAGTTTTCTATGTTGTTAAATGGTGGAAATAGAAATTATTTTTACTTAACCGATGCACCACAAAGCACCGGTGCTGTTGTATATAATATGAAATTTAAATTGTTCTTTACCAAACTTACTTTGGACAATTAATGACAAGGAAAAAAATGTTAATTTAACAATAATTTATATTTCTATGACTCTTAGTATTACCGACTTTTGCTACTTAGATTTTTGTATGAACCTAACATAAAAAATATATAGAAACATACAATTCGGAGAACACATTATATTTTAAATTTGTCTTTATTTGGAATTTTAAACAAACTAGCAAAGTTATATATGTATTTTAACATGGATGCTTACGTCAATTTTGAGCCATAACAGGTCCAATTAAGTGTGTGGAACACAAACAAGTTTTTTTTTATTCAAGTGCCGTATCACTTGATCTCGATCCCTATAAATAGAGATACAATGCCAATGAAATGTTGGGATTCTACTGCCCTAGATACAGATTTATTCCAATTTTAACACGTTTATTTCAGAGGATTGTGACAGATCACTTGAAAATTACTAAATAATAGTCGATAAATATGTTGTATAATAAACTTCACTTGTTGTCTACAAGATTGGATACTTACAATGTTATATAAAATGGTTATCTGTCAGCTTGAAAGGACTCTTAAACAAGGCTTTGTTGGAGTAGCGTTGTTGGCAGTATAGAGCGGCGCAAAATGCAGATATTAAATTATGTTAATAAACAATGATAGGTCTTTGTTTGCTTCTACCCTTAAGTGAGGTACGCATCTGAGTAAGGTTTTGTCCTATACCAAGACGTTACCCATGAGTTCAGAGGTCAAGCACGTTTACTGTGTATTTATTGATAATAGACGCTTGGGTTTAGAGAATTAGTCGCCTATCTGTGTGCTGCCGGGCCGTGCGACTGTGAGCTTCTTTGGCAAGTCCGAGCGTTGATCGATATAACATGTATGTTTTCATTAAAATACACAAACATAATTTTCAATAACTAAAAAGGCGAAGAGATAGAAAATTTATAGACAACATTTTGCGAATTTTTTTTTGGTATTGTAAGCAAATTTTGGTATTTTTTAATTAGATTTCAACCTATTTATTAATTGATCTATATTAAACATAATATTTAATTCAAACTATTAATATAAATCATTATAGAAATAAAACTCTACC
The DNA here is from genome assembly GCA_944989445.1 of Ampullaceana balthica. Lineage (NCBI taxonomy): Eukaryota > Metazoa > Mollusca > Gastropoda > Lymnaeidae > Ampullaceana > Ampullaceana balthica. Next base: position 196,488 of record CALYLW010001393.1, on the reverse strand, counting down.
ATAAATATGTTTCCAGACTCAATTTGTCTCTATAGCCGAATCGGGTCAGTGCTGTAAGATTTTCACACGGGTCTCCAAACATTTCTGCCGGAGGGCCGCATTAACTCTCAGACAGCAGTTTGTGGGCCGACTACACACTAGAGGTCTAAATAAGAAAGAATAAAAACATAGATGTTTTTAATTATATATTTAATATGACTTTTAACGATTAATTTAAATTTAATCGTTAACTTTTGAAAAATTAACGATTAATTAATGGTTAATTTCGATTAGAGCAAAAAATGTAAATTTAAGATGTCATAAGTAACACTTATTAAACGTTATTATTGAAAATCTACAGAACACTGGAATGTCTCCTTTATATGTCATCTTTTAACCAACTCCACAAAAAGACAAGTATGTTGACATTATTTTGTTCAAGTGATGAGCGTGTCTAATTGACAATATAACATGCGGAGCTGAACAATCATTCACATAGAACTGAGGTAACTGGTATTCACAAAACGGTCTTGGCAAGGAATAACATTATCAGATATCGGTGTTCATTATGTTTCCACTATTATAGAGGGTTAATGGATTCAGGAACTTTCATCTCCATTTTGTAACGCAGTAATTCATCAGAAGAGCTGTTGTCATTTTCTGGCTCTGAGTCAGATTCCATTACTGCCATTAGCTTAATATGCTTTTCATTTGGTTTGATAAGTAGGCGAAAGTGGTAGGCAAACTTAATAAACATTTTGAACATTCCCGTCAGTCAATAGTTTAAAACCAAAATTTTCTTGTGATCGTCAGAAAATTAATTGTTTATCGGCGGCTAATCTTTATATATAATTTTTGTAATAACTTTTTGACGTCCAATAATTTTAAGTGATGGGTCGATTAATCGTTAAAAAAATAATTGAATCGTCAAATTTTTAAACAATTAATCGAGAAATTAATCGTTAATTTCCGCAACCCTTATATTTAATATTGTCTTGTTTTTAATATTATTATTATTTAATATTATTTAATAATATATCGATACTCTGCACATGAACACCTGTATTAGTGGGAATGGTGAAATTGTTTCCTGAATGCCAAAATAATAGATGTTTCTGGATTTAGATTTGATGTCCCTTGCATCAACAGTGACCTGAGATTATCATCAACAAAGTTAGTCGTCAAAATGTTTTACCCGTATTTAATCCTCGAAAATGTCTGTTCACACAAGTATGTTGTTCCAAAGATTGAAAGGTACCTTGATGCAACAGCTTTACCATTAGTGAAGTCTTCCTTGGGAAAAAAACTGGTAAAAACTCAAAAGTCCTTCTTTGAACTCCTTCTTTGAAGGAAATCATTTGCTTACAAATTAATGACTTCCAGCTGCAGTTCATATGAGCAACTATCCACATCAGCTTCAAATGGATTTTGAAATAGCCCCACTTCTTCTGCCTTCCAAGTCAGAAAACCGATCCTATAACTAAAGCTGGAGGTCTTTGATGATCTCGCATGCAAATAATGTGGGGAACTCAGCTGTTGCTTCACCCATGAAGACCTTGCAGTGCTGAAAGTGTGTCAAGTTGTTGGCCTGTACTTGTTCCGAGACTTGTTTGGAGACCCCTGGTTTAGATATTGTCTTGGTTACAAGTACATTTATGTGTTACGTCACAGAGATGACGTAATTGACAACATGGTTTAGATACTGTCTTGGTTACAAGTACATTTATGTGTTACGTCACAGAGATGACGTAATTGACAACATGGTTTGGTTAAACGACTCAAATGACTTATTCTGTTTTTGTTAGCAAGAGAAATGTAAACATTCCTAAAAATGTGCAACTTTGCATGTAACTTGCGTGTGCCACCTGTAGTTAATTGTGAAGAGACAACTGTATCGTAACTTGCTTGTGCCACCTGTAGTTAATTGTGAAGAGACAACTGTATCATAACTTGTTTGTGCCACCTGTAGTTAATTGTGAAGAGACAACTGTATCGTAACTTGCTTGTGCCACCTGTAGTTAATTGTGAAGAGACAACTGTATCGTAACTTGCTTGTGCCACCTGTATTTAATTGTGAAGAGACAACTGTATCGTAACTTGCTTGTGCTACATGTAGTTAATTGTGAAGAGACAACTGTATCGTAACTTGCTTGTGCCACCTGTAGTTAATTGTGAAGAGACAACTGTATCGTAACTTGCTTGTGCTACATGTAGTTAAGTGTGAAGAGACAATTGTATCGTAACTTGCTTGTGCCACCTGTAGTTAATTGTGAAGAGACAACTGTATCGTAACTTGCTTGTGCTATTGGAAGTTAAGTGTGAAGAGACAAATGTATCGTAACTTGCTTGTGCCACCTGTAGTTAATTGTGAAGAGACAACTGTGTCGTAATTTGCCCTTAAAGTTTAGCTCTCATAGATTCACCTGAATATTTACTGGTGCATTTTCTAGAATGTGAGAAACAGGGAAGAGCGACATTGCTTGACAAATAAAATGTTTGATATTTATTCCGTTGAATTGATTCTGTTTATGTGAAGTCAAGTTTTCAGTTGACTTCAGCAGCAATTAATTTATGTATCAAGATATGACCACAATAGAGGTAATGGATCAACTATTATAGAGAGACGAATCACATTGAACTTACACACATTAAATCTGACTAAAGAACACAACAGCAATAAATGACAATGTAAACTTTATCCATTATTTCAAGTTTAATCTGTTTTTACTGCATTCAATACGTATGTGTCTGTCTTGTCTAAACTGATATGTGTACATGAGGCCTAATCATTAGATACGTATGTGTCTGTCTTGTCTAAACTGATATGTGTACTTGAGGCCTAATCATTTGATACTTATGTGTCTGTCTTGTCTAAACTGATATGTGTACATGAGGCCTAATCATTAGATACGTATGTGTCTGTCTTGTCTAAACTGATATGTGTACATGAGGCCTAATCATTAGATACGTATGTGTCTGTCTTGTCTAAACTGATAAGTGTACTTGAGGCCTAATCATTTGATACTTATGTGTCTGTCTTGTCTAAACTGATATGTGTACTTGAGGCCTAATCATTCGATACTTATGTGTCTGTCTTGTCTAAACTGATATGTGTACATGATGCCTAATCATTAGATACGTATGTGTCTGTCTTGTCTAAACTGATATGTGTACATGAGGCCTAATCATTCGATACTTATGTGTCTGTCTTGTCTAAACTGATATGTGTACTTGAGGCCTAATCATTCGATACTTACATCTTTATAACTGACTGCTTTTTAAGGCGTTTTAATCATGTTACTCTTAATAAAATTTTAAAAAACATGGTTTATTGCATGAACGTGTGATATTTTTAGCGAACTTTTATGTTAGGCATCCATCAAGGTCACATAACTCCAAAATGTTAGATATGTTTTTATTTGCCACCCCTTATTAGACACATTAACAAGACAGACCTACTTTAACTCTCAATTAGATTATAGATAGAATTAGAAAATATATTTATGGAAATATCAACAATTAGACATGTTCCTAATAAAATGGTTTGAAGGGAAATTTTGAGAGAAGAGTAAAGAATATTAGTAACATAATTGTCAATGAGATAAATCAATGAATCGTTGGACGTGCATTGAAGTTTTCCGCTATGCAGTCGATATCAGCTCATATATAGCTGAGTTAATAACATGAATCAAAGGATCTTAATAGAAGATTATGTTAACATGTGTTCACATTAATAAACAGCATCAAGGAACTGATCACTTCAAAACATGACACAGTATCTAAGTATCTAAGTATTATAAAAGTTATAATTTGTTTACAGTCACCACTATCCTTGCTATTAACATCTTTCTAATAAAACAAATGACGTAAGTCTGTAATTGTGAAAGATGGATCAGCCGAAATTTTAAGAAATGCTTTTATTTGATATTAGACATTTTTATGAGTGGTTACAAAACTTAGTGTTAAAAGTAACAATAATATTATCACTCACTCGGTATTTAATCTTTGATGCAACAAAGTCAATGCTAAGTTGTTGAATTTTCCTTTTGCAAGTATTAACTAATTTTATGAAACATTTAAAATCAAATGAAGTGAGCCCTTGACAGGAAATTGTTTTAATCGAAATCAGTCTATACTGAGGGTAGGAGATATCTAGCAATTCTTTGAAACTGTATCCCTTATTACAGAGATCGAAGTCAAGTGGCATGCCACTTAAATAAACATAATTTAATGAAAGACATAAAGCGTCTCTGTAGTTCATCAATTACGCAAAGGAATACAGATCGATAAAGAGTATTACATTTATACTTTTCTAAATATAAATAACTAGCATTCTAAAAATGTATATTTCCTTCGAATTAAATATTACTATAAAATCCTATTTAGTTACATGCAATACAAAGTGTAAGCAATACAAAAAAGTAATATTATGTCACATAAACGTTAATATTGCAATTTAACCTAAATTTAAGGAAATAATATAATCTTCTCATCAATCTTGCCAAACAATTAAATTGTCTAATTACAACCTAATTATAATTAGTTAAATAATGGTGCTTTCTAGTGCGGCGTTCATTAAAAATACAAACGCCAGATATGACAATAGAATGTCCTTTAATTTGCACACTTCCCTTATCTAATATATAAAGCTCAGTTGGTGTTTTTATCTTTGTATATTTGTATGTTTGTATGTTTCACTTTTCGACTTTCTGTTAGACAATCACGGAAAAACAAAATGACGGACGGGGACCAAATTTGGCAGGACGGTTCCTTTTACCCTGAAGGTGGTTTTAAGTTAGTTTTTGTAATTGTCCCTTTTGCCCGAATGCCGTAAATTAAATAATCAGAAAATGCAGAGACAAAGAATAAAAAATTTAACCTCATTTCTGTATTGAACAAATTTACGCGGACGTTCAAATGTCGTTCAAAGCGAGTTACTTTTGGTGACGATTTTTTCCCCAAAACTTTATTTTCAGCGGTGCGCATTCAAAAAATATTATAATGTCTAATTACGGTGCGCACATTTTCGTGTACGCTTCATAATTTGAGCTGTGTAGTACAAAGAATTGTCATTTTCTTTACTGTTACTTTCTATATATTAGATAGACAAGTAAACATATGTAATTACAACTGCCACACGATGCATTAGATTTAATTGTTTACACGTTTAAATTTAATTGCGAATTTGTTTTAATTATTTTCTGTTCCATAACTCGACATGTAATAAAAACCTATTTATGTAATAATTGTGCCAGTATTTTTTTCAAACTATTTAAATTTAGGCTACCGGACCTATTAACATAAGTAGATTAAACTAAATAAAGTGATCCTGAAAACGCTTAATTATATTGTATTGCGAATTTAATATGTTATGTTCATTCCTTTGATGATGGATTAACATAGGTCATTTTTAAAATCAATTATTGTCATGGTTTCACATGCGTTTTTACCATCAAATTGATTTGTTTTGTTTGTTTTTTTTTAAAATTAGGAATATAGCCTAATTTCTTTATTTATCTTTATTATCTTTATCTCATCAACGCTGTTGCAAATATTGTATTAATTACAATTGTGTTACGATGCAGTGTCGTAAATATATAAGAGCTTTTTTAGAGACGACAGTGGCAGAGACCTTTTGGAAAAATGTCAAAAAATCAGTGGCCTTTTTTTAATGCATACAAACAAACAAACATGAAATTATCAACTTAGCTGTATATATTACATATGCGTTTAAATTATTTTATTTCAATTATTTTCACGAGGCATTGTATGAATATTTTACATGCAATGTATAAAATTGGGATTTTAAAAAAATGTAATTCATAACTCGACATTTAATTAAAAAACATAGATGTAGCGAGTTTATTTTATGTTGAAAGTGATGGCCAATGTCAAATAAACTTAAACTTTAAAACAGTTTACTTAAGCTTTATATACACTATACATTATACACTTTCGATAACAAATTTATTAACAAAACTTGACTAAATTTAATGAAGCGATCCTGAAAACGCTTAATATGAATTGCGAATTGAATATGTTTTTATGTTCATTCCTTTGTATTCAGAATAGCATAGGCCATTTCTAAAATTGCCTTTTAATCATTTTTAAGATGCACTTATGAACAGACGATTGAATCTTTTTTTTTCATTTTTATTTTATTTTACATATATAAAATCTGGTGTGTGTGTGTGCATTGAATATAATTTACAAAATATGATGCCTTATCCGAAATAGGGAACAAAAAAAAATGATTCCTTTTTGAAATTATACACATTGCTTATAAACCGTAAATATAAATCGTAAAATATAGAGACATAAAAAAATGTTAAATATTATTACCCTGTGCAAATAATTATGAATACGTCAAAGGGGGGAGTTATTTTGGTCCAGTACATTTATAATTTTGTTCATTTGCGCTATGAGTCACTTAGCTTTTGCCTTTTAAAGGGATAGTGCCACATGTTCTTTATCTCATAGACGTGGTTACAAATATTATATAACTTAGAATTGTGATACGATGCAGTTTCGTAATTATATATTAAATTTTTGAGTGACGTGGGTGGTAGAGCTCTTTCGGAAAACCTGTAAGTTATGTTAATTTTGTACAAGTGGGAATGAAATTGTAAATTTAGTTATTATGGTCGGCAAGAATCATTATTTAATAAATCATATCTTTTAAATAGTAAGGTTTTGTTAAAAGGCACTGCATTAAGTGAAAACAACTCACGCGGTAAAATGGCATATGTCTGTTTCTCATAAGATTTTAACTAAATAGATGAATCTGAAATTTAACTTGGCAAATAAAAATTGTAATTACCAGCAACTAATACTTGGATAAAGGGTCAGCACACTCCCGCTACAAAGTGCGGGTATTTTTCTAGTAAGTTTATATATGTGAGTTCAAACTTGGGCCATGGATTTCATTTGCATTTTAATATACTGGACGAGTTTTTTTCTAATGTAGAAAATAATTTACTGTAAAAACCACACTGACAATAAGACAATTCTAGCATAAAGACACCACTAGCAATCAAAACAAATTTGAACAAACTAAGAGACAACACTTACAATCAAACAAATCTTACAGGCAGACAGACAACACTAACAAAAAGTCATCTTTTACACACATTATTAAGATGCAAAATAAATAATAATGTAAAATCAGTTTTGCCACCAGAGGTCACGGCATTTTTTTTTACACATATCAGCAATTAACTTCATGTACGTTTTAACTGAATATCCACCTATGTAAAAGGTCATCGATGTTTGCCCTCATTTGAAGTCATCCTATTCTGTACTAAAGAGCGAATAGTTTCGTCTTTTCTTATAACTTCAATGTCGTGGTTAGAGAACCAATCTGTGAGCTAATTAATTATATAAGATTAGGCCGCGACCAGTTAAAACTTAACGTGTGCCACAGGCCGGGGTTTGGACATGTCTTATGTACTGTCCGCAAACTAAGAGCACATTTAATTCTTATTACAGTCTTAATACAGTTTATAACAGGAAAATAAAAGGTCTGCACATTACCTTATGTGTTTTTAATGTAATATATTGAACTATTTAAAAACATTATTTATGTCTATGCATTTTTAGAACTTATTTTTTTTATTCTTTGTCAGCAATATTAGGGGCCATTTTTTTCTATGTTAAAGTTATTTATATGTTTCATAAAACATCGTGGGTGGATTTAATTAGATCCTGATTTTTATTAATACATTACATCCTTTTATCCACAAACTGAAGTGTGCTTATTTCTGTCAAATGCCACAAATTCTTATTTAATAAGTTGAATGCTATGGTCGGCGCTGCAGCATTTGCAAACAATTTGACTTTGATGCCAAAGTTCAGGGTCACTGCTACTCTCAGATCGTTACGGACGGCGTAACTGTTCATGTCACAAAGACATCTTTGAAGGACGGGAATGAACCACGTTAAAGTAACAAAGTGATCTGAGGACAGCTCTTATATTATAGGTACGCATTTAACAGCGTAATCTTCAGGCCTGTGCAAATATCAAATCATCAATGTATCCTTGATTATGTATGGTTTGATTTACATCAAAAAACAGAAGCAATCCAATAGTTTGAGATATAACCAAATTACTAATGTAGCAATAACAATAAGAAAATAGAAAAAAAACACAAAAATAATCACAACTAAGGAAAACCTTTATAGAAATATTTTACCACAGATAGATCTTGGATGACAATGTATTGTAATGATATTTCAGATCGATCGAATGTACAGTAATTAAATTAATCCATTTTAAATTTATCTCCATATAGCATCTGTAGCCGTCTGCTATTGTTTACGTCCACGTGCCACTGATGTTCACCTCAGCTATCGATGATCACATCCCCTTGTTTACAGCAAGTGGAGATCAATCAGTTCCAGTCTTTAAATGTTTGTCACGTGATGCGTTTAAAGAAATAAAATTTTCGATATACTCTATGAATTTACACTTAGACTAAAAAGAATAAAATAAATAGAGGTAAAAAAGATTTTAAAAAACCACGTTTTTGTAAGTGAATTAAAAAGAAGAAAATAATGTAAAACTTATAAGTTCAAGTACTTTCATTTAATATGATTAAAAACGTGGGGCGGTGCTAATGTAGTTTTAATTAGCAGATCACTCATTGTCTCACTTATATATCTCTCTTTTGCCTCGTAAATTATAAATCTTTAATATGTATACTAACACCTCATAAGTACCCGCCCAAAGTTTTTAATCATATTAAAATAAAATACTTGAACTTATAAGTTTTAAATTATTTTCTTCTTTTTAGTCTACTTATAAAAACGTGTCTTTTGATAGTCTTTTTTACCTCTATTTATGTGTAATAAGTATCACTATCGAATTCTACCATGTTATAAACAATATAATTTAACATAGCAACTAAATAATTTTGCTGAGTAAAATCATACTTCTTGAGAGATGTTGAAGAAAATGGAATAAGTGTATAACAATTTTTTTTCTTCTAGTTAAACGGGACGTTTTAGAGTTTGCTATAAGTGGGTCAATGTGTGAGGGCCTTCATTTATTATTATTTATAGATTTAATCAGTGCATTACGGACGTTTAGCTACAGAGTTGATAGTTGTGCTTATTCCAGTAAAATGACACAAGGTGTTATATTTAATAAGTTAAATATTGTTGTTTGCACTGTAGCATTCGTACAAGATGTGGACTTTGATGATGTTATTCAAAATTTACATTCTTCTACCTATGCACCAGGAATTAGCTGTTCAGCGTATCCAAAGTGGGGCAAAGGTCAGGGGTCACTTCAAAAGACAGAACATGCTGGAAAGTTCATCTAGTTAAGATTGTGTACATCTTTGAACACAGTGGGAGGAGGGGAGTGAACCACACTAAGGTCACAAATAATACAAAAGTGATCTGAGGACAGCTCTTCAGTTATAGGCGCTGATTTAACAACGAAATGGAAATTTGTGTGCAATACCTAATCATTTAATGTGTTCTTCATTAAACGTATCTTGATTTATAGCAAAAACAGAAGAAATTCAAAATTTTGAGGTATACCTAAAGCAGTTAATGGGAAGCGTGAATCCAAAATGATAATACTGACATCAAAATAACACTTAGAAAATAGAGCAAACACAAATATAATTGTTATAATTTATGGATATATTGATAGAAACATTATTATATATATATATATTCAAAGCGAATACTATGATTATTATTAGGTCTTTTATTTCTTTATTATATATGTACAGTGCTTAAACGGTTGACAATAATGGTACGCTAAAGCGTCTTAGGCCTTAAAATTTATATATTTTGAAATTCCATAATTACTGCCTATAAATATAGTTATTAATAAGAAAAACCCGTAAAAAACCAAGTTTTTGACTATAAATCCTTTATGTACGAGAAGTAACTAAAAGAATCTTCATTATAATACGCAGCGCCAGACCATCCAGAAATACAAAATTGCAGTTGTGTCGTAAAACATGTTTAATATAATAAGCACCGATCAGGAATATGTTTATAAAAAGAGCTGTCAATAAAATACGCACCTTATTGTGCGACAGAAAGGTTGTTTAATATAATACGCACCGCGACGCTCTATCTCAAAAAATAGCATGATACATAGGAATAAATAAAATAATCTAAAAAATCAATAATTTAATTACCGTACATGCGATCGATCTGAAATTTTGTACATTGTTTTTATTATTAGTACAAAACTGCCTGCAAAATTTCAGCTCCCTAGCTTACGAGCAAGTGGGTTAAAAATCGCTCAAAAGTTTTGGCGACAAGGGCGGTCGGTCAGTCGGTCGGTCGGGCGGCCGCAGACACCACGAGTTAATATAAAGGATTTAATAAGAAAAACCTGTAAATAAGAAAAACCCATAAAAAACCAAGTTTTTGACTATAAATCCTTTATGTACGAGAAGTATATATAACTAAAAGAATCTTCATTATAATACGCAGCGCCAGACCATCCAGAAATACAAAATTGCAGTTGTGTCGTAAAACATGTTTAATATAATGCGCACCGAACAGGAATATGCTTATAAAAAGAGTTGTCAATAAAATACGCACCTTATTGCGCGACAGAAAGGTTGTTCAATATAATACGCACCGCGACGCTCTATCTCAAAAAAAAGCATGATACATAGTAATAAATAAAATAATCTAAAAAATCAATAATTTAATTACGGTACATGCGATCGATCTGAAGTTTTTGATACATTGTTTTTTATCATCGGTACAAAACTGCCTGCAAAATTTCAGCTCGCTAGCTTACGGGCAAGTGGGTTAAAAATCGCTCAAAAGTTTTGGCGACAAGGTCGGTCGGTCGGTCGGTCGGTCGGCCGCAGACACCAGGAGTTAATATAAAGGATTTAATAAGAAAAACCCGTAAAAAACCAAGTTTTTGACTATAAATCCTTTATGTACGAGAAGTAACTAAAAGAATGTTCATTATAATACGCAGCGCCAGACCATCCGGAAATACAAAATTGCAGTTGAGTCGTAAAACATGTTTAATATAATGTGCACCGATCAGAAATATGTTTATAAAAAGAGTTGTCAATAAAATACGCACATTATTGCGTGACAGAAAGGTTGTTCAATATAATACGCACCGCGACGCTCTATCTCAAAAAATAGCATGATACATAGGAATAAATAAAATAATCTAAAAAATCAATAATTTAATTACGGTCCATGCGATCGATCTGAAATTTTGATACATTGTTTTTATTATCGGTACAAAACTGCCTGCAAAATTTCAGCTCGCTAGCTCACGAGTAAGTGGGTTAAAAATCGATCAAAACTTTTGGCGACAAGGGCGTGTGGTCGGGCGGTTGAGCGGGCGGCCGCAGACACCACGAGTTAATATAAAGGATTTAAAAATAGCTGAAAATCACAAAAATAATGACGTCATTTACAAATAAATAGTCATTTTTTTTTATTAAAGAAGAGTCATTTTTGGTTAATAATTCTTTTAACTTAAATATATTGTTGTTAATTATTTACTAACAGCTATTAATCGTTAACATCTGCTATCTTGGTTTCTGTAGTTTAAATTATGTATGTGTGGTTTGTGTTCTGGTGTTGTTTATTTTTAGATATAATATTTAGAAACTTAAGATAAATTACGCATTATTCCATTTTGATGAAAATGTCAATGTGAATTGTTTTTCCCGCTAAGCGATGCACCACAAAGCACCGCTAATTTTGTATTTACTATGAAATTCAGTGATGTTTTTAAAACACACTTTAAAAAATTAATTGATTAAAATATTTTTTCTTCATAAACTTTTTAATTTATTTTTATTTTACAAGTTTATGCCTTTTTAATGTTAAAGACTTGAGTTATTTAGTTTTTATATGCACCTAACGTAAACAAATTTATAGAAACATAACATTCGAATGACAAATTAGATTTAAAATTGTAATTTATAAAGAATTTAAAAGAACTATACAATTTTTATATATTCCTTTAACAGATATGCTTAGCGGACTGTATAGGTAACGTTGATCTCTAGACTGTACCATTTCCAAGAGGAAACCACTCTATTTATTCAAGTGCTTTGCCACTTGATCTCGATCCCTATAAATAGAGATGCAATGTCACGTAAAAGTTAGGAGTATCCTAACACAGAGAAAGTCGAAGTCCAATATCAATTAGCTCATTACACTGGTTTATATGCCATAATTCTTAAAGATTACTTATTTCTTGTTGACTATATATTGTATAATAAACTTGCCTCTGTAGTCTACAAAGAGTAGCTACTCAATATGTTACGTAAAGTTGTTATACGTCAGCTTGAAAGGACGCTACTAAACAACACACGTGTCGCTAAAACGTTTTTGTAATCGAAAACAAAAATAATAAAAAAACAATAACTAATGGCAGTTTGATTAAATAAAATAAAGAAAGTAAATAGTTGCAGTGTTATGTCCAGGGATAAACTAATTTTTAAAAAAGTATTAATGGGAACAGTGGACGGGGCGAGGTGCACTAGCAATAAGATAAATTTGAGATATTAATTAAGAATGTAGGAAGCTCACACCAGATTGTATGAATGTGTTGTTCTCACTGATGTGTTAAAACCATGCCGCGCCACTCTAACATTTTGACTTATGAAAACGAAGCTCACCGAGAGTAGGAATCCATTACGAATATTGTGATGGAAGATACTATTATTATATTATAAAACGTTTTAATTGCGGTATTCTAAACTGCTGCACGACGTCGATAAGATATCTACCCTGGAACATTGGAACTGACCATCTGGTCATGTAAGGATTTATTCATAAAATGATTGTATTGCTTTTAAACTTTCATTGTATACAGCAAGTACAACATTAAGTAAAGAAACACTTTAGAAGACATGGAGAGCAGATAATTGTTAGTGAAGCACTTATCAACGACCAATTAATTAACATAGAGTCAATCTGTCAATTTATGATAACTATACACACAGAGGAATGTTTTCATACATGGACAAAGTCATTCAGCGTTGATTGAGGCGATAAACATATATCTTATATTAGACATTAGAGACATTTTTTTCCACACATACGTAAATAATACAATTATATTTTTAACTATATGGGTGTAAAATAGGCACTATATTTTGTCAGTGAGAAACAACACTTTATCTTAAAATAAATTTATATTGTCAACATCTGATGTGCATATTAATTTATTGGCCTGTAATGGCTGCACCACAAAGCACCAGTAGAAATATATTTTATCAATTGCGTTGTTCTTGAGAAAATTTAGGTGACAAGATAGGAATTGTTATTTTTTTAAAAACTCTTTTGAAATTTAATTTACAATACAGTGATACATATTATTATTAAAGTGTGTTACTAAAATAAATAGTTTAGTACTTTAAACTTACATTTACTAAAGTTATATTTTAAAAAATACATTTAAATATTGCATTCATTTATACTTATAGAAACTTGAAATTAATTTATTAAGATAAATCTATATTTAGCTTCAACTATTTTAACACATCACAGGATATCACCTTTCATAGAACCATTTATGTAAGTGGCAAGCCACTTAACTTCGATCCCTATATTAAGGGATAAAATGACATATCGCAGAACCGGATGTTGTTGATTAATAATAATTTAATAGTGAATACCTTGAATTAACTTGTGTTTGTGACAATTCAAGGATTTATAAGTGAATTTTTCATTTGTTTGTAAGTAATTCAAAATGAATAAACAGAAAGTAATAGTTAAAGGTGTTTCACTGGCTAGAGCACACCACCCAAACACATTAGCCTTGACGATCTCAGGAAAAGAAGCATACCAAATCACAGCAGCTGAGATCGTAGGCTGTTTCATTAAAGAACTAGGAATTACATGGAGACAGAATTTTGACCTCTACCAGTTTGAGGAACCACTTAAATGGTTCTGCAAACTCGGAGAAGAGGCGGAAGTAAAGCACTTCGAAAGTGTTCACCGTAAGACATTCCAGGCTGGTGAAGAAAAACGAATCCATATTGAACATTTGGGGAGAGAAAAAAGGAAGGTAATTGTTCACTGGGTCCCTCCAACCTTACCAAAGGAGGGAGTGGAGGAAATGCTCTCCTTTTTGAGAAAAGAAAAAGTAGAGGCATACCCTCACAAAGGTAGAGCTAACAGATGGATGGTTATGTACAGACCGGAAAAAGAAACAATTGTTCCACATTATATATCTTTAGAGTGTGGAATAATAAAAGATAAGAGAATACTGCTTCTAGTTCCTGGGAGAAAACAGGCCTGCTTCCTGTGTGGTTCCCAAGATCATTGGAGAAGCAGATGTGTAAAAAGAACCCCAGAAGCGAAGGAAAAAATAAATCAAGTAGGTGTCCCTGTGGGGAGCCAGGAGATGTGGTGAGGGAAAGCATTAACAAATTTGTTGTCCCAGAGACAAACCCGGTGGCAGTCCCTTTGGAGGCTCCCGTTGTGGTCCCCGATGCGGTCCAAGTGACTGATCCCGGCGCTGTCCTTGCTGGAGGTTCAGCGACAGGGTCTTTGCCGGAGCCCACAATAGTTCTGGAAGAGGCCATCAGTGCCATACATGTGTCGACCATAATGGAAGACGGCTGGCAGATAAAACGTAATAAAAAGAATAACAAGAGGATATAACCCGAATCAACAGTGGTTCAATCAAAAGGAAATTCCCCAATGAAACTGTAATATGCCGACGCAGTTTCAAGGGGTGCCCTCCCCTTACGTGTGAACCACAACAGAAGACCTGGAGCGCAAATAAAAGACATTATGATGACGACTCTGAGGAGGATGAGACAAAATATTTTAAGTATGACTGGTTACCCCAGGACGAGTCAACGGACGAAAGTCAATAAACATTTAGACATTGATTGTTAAAATTTAAAATTATTTTCAACTAATAATATCATGGACAACTACGTTCCTCATAATAGAAAGAAAACGAGATGAAAATAAGATCAAAAGCACCTCGCTCAAACCAAATAAAATCATTTGAACTCAACAAAGGGTCCGGAAACACAGTCACATCAGATATAGAGACTACACAGCTTACACTTTTTTCCCTCAATGTTAAGACTTGTAACAAAAAGGAGCATCACATAATTAACTTAGTAAAAAACACAACATTGATTTTATTTTTTACAGGAGACAAATATAACCACAGAATGCGATGCCCATATGTATACTAAGGCCTTAGGTATGAAAAAACAGTTACTTTAGCTTTGGTAGATTTAAAGGAGTGGGAATAGTACAGACATCTGATAGATGGGAAATAACACGTAAAGACAGGGATAAAGAAGGAAGAATGGCCACGATTAATATTACAGACAAGAAAGATAATTACACACTTGTAAACATATAGGCTCCAGCAAAGCACAAAGAAAAACATTTGTTTTACAATACACTAGTTAAAAATTTGAAATATTTATTTCAGAGCGGACATATTATTTTAGGAGGAGATTTTAATTATATCACAAGCCTTCTAGATACAACCAACCCCAATAGGAAAGGAAAAATAGTAGAAGTAACAACGGGGATAGAAGTATTACAATACATAACAAATACATATACATTAGTCGACGCATACAGAACACTTCATAAAGAAGGAAAAGAAACAACATTTAAGAATAATATTTTCTATTCTCATTCAATATTAGATATATTTTACATTCCAAAATCAGACACAATTAATGAAGCAAAACATGTAAAAAAACATTAAACTTTACAGATCACAAAATTTAAAAAATCCCCTCATTGGAAATTTAACAATGCACTTTTAGAAAACAACCACTACACAGACATCATTTACAAAATAATTCAACAATACAGCATACTATCAACTACAAATATAGTAGTTATAGGAAAACGCTGGGAACTTTTAAAATCTACACTCAAACACATCACACAAAAAATTGCAACTCAGCTACACAGTCAAATCCGAAAACGAGAAGTTGAACTAAAAGTACTAATATCAATAGAAAACTACAACGACCCAACAAATCATGCCATACAAGAATTAGAGGAAGAATTAGAAACAATTAAACAGCAGAAATACAATGGTGCCCAAGTTAGAAGTAGATTACCTACAAACTACACAGAAGCACCTACAAAGCAGTTCTTAACAATAGAACAAAACATACAAAAAAGCAGACAGATAAGACAAATAATAGACACAGTAGGAAAAACACAAACTGACAAAAAAGGAGATTGTAGAAACGTTTGAAAAATACTATACACAACTTTTTGCAACTGAACAAACTGATGCATATATACAGGTTCAGTACACAAAAATTACAAAAGCACTGCAGGATGATCGAACAAACAAAATGAACAAACCATTTAATCTACAGGACATGAAAGTGACAATACACAACATGAATAAAAACAAAACACCTGGGCCAGTTGGACTAACAACAGAGTTTTACAAATTCTTTTTTACAACACTGGGCCCAATATTACATGCAACTTTAGAAGAAGCTTACAACAACATTGAACCACCAAATTCAATGAACACTTCATACATCACACTTATACAAAAAAAAAGACACAGACAAAACACAACTTAAAAATTACAGGCCCATATCATTACTCAACACATATTAAAAAATTCTTACTAAAACATTAGCCAATAAACTAAATCCACATTTAAATACTCTCATTCATGTCAATCAACAATGCAGCATTAAAGGCAGGGACATCAACAACCACAATCATTTAATCAGAGATATTATACAATATACAAGTGACAAACAAATTCAAACATTCATATTATAACTAGACAACGAAAAAGCCTTTGACAGGGTATGACACGTTTAATGGTTACTATATTGTTACTTATTAATATGTAACTTCTAGGCATTCTGTCAATACATAATCTTGTACACAATAATCCACTGAAGAACTTGTTTCAATAAAACAACTTTAATATGTATACTATGTACATAACATATAATTTGAGGTTATACAACGTGGATATCTTGAGGCAGACACACATTCCGTGCTTCCACAACGGAGCCTCTCTGACAACTCATCCTCCAACCTTGTCGGCCAATGGGAAGGCTTCTTTCTTCCCGCGCTTATTAATCACATGTTCTCTCCGTCATATAATCACGCAATACACTCGTGATGCACTCATGATACACATGTGACACTATGCATACCTTCACAAGATATTACAACACAATAAATTAGGGAGTATTTTATTAATTGGGTTAAAATTCTATACAGAGCGCCTATCAGCAATCTGATCATAAATAATACAATTTCAAAAAACATTGCAATTAAAAGATCAGTTAGACAAGGGTGTTCTTTATCCCCTTTTCTATATATTCTATCCTTTGAACCACTTCTGGAGAAAAAGATTACAGGAATATGGATCCCTGGAGCCAGATATATTAAAGTGATTGCTTATGCAGATGACACGGTATTTTCCCCACAAATAATATGTCAATTCACAAAATAATTTCAATTTTTCAAGATTTTGGAAGAGGTAGTGGGTCGAAGATTAATGTAAACAAATCTGAAATTATGGGGATAGGTAGGTGGCAAGGTAGACTAGATTTTCCCTTTAGACATAAATAAGAAGGAGATCCTTAGAATTTATGGAATCTTTTATTCCAATAATCAGACACAGACAAACACTGAAATATGGAGGAATATTGAACAATCAATTAAACAAATTATTGACAGAAACAAATACACAGCAGACAATTTTTGGGAGTAGCACATTAATAAATACATATGATATCCCCAAAACAATATATACAGGAACAATAGGGGAACCCCCACCAATAATTTTAAAAGCAATTAACTCACACATAACTAAATACATATTCCAAGGAACAATACACAATATCAAACATACACCACTAATACAATCTAAGCTAAATGGAGGAATAAACTTGCAAGACATACAAACAAAAATACAAGCACTCAGAATAAAATTTATAGGACAAGCCATTAAAAAAAGATCAGAAAATACATTCAAACATTATTACTTAGGAATCAGAATAGGATATTTAACAGCAATTGATAACAGCACTGCATATTACATGGGTAGAAATCAATCACAATTTCATACAATTTCCATCAAAGCAATAAAAGGTAATGAAGAAGTATTACACAAAACAACCAAAGAAATATTTACACATTTAATAAAAAAACACCTCTGACCAATAGAATTAAATGGAAACAAGTTTTTGGAATTACAAACACTGAGGAAACATTTAAAAATACACATATCAAAGAAATACCAAATAAAGAAAAAGAAATAACATACAGACTAATTTACAATACAACCCAGTCTCATCAAGAAATTATAAAGACAGAGGAGCAAGAATAGGCTGTCCACTCTGCAGGTCAGGGGCTGATAAGACTGAACAACATTTATATCTCACATGCAATACAATTTTACAAACTAAAAACACGCCTCAACAATTCATACAAGCAGGAACAATACACACAGTAGATATAGACAAAGCAATAACACTAAACATAATACCAGACTCTATAAACAAGAAACAACAAACTATACGCTTAAAAATACTTTCACAGTACAGAAAACACATATGGCATCACAGACTTAAGGCACTTTCCCATAACCACAGTTACACAAACATAACATTATAACACATGTTTAGACAAACAATTCAAAACATGATATTAAACATAACAGAAGATAATTAAGGTTTTTATGTTTAAGAAATAATATATAATGTACATTTTATTTGTTACAATAAAAAAAACAACAAAAAAACACTTTATATTTAATATCTCTTTTACGACTCGCAATTACAGAACATACTAATTTACCATTGACAAACAGGAAAGTCGCTCAGACTTGTAGAATGTGATGACGCTGTATCTTAACGTCGACGTCTCTCCACTGAAATTCCACCACAAAACCAGCCTATTCTAAGACCGATACACACACTACGCTTGGACTTTCCTAGAAGGAAATAAGACCTGAATAATCTATATATATATATCATTCTCTTCGTGGTCGGATCCAGCGAGGCAACAAGAAGCTGCATGTGCAACAGATACTAATTTTAGAAAGAAGCGCTCCAAATTACTGCACCAATGCATCAAAATGTGTGGAAATTAAATATGGGCTGTAAAAAACAATTATATGACATAATTGTTTTCGCTGATATTTTAATTTTGGAAAAGGGAACCCCTATTATAAAATACTTTGTGTGCATTTCAGAAAATTTAATATTTCGTATTGATCAAACAAGAACAAGTTAGTTGTGCTTTTGAAAAAGGTCGGTGCCCTAAAAAAGTGCATTAAAGGGGTAAAAGAACTCTCCATGAGCAAGTCTGCGGCGTATGCTACGCCGCGGGGCGTCTAGTTAGTATATAATTTCAACTACGTAAATGAAAATCATAAAAAACAGTGCATTTATTGCATTGTATCAACCCTATTTAGAGCCTTCCACACCACAGCATCAATATTAGTTTGAAAAATTTTACAGACTTTGAAAACGTGTTCTCACCCATCACAAACAGTGGCGTAGCTAGGGGAGGTGGGTCCAAATTCATAATTCCCCCAGGGCCCACACTTGAGGGGGGCCCCAAAGGAGTGTACATTATCTCATATATGATGTTATGATGTCGAATGTCAAAATGCAAGGCCCTTGAAAGATGCAAAGCCACCTGGCCCCCTAATTCCTAGCTATGCCACTGACCATAAATATCAATGCACAAACATAAAAATCTGTGCACTAGGCTGGTAACAAGGGCATCTGATGTCAGTTCATTGTACAATGATACTTGAAATAAAAGATCTTGAGCTATTTTTTTAAAAATCCACACGCCCTTTACCAAAATTATTTGCCAATTATCTATTTCTTGACCAACAATTAATTTTTATTCTTGATCTTTATTTCTAATTAATTATTTACCTGCATTGTCATTGTTATCAAAGTTAAATGCTATCGTCGTCTCTCCTATGGATTAAAAGAAAAGTATTTTGTCACATAAAAAAAAAGGAAACCAGTGTATTTTATTCAAGTGCTATTTCATTTGATCTCGATCGCTATAAATAGGGATACAGTGTTGTTACGGTCAGATGTTGTGGTGTGGGGATGACTACGCATAAATGGGGCTGTGAACACTTGTCCTCGTGGAACGGGGGGCGGGTGAACTCAAGGTACGTGCAAGTTGTAATGAATTGACAGGACCACGGTCAAAGGGAGACATGGTGAGTGACCTAGGGGCCAGTCAAAACCAGTCGGACAAGACGGGGGTATAATAGGGGTCACATTGTGTGTCGCTGAGAGAGTGTTAAGTTGCCAAGTAGCAGGCAGGTGAAAGACGTACGATAGAGTGTGGAGTTTTGTGAACGTGGTCCAATCCGGTCGAGCTGGGCCGAGGACTCTAGATGGTATGACCATCAACTGTAAACTGCCAATTGTACTGTACCATAAATATGTTCAAAGCTTCTGGATGTCATTAAACTTATGTTGAAGAAAACAACCCAGCGTTGCTAAGTCTTTTACCCGTCTACGTGGTAAATATCTGTGGCCAAGGGGGGACCTCAACCCCTAGACAACGACTCCGCCACAGTGGGGGCCCCGTCGAAAAACCGAGCCAAGACGCAGTGCATCAAGACACGTCACTAAAGGAGAAACGACGAAAAACACATCAACGAACTGGCCGTACTAGCCATCCCGATAGCAAGATCATCACGAGAGCGTAGGGCTTACACCTCGTAACGACGAGACCAGGGGTGTTGAAGACAGCCGTAGCAGTGATGTTGAAGACAGCCGTAGCAGTGATGTTACAGACAGCCGTAGCAGTGATGTTACAGACAGCCGTAGCAGTGGTGTTACAGACAGCCGTTGCAGTGGTGTTGTAGACAGCCGTAGTAGTGGAATTGCAGACAGACGCAGAAAGGGAGGCCATACAGACTACACCCGGAAGAGCATCGGAGGAATAACGAACACTAACTTAGACAGTAACACAGAAGCTGACTACAGCCTGGACAACTTCGAGGTTACAACCTCAGTAATACGTGACAGTGAAGGCGGTGACTTTGTGACTCTCTCGCCTATGGATATTGATACTGCCCTGGTATAATGTGTTTTTCTTATGTATGAGTACTATTTGTGTGGTAATTTCTATCGTACAGGCAAGTACAACTTAATTTCTAATATTAAATTAGTATGTTTAGATATTATATATTATATATTTGTATATGATGAATCCCCAAATTGTATTATTGAGATAGTAATTGTTATATTGGGTCCCTAATACAAAACGATAGGAAGACGGTAGACGAATTTGAGATTGTGACCGTAGAGTGACGAGTGACAGAGAGATGGGGTTGCCTAATGTAGAGGAACTTAAACAAAAGGCCCGGGAGCTAGGATTGGAAGGGGAGGAGTCAAAGAAATGGCTAATAGAGGAGTACAGGATAGCTCGGGAAAAGAACGATAAGGAGGAAGATGAGGAAAGAGGTAGAAAGAAGATGGAGGAAGATGAGGAAAGAGATAAACGGAAAGAAGAAAGGGCTTTCAAAAGGGAAGAGGAGAGTAAAAGGTTGGAGCACATTAGGATAATGGAATTGAAAGCGAGTGAGGAAGAGACCCCGCGGGTAGAGAAAAAAAGCACAGAGAACTCGGGAAATAAACTACCAATGTTTGATGGGATAGGGGATAACTTAGAATTTTTTTTGGTACGATTCGAGGACGAAGCGAGACACAAGGAGTGGCCAGTGAAACATTGGGGGTATGAACTTAGAAAATTGATGCCACAACCGCTACTACCGGTGTGTTATGCGGGGAGTGGAAAGGGAGTAGAGGCCTCATATGAGGAGGTGAAAACCGCCTTATCCAGGCATTTTGGGCTAACAGCCCAAGGATATCGAGAAAGGTTAGCAGGTGTTAGACCCAGAAAAGGAGAGGACATATTAGCTTACTCAAACAGAATTAGACACTACCTGACCAAGTGGATAGAGCTTTCAAAAACCGAGAAAACCTACGAGAAACTATTTGAGCTCACAGTAGTGGACAAGCTATTACAGACAGTAAGCGGGGGGGGTTGTTGAGCACATATTAGAAAGGGGAAGTCTGGATTTAACATCGGTTATTAAAACGGGTGAGGGATACATGGCGGCACACCCAAGTGTGAAATTGACAAGGGATAGTGCACCACTCATAGGGAATCAGAGAGTCCAAGGTAGGAGGGAAGAAAGCCGAAGAGAAGACAATTATCAATGGAGGGGAACAGGCTACCAAACAAAAAGATGACAATCTAGGGGTTTTGCTGGGGTGGGAGAAGTTAATGGGGTTAAGGTTAAGGTTGTACGGGACACGGGTTGCGGAATCGTGGGGGTAAGGGAGTCTCTAGTTGATAAGGAGTGTGTGACAAACGAGACAGTCACTTGTATATTGTTTGATGGGGAGAGAAAGGTTTATAGGGTAGGATATATACATGTGAAATCACCGTATTTTACGGGAATGACAAAAGCTGCCCTACTAAAGAACCCACACGTTGACCTAAATATTGGAAATATCAAGGGAGCTACCATGGGAGACGGGTATAAAGGGGTAAGGCCAATACACAGGGGCAGAGGCTACAGCCCTGGGCCCAATACTACAATAAAACAAAACCACATTAATGCAAATTGGAATAGAGACAGCCATAGATTTACAAAAATAACTAAGGAGCATAGTTCGAAAGGGTACAAAATAGAAAACATCGGGACAGAAGTAGTAGCAGGGGCGGTAACGACGAGGGCACAGAAAAAAAACCCAAAACAGTACAGTAGTACAGTGAAAAGACACCTCACGGAGTTTAATATACAGCCAGAGGATTACAAAAGATTACAAGCCGAAGACGTCACGTTAAGACGAATACACGAGCATGCGAGAAAAAGGAGTATGAAGGGGACGGAAAAGTCATTAGTTAAATACAAGGGAGGACTACTAATGAGAGAGTATAATGACACACACATCAACCCTAATATTAGTCAGGAACAATTGGTTGCACCGAAAGTATTAAGAAAACACATATTGGAGATAGCCCACGATAATAGTTTATCTGCACACATGGGGATAGCTCGCACCAAGGAGCGAGTGCTAAAAGAATTCTGGTGGCCGGGTATAGCCAGTGACGTACGTCATCACTGTAGAACATGTGATGCATGCCAAAAAGTAAAAAAAAGCGCCGGAGGGATTGCCCCGTTAGGAGACATGGAACTAATAACAAAAACATGGAGTAAGGTTGCTGTCGACCTTATCGGACCAATAATACCTACATCACGGAAAGGTTATAAGTATATTCTAACACTGGTGGACACAGCGACCAGATGGCCAGAGGCTAAACCATTAAAAAAGATTGACGCCGAGGAAATACAGGAAGCACTTCTCGGCATGTTTACGACAATGGGCTTACCGGATGAAATTTTATCAGACAACGGCACCCAATTTAGGTGCGACTTAATGGCCCAAGTTTGTAAGCTAATGGGAATCACCCAACGGTTCAGCACTCCTTTACACCCGCAGAGCAACGGAATGGTGGAAAGGTTTAATGGTACGCTCAAGACGTTACTTATCAAAGCATCATTGGAACAACCGAAAGACTGGGAAGACCACGTACAAGGGATACTATTCGCTTATCGGGAGGGGAAGCATGAATCAACAGGGTTTTCACCATTCGAACTAATGTTCGGACGCAAAGTAAGAGGGCCCATAAATATCCTGAGAAATATTTTCGATGGGAGTAATGAAAGGATAGAGGGACAAAAGCCACACGAATACCTAAATAAATTAAGAGATCGATTACGAGTAAGTGGCACACAGGCGAGTAAAAACTTGAAAGCAGCAAAAGAAAAACAAAAACTACTCTATGATCGTAGAGCCAGAAAACGAGAGATTCTTGTAGGAAGTCGTGTGGTTGTGATGAAAGCATCGGCGGGTAGTAAACTACAAAGATCCCGATGGCATGGACCATATAAGGTCGTAGAAAAAGTAGGGGATTGTAATTATGTAATCCTGGAAAAGGGAAAAAGGAAAACATATCACATAAACTTGCTAGAGGAATATCATAGTAGGGAAGAATCAAGTCAAAAGCATACTGAGACATGTACCAATCACCCTATTACAAACAGCAGTGCGAAAAACACGGCTTACGCCGTCGTGATAGAAGATAACGAGACAGAAAATGAAAGCAGAAACATTAGTTCGTTGCCAACACAGGCGAGCGGGGTTAAGGAATCGACGAAAGATGTAAGAATTAACCCCCACCTCAAAAAGTATGAAAGAGAACAAATAGAAAGGATACTAGATAAATACGCTAACGTTATAACTAACACACCAGGAAAATCCACTGTAGTAGCTCACTCTATTGAGTTAAACACAGAAAAACCAATCTGTCTGAGACCATATCCTATACCCTTTTCAGCAAAGCAAGAGATAATTAAGGAAATTCGGCAAATGGAAGGGGAGGGCATTATAGAAAAGTCAACTTCACCCTACTCCTCGCCAATAGTCCTAGTTAAGAAAAAAGACGGTTCCACACGTTTCTGCATTGATTACAGGAAACTAAACGCTATAACGATAACAGACGCAGAACCAATACCCAATCAGGAAGATTTATTTATTCAATTAGGACAAGCTAAGTATTTCTCAAAAATTGACTTAGTGAAAGGTTATTGGCAATTACCGGTAGAAATAAACTCGAGGAAATATACTGCTTTTCAAACTGACTTGGGATTGTATCAGTTTAAATACATGCCATTTGGGCTGTGTAACGCACCAGCGACATTCGCACGAGGCATGCGTCGAGTCTTAGGTGATCAAAAAAACGTGGTCAGTTTTTTTGATGACATTTGCGTGTTTGGAAGATCCATAACAGAACATAATCATACATTGGATCAGGTACTAAACAGATTGAAAACTGCGGGGTTGACAGCTAGGCCAACAAAAATGGAAATCGGGTTTTCAGAAATAGAGTTTCTGGGTCATATAGTCGGAGGAGGTACACAGAGACCTAACGCCAGTATAACAAGTAAAATATTAAATATCAAACATCCGAACACCAAGAAACAAGTGAGGAGCTTATTGGGGCTGATCAGTTATTATAGAAAATTTGTTCCGGATTTCGCAGATATATCGGCCAGTCTATCAGATCTAACAAAGAAAGGAAAACCAGAAAAAGTACAATGGACTAGCACATGTAGAGAAGCACTAGAAAAGATCCAAAAGGCTCTATCTACACAACCAATCCTTATACTGCCAGAGATAAATCGTGAGTTTGTAATCAGAACAGACGCGAGCGAGTCCGCTATAGGGGGATGCTTAATGCAAGAACGGGAGGGATTATTACACCCGATAGCGTACGTAAGCAGGAAACTATTATCCCGGGAGACCCGATACTCAGTAATTGAAAAGGAATGTTTGGGGGTAGTATGGACGATTACAAAATTCTCAAGATACCTTTTTGGTAATCACTTTACTATCGAGACGGACCACAAACCATTGACGGTGTTACAGACATCCAAGAGCATTAATAACCGCGTGGCACGATGGGCGTTAACATTACAAGAATACAAATTTACTATCAGACCGATCCCAGGGGCTGATAATACATTGGCTGACGTACTTAGCAGACAGTGGTAGTGGGACAGACAAAAGACTGATAGAAAATCACGGTCCCACTAATCCCACTAAGACTACCAGTATATTGACAGATTTTGTAGGGTTGAGTACAAGAATGATCAAAATAGCTAATAATTAAGCCTGGGACAATGACAAATGATTGTAGTTTCCAAATTTTAGGGTACGCTCTTGGTAATGCTAATAAGAGTCGTTTCTTGTTTAGAATGGGAAATATACGAAATGTTCCACCATCAAAAACAATGACTATGATTTTTGATGCATCCATTGAATTTGTCTGAGTATTACGGTATAGGAGGGCGCCGTAAATAACACGGAATTGGTATTGTGTCTTCTATGATGATGATAATTTGTTGAAAATTATGATGAATAATGATAATATTGTTGGGATTGAAGTTGGGGTCTGAGTGACCTTGTACCAGTATCATTGTGAAATGAAATAAAGTGGTTCGTATGTTCATGACAAATGTGTTGATCATATAAGAAATTTTGTGCACTGGAGACCTCAGTCCAAATTTTATGATAAGAGATGTTGTTATGATGATAATGTTTTGATTAGGATGATGAGGCTGCTATGTGTTGATAACTATGAGGAGTTATGATAATGTATTTTTGTATTTACTTGGGGGGGTCTGAGCGACCAATTCCCAGTATTACTATTATATGAATTGATAAGACAATTCTTATGTGCACGACACATTTTGTTTATGTAAGCACATGTTTGGAGCCCTCAGGCATTTGGTATAACATTGATAATATGTATTTATTATATGTTATGATGATGAAATTTTTGATTCATGAAAATTTTGCCGATGACTATGTTATGATTATGAATATGATAATTTGTAACCCATTAACTGGTGGTTATAACTGGTCCCAGTAGGGGGGACGATAAATATACATACGAGATCCCGCTATGGGGACAGAAAACATACATAACATGTCCCATAAAGATACAGATGCAAGTATTAATGAAAAGGGACAGAAAATTGGGTGGATAGTGATTGTTGTGACACATGATTAGCAATTAAACCATTGAAGCATGCCATTCATTGTTTGTGAGACATGTTGAGCAATTAAGTCACTGAACCATGACTTTCTTCGCTTGTAAAACATGGGGATCATCTAAATCATTGAACCATGAGATTCTTTGCTTGTGAAACATGGGTGTCATTTAAGTCATTTAACCATACCAAGATTTTTTTTTGTATATGAAGAATATTAATACTTCAAATGTGACAATTTTTTTTCTTTTGTATATTGATGTATATATATCGTTAACATTTTGAGTAGTAATAACCTTTGCTACCCTCAAAAGCGAGGTAGTATAGGACTAGACTCGTACGCAGGTACGAAAACCGGGTAGTTCCACAATGTAAATAAAACGATTCCTTATTATGTATTTGGGAATATACACCACTATTGTGAACTAATATTTTTGGAAGCTAGCATATTACTGGTGAAAATTCTGTATATAGTGAACATTGCAATTGTTAAAATATTGTTAAAATAACTATATATTATTGAAATGCCTGTGTGTGTAAGTATGGGATATATTATTAGTAGATCATGACACACCAAAACCTCAAGACCTTATGTTTATAAACTCGCGACATTCTTGCTAAGGTCGCTCGTGAGGAGGGGGGTGTTACGGTCAGATGTTGTGGTGTGGGGATGACTACGCATAAATGGGGCTGTGAACACTTGTCCTCGTGGAACGGGGGGCGGGTGAACTCAAGGTACGTGCAAGTTGTAATGAATTGACAGGACCACGGTCAAAGGGAGACATGGTGAGTGACCTAGGGGCCAGTCAAAACCAGTCGGACAAGACGGGGGTATAATAGGGGTCACATTGTGTGTCGCTGAGAGAGTGTTAAGTTGCCAAGTAGCAGGCAGGTGAAAGACGTACGATAGAGTGTGGAGTTTTGTGAACGTGGTCCAATCCGGTCGAACTGGGCCGAGGACTCTAGATGGTATGACCATCAACTGTAAACTGCCAATTGTACTGTACCATAAATATGTTCAAAGCTTCTGGATGTCATTAAACTTATGTTGAAGAAAACAACCCAGCGTTGCTAAGTCTTTTACCCGTCTACGTGGTAAATATCTGTGGCCAAGGGGGGACCTCAACTCCTAGACAACGACTCCGCCACAATTGTCAATGAATAGTTCGGAGAATCCTACCACAGATAAAGCCTAAGTCCAATTTCAACAAACTCATTCCACAGGTTTATGCAATAATTTTTAAAAATCACTAACTTATTGTTGATGTATATTAGATAATAATAAACTTGCTTTGTTGTCTGCAAGAGTTGATACTTAATATGTTATATAAAATGGTTATACGTCAGCTTGAAAGAACGCTATGCTACAACGCACGTGTCGGCTAAACGCCTCCGAAATGGAAGATAAAAAATATAATTTCAGTTTATAACATTAAAAAAACACAATAAACAAACTGCTATGTCCAGAAATTTAAAAAGAAAATACTCGTAAAAGGTTTATAAGAACTAAGGGAACATCGGACGCGATGAGATGCACTAGCAATAAGTTAAATTTGAGAATAAACTTGTTTAAAAATGTTGAAAGCTCACACCATATTGTTTTAATGTGTTGTTCTCACTGATGTTTTAAAACCATGGGATGAATGTGTTGTTCTCATTGATGTGTTAAAACCATGGGATGAATGTGTTGTTCTTACTGATGTTTTAAAACCATGGGATGAATGTGTTGTTCTCATTGATGTATTAAAACCATGGGATGAATGTGTTGTTCTCACCGATGTTTTAAAACCATGGGACGAATGTGTTGTTCTCATTGATGTGTTAAAACCATGCCGCACCACTCTAACATTTTGACTTATGAGAAACGAATCTCAATAAGAGCAGGAAACTATATCACAGATTGTGATGGAAGATACTATAAGTTTGAAATAAAATTTGCTTTGTGGTATTCTAAACTGACGCGCGTCGTCTATAAGATATCTAACTGGGAACATTTGTACTGTCATTCTCTTTTTGTGCAGCCAAACAATGGAATTCTCTACCATTACACATCCGTATTCCAACTACCTAGTCCTTCAAGACTGCACTTAGCACGCATCTTTTCAAAATGTATTTGCAAAATTAAAGAAACAACATTTCTTTTAATGATTAACGTAGCATATGTGTAACGTACTGTCATTTATGTTGTTATTATGATATGAACTAGTTTAGCCCGTCAAAAATGATGAAAGTTTTCAAAATGAATACATTTCAGCTGAAATCTATTAAGTTTGAAAAAAATACACATCAGAAAAATAATCAATGTAATACAGAACTTTTATTTATTTTCATTTGATTCATTTATTATCATATTGAACAATTTTATGCGGAACGTTCGAAAAGTGTTATTTTTGGTGCTGTAATTTTATTATGTTGATCGCAGCGCCACTTAATAGCATTACAAATTTCGCAGCGCCAACTAGTTACATCCATACATTAATTGTGTTAATTCTTAATACATAACGGGAATTATGTATATTGATGATTATTTAATTATTATATGAATATTCTTATCTCCATGTAAAGCGCTGTGAGCCCAGGTTCCTTGCTGCGATACAGCGTATATTAAATATCAATTTATTATTATTATTTATTTGTACTGACCATCTGGTCATGTAAGGATTTATTCATAAAATTGTTGTTTTACTTTTAAACTTTCATTTGATTCAGTAAGTAAAACATTAAGTAAAGAAACACTTTAGATGGCATATGGAGAGATAATTGTTAGTGAAGCATATAATTAGATAATTATTCTTGGAAATAGTTCAATATAATCTCACTTACGAATGACCAATGAAAAAACATGGAGTCAATCTCCCCATTTATGATAAATATACACACAGTGGTATCTTTTACACATGGACAAAGTCATTCAGGGTTGATTGAGGCGATACAAATATATCTTATATTAGACATTGGAGAGATTTTGAATAGGTATGACTATAACATTGTAACAGACAGCTCAACAATGTACACTGCTGGTGTCAAATTGTGTTGAGAGAAATGACGTCTCTCAATCTTTGTTTTAATCTACCCCCCCCCCTTCCACACACGAGAGGTATGCTTCAGATGAAGATTTCGGCCGATACAAAGAGCTATCAAGAATACACACAAGATCAGATGTCACGAGGTCAGATGTCAAGCGCGTGGACTTGGTATTCCATGACAATAGATTCTTGCGTGTGTAGAGAATTGGTCATTTACCTTTATACTGCCTGGCCTGCACGTTGGGATTTATAGTCAAAAACTCTGTTTTTACGAGTTATTTATTTTAACTATAATGAATAGTATTTTTGACGTGATGCACATGTATGCCGGTCGAGACGGTTGTTGGGGGGGGGGAAGTTACAACAACATACTACCGAATGGTGGCGGAACATCCTTGGGCGGGCTTTGTTGCTCGTATTGTATAAACAAAGATAGTTTTTGTTTAAAAATAATTTTATTATTATTACCTAATTAATTTTTTTAAGTATCCTTAAATATTGTGTTTTTGTTATAAAAAAGATAACTTACGCATTATAATGTTCGTGTCTTGTTATGTTTGATCTCTAGCTTTTGTGTATTTTATTTACGCCACAATTAAAGAAATGCGATCATGCATTTTATCAAATGAAATCATCAGCGTTACTTACTCTGATGTAAACACAATCGTGTTTAGCACACGAGGAATAATAGCAATATTTTGTTTAGTTTAAAAATCATTGTTTTGAAGTGAATTTTAATGTAATCTAGAATGATAGTTAATGGGGTTTCCACGCTTTGTGAATGCTTTATGTTAGATTGTTGCGTGGTGAGTATTATATTGACAGAAAGAGAATCTTCTATGGTGAGCTCCATTATGGCCAGCGGTCCCACGGTGGGCAAAAGAAACGCTTCAAAGACACAAAAAAGCCTCAATGAAAACGTTTGCCATCAATCCAGACACGTGGTAACGAGCTGCAATGGACCGATCCACCTGGCGCTCTTCCATCCACGAAGGTGCCGGGTCATGCGAGGCAAACCGGATCACCGCCGCAGAAAAGAAGAGGCGAGCCCGAAAGGCCCATGCTGTCAACCCTCCAGGAAATGTCACACTCGTCCCTTGTCCCTTCTGTTCCCGAACCTTTCGTGCAAGGATCGGCCTAAACATCCATCTGCGGACGCACAGACAACCCTCGGAGGACTAGAGTGGTCCTCGTCGTATCGACGGACGAACGAACATATTGACACATTCTTGGTGTGATGTATGGCGAGGGAATATGACGTCATGTTGTGTTTGGTTGCAGAAATACTTATTTGAATCGACTTTTAATGTAATCTAGAATGATTTCCCTTGAAAAAAAAAGTTTAAATACTCATTCGAGTTTTTATTACTTGTTTAGATATTACGAGTTAATTTTGGTTTAGACCAGGGGTATCCAGACTTGTAGTATCTGAGAGCCATTTTGATAATTTTAAGAAAGTGTTGAGAGCCGAATTGAAGCATTAATGTTCACGACCCAATTCACAATTAAACATTACTTTAGTGATTTATTTATTTTTATAACAATTTTTGTTTATTCGAATTTAATAAAAATGTTGCTTGTTATTACCCTAACCGTGTGTTGAAGTAATTTCATTTACAAAATTAACAAATATTTAAAAATGTAAAAGGCATTTAAACTCATAATTATAGTGCACATTAAGGGTTATGATTCTTCTGAGTAGCCTTTGAACTACCAACTGTCTTTCTTGTTACTAGTAACTTCTTGATTCTTTGATTTTTTTTAATGTCATAAATTTTTGGTGGAGTCGCATCAAATTGCTGACTTTGTAATTTAGCTTGTAGCATTCCGCAAAAGAATGAAAATTGGCTTATCTTCTTTATCGATAAATGCAAAGTCATGTTCTCATCCTTGAAGAATTCTTTATTTTCGTTTCTTGCAACTTGTTGTCATATTTCATGCAAAATTTTAAATTATAAGTCACAAATTTTAGTAGGAACAAATGCGATTTTGACCAAAATAGGAACCACAAATTTAATAGTTTACATCACTAAACAACCAGAAACAAATCTCTTCCTTCAACGTTGAAAATTTAAATCAAGACAAATATTTTTCAACGCACTGTTTCGATCATTAAAAAACAACCTTTCATTAAAATATTATACACTAGACGCCCCGCGGCGTAGCATACGGCGCAGACTTGCTCATGGAGAGTTCTTTTACCCCTTTAATGCACTATTTTAGGGCGCCTATGGCGCCAACCTTTTTTAAAAGCACAACTAACTTGTCCTTGTTTAATCAATACGAAATTTGAAATTTTCTGAAATGCACACAAAGTATTTTATAATAGGGGTTCCCTTTTCCAAAATTAAAATATCCGCGAAAACAATGACGTCATTTAATTTTTTTTACAGCGCATATTTAATTTGCACACCTTTTGAAGCATTGGTGCAGTCATTTGGTGCGCTCCCTAAAATTAGTATATGTTGCACATGCAGGTTCTTGTTGCCTTGCAGGGTCCGACCACGAAGAGAATTATATATTTAGACTAGCAAACCCAGCGTGCGTTGCAACGATCTCAGTAAAAAGGAATACATATAGATAAAAAAGGAATTACATTAAGGGTCACCCGGCCTATCAGTTTAACATGTGAAGTTCGAAAATTTGTTCATTTCAATCAATTTCATAGCAAATATATCTATGTATCTATATTTCTCAATATCGTGTAAAATTGAATGGGGAATACAATATTAAAAGTTTAGTAAAAAAACACAATAAGGGCCCCCAGCCCCGAGGAAATGGACATTAGGAGCTCAGTGCCTTATAGTAATTTAATATAGGCTCTTAAGTTTTTATATACCGAGTTTGGTGAAAAAAAAACAGTTATATTCTCATTATCTAACACTTAAACTAATTTTATATAGCTAATATAAGGGGAAAATACATTAAAGGGCCCCTGGGCCCATTCGGTTTAAGATGTATATTTTGAAAACCTGTTCATTTAAATTCATTTTGATCTTGGATATGTTTCTCAAGGTCGTTAAAAACTGAGTGGAAAATAATATCTTAGAGTATACCAAAAAAAAACACAAACAATTTTTTTAGGGCCCCTGGCCCATTCGATGTATGATGTCCATTTTAAAATGCCGTTCATTTTAATTCAGTTTCATCATAGATATATTTCTCAAGATCGTTAAAAATAGAATGACACATAATATCTCAAACATATAAGAAAAAAAATACATTTGGGGCCCCCGGCCCTGAACAATGGGACATAAAAAGTGCAGTGCCCTTTTTTTTAATATGGGCTACCAAGTTTTTAAATACAAGGTTTGGTTAAGATCCATTCATTTATTCAGTAGATAACACATAAACTAATTTTTATATAGCTCATAAAAGCAAAAAATTACATTAAGGGCTCCCAGGGCCCATTTAGTGCAAGAAGTCACGTTCAAAACACCTGTTTATTTCAATCAATTTCATAATGGATATATTTATCTATATTTCTCAAGATAGTTAATAATTGAATGGGGAATAAAATCTTAAACGTTTATGAAAAAACACATTTTGGGCCCCCAGCCCCGAAGAAATGGGCTTTAGGAAATTAGTGCCCTATAGTACTTCAATATTGGCTACCAAGTTGTTATATACAAAGTTTGGTTAAGATCTATCAAGTTACCTAATAGCTAATGCTTAAACTAATTTTTATATAACACATATAAGAAAAAAAATCCTATTATGGGCCCCCCGGCGCCCCATGAGTGTTAAATTTTGCAAAAAAAGTTGCCTATTACCATCCCAGGAGCGTACTTAAAAGTCTCCTAAAGTGTCATGGCGATCGGATGAATGGTTTAGTCAGCTATAGAGGACATACATACATACATACTTTGATTTTTATATATATATATTAGTGGTTTTAGGGCGCCTAAGGCGCCCAATTTTTTTTAGGTAAAAAGCCCAAGTAAATAAATACGAAATATAAAATATTAAACTTCCTGAATGAAATGTACACAAATTATTTTATAATTATAAATCCTAAAATTATCTTTTAACATCGCTCTCTTTTCCAAAATTAAAATATAAGCTAAAACTATGACGTCATATACTTTTTTTTTAATCGTGTAGAACTTTGCACTTCTCCTGATGCACGCCTAGTATATATACTTAAATATAAGCTCAAAAAATGACGTCATTGCGCTTCGGATCCTTCCTTCCAGTGGCTTGCGCTATTATATTGTTTATTTCAAAGCTCAAAATTCATAAATTGTTCGGAAGCCGCAATGTGAACGCAGAAGAGCCGCATGCGGGTCGCGAGCCGCAATTTGGCCACCGTTGGTTTAGACATATGAAAAACTTTACATTTTTACCTTATGTTGTGTCTGTTAAATTATGTATTTCTTTTTTTTAATGCATGAAATTGTGATGACTTTGAGTTTTCAAATCTTTAACAAATAATAGATCATGGCAATTTTGTTTTTCTTTTGTGAAGCGCACGTATACGAAAAGTAAAGCTTCATTTCATGGTAAAGTTCAGTCACCACGTTAAACAGAAAAGTGAGATGTCTTTAAATTGTTACACAATGACTTTCCAAGTGAGATGTCTTTAAATTGTCACACAATGACTCTTCAAACGTTTAAGCCATTTTAGTAATTTTTATTTACATTTATAACTGCTCACCTAAATTTTCTAGATAATATTAGATGCTGGCTTTTGTGGCACAGTTTACATTACTTTACTTATAACCAGTATAATGAGTTCTACAACAATATTATAAGGTTTTCCCTCATTGGAAATCATTAACAAAATATTGTAAGAAGCAAGCAAGCCCTCGCCATCTTGTGTGGTTGCGGTTGAAAAGAGTTTTGTTAATGTTGGTGTTTGATATTTTCTTTAAGTTTTCAAAAATAATATGATAAATCCTTTTCTTTTTATGGCCATGAATGGTATTAACATGTTCTTGTAATCTGAAAGTATTTATATCTATCCACAATACAAAATCATGTTTTAATATAAATCCTCTCTTCTTGTTTTATGCTTTCACCAGACATTAAGGTAATTCTTCGCCCCCAATTGTACTTGTGGCAATAACAGAATTGCTGTAGCGCCCATGTAGTTCCCACATCGTAAATCACTGTTAAAACATTAAAATATATAAATATATAGATATATATTGTATATATATATATATTTACCAAATTGAATAAATGAACAAGTGACAATACATTGTTATAACCGAACATTGTTATAATTGTGGTAGGAGAATCCTAACATTTCATTGACATGTTATCCCTTATTAAAGAGATCGAAGTAAAGTGGCATTCCACTTAGATATACAGAATTGTGTTGATATCCAGTCATATATGGAGTATTAGTTAATATCTTTTAGGCAAAGCAATACTCGACGGTTGATTTATTAAACTTATAGTTTTGTGAATTTGAAATAACTAGGATTTTTAAAAAAATGTTATTTTCCTTCAAATTAAATGTTTCTTTACATAATATTAAGCGAAGTGCAATCCAAAGTGTAAGAAATACAAATAAGTAATAATAGTTCGCATGGAATTGGAGATAACAATTTAACTGAAGTTTAAGAAAATAAAAATATGATTTCTCACTAATCATGCTACTTAAGTTGTCTAAATTACAACCTCATATTTAATAGGTCGATAGCGGTGCTTTTTAGTGCGGCGTTCATTGAAAATACAAATTGATTGCACGTCACTTATCTATATATTTCAAAATGAAAGCATTGTAAGTATGTGTGTAGGCGTGTCATTCATAGCTGACTAAACTATTCATCTGAACGCCATGAAATGTTTGGAGACTTTTGAGTACGCTCCCGGGACGTTAACTGGCAATTTTTTTCTTCAAATTTTAATACTCATGGGGCGCCGGTGGCCCATAATTTGACTTTTTCTTATATAACCTATATACAAATTAGTTTAAGTGATAGCTACTTGATAAATTGATGGATCGTAACCAAAATTTGTATGTAAAAAACTTGGGAGCAAATATTAAAATACTATAGGGCAATGATTACTTAATTTTCATTTCTTCGGCGCTGTGGGCCAAAATGCCTTATTTCATAAAAGTTTTAGATTTTATTCTCAATTCAATAATGTGAATGATCTTGAGAAATATAGAAACATATATCCATTATGAAAATGATTAAAATAAACTGTTGTTTTGAATTTTATATCTTGCACTGAATGGGCTCTGTGGTCCTTAATGTTGTTTTCTGAATAATTTAGCTATATAAAAATTAGTTTATGCGTTAGCTACTAAGAAAATGAATGGATCTTAATTAAATTGTGTATACAAAAACTTGGTAGAACATATTAAAATACTAAAGACACTGAACTTCTACTGCCCATATATATATATATATATATATATATATGTCCCCAGGATGAAACCGACGTGAAATGAGTAAATATAAATATACATCTTACACAGAATAGGCCAGGTGGCCGCTAAATGCATTGTTTTTCCTTATATTAGTTATATAACATTAGTTTAAACGTAAGATACTATGAAAATAAATGAATGTTGACCAATCTTAGTATATAAAATCTTAAGAGACTATTTTAAATTACTGTGGTGAACTGAACTCCTAATGTCCATTCTCTCGAGGCTGTGGGGCCCCAATTGTCTTTATAGTAAAGTTTAATATTGTATTCCCACGGGCAATTTTATAACGATATTCAGTAATATATCCATAATGAACTAAATTAAATGAACAGGTCATTTTTTTTTAAAATTTACATCGTGCACTGATGGGCCAAGGGCCCAAAATGTCGCTCTTTTAATATTAGCTGTATAAAAAATTAGCTTAAGCGAAATATACTGAGACAACTACCAATCTTAATATACATTTTGAAATTGATTAAATTGAACATGTGTTTGAAACTTAAAATCTTGCAAAGAATGGGCTCGGTAACCTTAATGTCTTTTTGTGTGTGCTAATATGAGCAATGTATAAAATATTAGTTTATGCCTTGGCTACTGAGTAAATGGATGGATCTAACTCAAAATGTGTATACAAACAACTTGAAAAATGACCATGTATAAGTATGTATGTTTGTACTGTATGGCTTACTATGCCATTCATCAGATCACTATGAAGCTGTGTAAGATTGTTGAGTACGGCTTTTTATGCCATTCATCAGATCACTATAAAGCTGTGTAATATTGTTGAGTACGGCTTACTATGCCATTCATCAGATCAAATGTGAAGCTGTGGAATATTGTTGAGTACGGCTTACTATGCCATTCATCAGATCACTATGAAGCTGTGTAAGATTGTTGAGTACGGCTTACTATGCCATTCATCAGATCACTATGAAGCTGTGTAAGATTGTTGAGTACGGCTTACTATGCCATTCATCAGATCACTATGAAGCCGTGTAAGATTGTTCAGTACGGCTTACTATGCCATTCATCAGATCAATATGAAGCTGTGTAAGATTGTTGAGTACGGCTTACTATGCCATTCATCAGATCACTATAAAGCTGTGGAAGTTTGTTGAGTACGGCTTACTATGCCATTCATCAGATCACTATGAAGCTGTGGAGGATTGTTGCGTCCACTTGCAACATGGAACCTGGTAAAAAGCATTTGAAAACTAACACTCATGGGGGAGGGGGGGCGGTGAGGCAAAATGTTTGTTATTTTAATCATATATAAATATAAAAATTAGTTTAAGTGTTAGCTATGGTAAAAAGTTGATGGATCTTAACTAAACTTTGTAAATAAAAACAAAAAAGCCCATATTAAATATAATTGGCTAATGACCATTTTTTTCGCAAATAGTTTATTCCCCATTTGATTATACTTGATCTTGACAAATAATGACAAATTTATCCATTATTATACAGTTTGCTATTAACAAGTGTTTTTAGCTTTACATATTGCACCGATTTTCAGCCGGAGCCCCAATATCTTTTATTTTGTTCTAATCTAAGCTATGTAAATAATATTTTCTTCATCCGAGTGCAAAGGTCTCTGGTATAAAATGTTTTAAAAAATACAACTTATAGGAGGCTGGGGATAAAATATTTTAAGATTTCATTCCCCATTTCATTTTACAGAACCTTGACAAATATTGATTAAAATATTTATTACGATCTAAATTGAAATAAACTGGTATCTTGAACTAATCATGTTGCACCGATTTGCCCAGGGCGCATATTTTGTCTTCTTATATACACTATATCATCATCATCATCATTTGTCCTTTGAGTTCCTTATGGAACATAGGGCCTCTGTCAAAGCTCGCCACTCTACACGGTCCCTTGCCAGTCGCTTCAATTCTTCCCAGCTCTTCCCAGTCCTTCCAGCCTCGTCCAACATGCTCCGTCTCCATGTACGCTTGGGTCTTCCTCGTTGTTGTTTGCCCTGGGGGTTCCAATCTAAGGCCTGTCTAGCCCTGCTGTTATCTTTCCTAAGGGTGTGTCCAATCCATCTCCACTTTCTTTCCATGATTTGTTGTTCTACTGTTCCTTGTCCACACCTCTCCCCACAGCTTGGAGTTTTAGACCTCGTCGAGCAATTTTATTTTCAGAATATTTCTGAGGCATCTGTTAACAAATGTTTGGAGTCTATTTCTGTCTCTGTCATTCGCCATGTTTCTGATCCATTAGGTAGGACCGTTTTAACATTGGTGTTAAGGATCCTTACTTTTGTTTTGACAGAGATGTGTGTAGATCTCCAGACCTGTTTCAGATTGGCAAAAGCCTGTCGCGCAAAATGTATTCTTCGTTTGATGTCATAATCTGTTCCCCCTGATACACTGACCAAAGACCCAAGGTATACAAAGTTGTTTACTTGCTCCAGGTTATGGTTTTCTACTTGTATGACTCCATCTTGTAGGAAGTTTATTTTCAATAATATACACTATTTAAATACTAGGTTGTGCTGCGACGACGTGGCTCCTGTGGCGCCAACTTTTTTTTAAAAGCCCAACTAACTTGTCCTTGTATGATAAATAAATACATACTATTAAACTTCCTTAAATGTACACAAAGTATTTTATTATTGGGTTTTTATTTTGGTCAAAAGCCCAAGTAACGTATTAAGACGTATTGCATAATAAATATTCTTGAAATGTACACAAAGTATTTATATAATATTTTTTTACAGTGCCAATCACCACACGATTTTTTAATTCATTTTAGAAAGCAGCGCAGCAAATTACTTCACCAAAAAATTACTCTTTGAGGCAGTCAGCACTGTTTACAACACAAATGCTGGCGTCAAAGATTCGTGCGTTGTTTGGTTAATATTAATCTGGAAACCAAAATGATTATGATTTTTAAGTCTATATTTTCAATTTTTAAAAAAGAAGCATAGTGATGTCCTTTAGCATTAGGCCACAGTCAGAGATAATTGATTAAATATATATATATAAGATTATTTAAATCCGATGGCTATAAAACATTAGAAAGTTTTTGAGTTTGCGCCCGAAAATGTTTTTGGCATAAAACAAGTTTTAATAAAAACAACCCGTAAAAAAACAAGTCTTTGACTATAAATCCTTTACGTATGAGACGTAACTAAAAGAATGTTCATTATAACACGCAGCGCAAGACCATCCAAAAATACAAAATTGCAGTTGTGTCGTAAAACGTGTTTAATGTAATGCGCACCGATCTATCTCAAAAAATAGCATGATACATAGGAATAAATAAAATAATCTAAAAAATCAATAATTTAATTACGGTACATGCGATCGATCTGAAATTTTGATACATTGTTTTTATCATCGGTACGAAACTGCCTGCAAAATTTCAGCTCGCTATCTTGCGAGCAAGTGGGTTAAAAATCGATCAAAAGTTTTGGCGACAAGCAAGCAAGGTCGGTCGGTCGGTCGGTCGGTCGGCCGCAGACACCACGAGTTAATATAAAGGATTTAAAAATAAAACTAACAAGAGACCGAATTCTCAAAATGTGTTTTTTAAAATATATAACTTTAACCATTTAGGACGCCGTGGCCATTTCATGTTCTTTAGTAATAAAAGCTTTTGAGTTATTATTTTATTCAAGCGATTAACCTGATAATTTAATATGAATTTGAGTACAAGAGCAATAAACAAGTTTGAAATTATCACTCATTTTGGGACCGTGGCCCTTAATATCTTTTTTTTTCTTTTGTAAGCTTTCATAACATTTTTTTTTAATTTCTTTGAAAAGTTCTTCTTCAGAGAAGGTTAGTGGAATTTTTTTTTGTAGTACCGCTCAATGGTTTCTTAATGCAGAGATCGAAGTCATGTGACGTGTCACATGGATACACATAATTGTCTTTAAAAATTTAACAAAAGCAATTGTCATTCCTTAGGCAAAGCAATACATGACGGTAAATGAATTAAATTTATAGCTTTCTTACTTTTAGGTAACTATTATTTCAAAAATTTATTTTCCTTAGAATGAAATATTTCTAAACATGAACTTTTTATGTACATGCAACATTAAGTGTAAGCGATACGAATAAGTAATACTTTGTCTTATAGACTTGTAGAATGCAATTTAACCGAAGTTAAAGAAAATAATATTATGATCTTCTCATTAATCTTGGCGCTTAGGTTGTCTCAATCACCATGTGATATTAAGTAGGTCGAAAGAGGTGCTTTTTAGTGCGATGTTCATAAAATACACAATTTAATTGCACGTCAGATATAACCATAGGAAGTCTTTTAATTTGTAAATTGTCCCTTATATGTGAGTTCAAACTGTGGTCTAATATTCTGTTTCCATTTAAATATCTAAAATGATTTTTTCTAATGTATTACAGAATATCCTGGCAAAACAACAATAACAACCAAACAATACTAACAAACTGACGGACAAAACTAACAATCATAAAACTCTAACAAGGTAAGAGATAACACTTACAATCAAACATCTCTTACAGACAGACAGATATTACATATATATATATATATATCGTCTAAAAGTCAGACCGCCCTAACAATTATAGAAATCTTTAATTACAAACTGACAGATAACATTAACATTAGGAAATTTAACAGACAGACAAAACTTAAACATAGAAAACTGTCACATACAGACAACTCTTAAAAACAGAAATTTAGGACAAACAACACAAACTTATATTTGTTTCTTGCCATAATATTTCGGAATTATATTAAAAGAAATAATATATCTATATTTATCTTTTCTAAGGACAAATTTGATAAAGAAATTAATATACGATAAGAATTATAATACGAGTCAATACGTAAATGCAGGTATATTGAGAAGGATGTATCTTATCAGCTATTGATTTATTCTTCGTTAATTTAACACAGATTATTGAAATTGAAAAAGGGAAACAGTTTCGTAATTTTAGTACGCTAACAATTTTGAGAACACAGTGATTCGACTCTATTTATTCTTCAAAATATTGTTCCGCTAAAATGTAATCTAAAAAGGGAACATTACTAATTGAGCTATGATATTTTGCAGTTTTCAAAATGACAAACCCAATTGGTTTCTGACATGAAAGCGAGAATTGATAACAGACAGAAATAACCCCTATCACACCTGTGACGACATTGATGAGACCTTAAAGCCTTGTGCTAAATTTCCTGCTCCGTGGCCCGTAACAGGAACACAAGGGGAGATAATAAAACATGCCTAAACCCCACCCTTTCCCTATTTTAGATCGGAGTACATGAGAGAAACTTCTCGATGTTGAGAAGAAGCGGACTAGCACGGTTAGCTTAAACAACAGGAAATTAGATCATATCCAATCTGCGTTTATTGACAATAAGCTTAGAAATGCTGGTAAAAGAAAATAATTGTTCTCTTTTGAACAAGTCCAGTACTAGAGTTTTGGTCACCCATAGTGATCTTACGTTATTGATAATAATTGTTCTCTTTTGAACAAGTCCAGTACTATAGTTGTGGTCACCCATAGTGATCCTACGTTATTGATAACAATTGGTCTCTTTTGAACAAGTCCAGTACTGTGTTAGCGCTTTGGTCACCCATAGTGATCTTACGTTATTGCTGTAAAGATAACCCATAAATCACTTATATATAAGACATAACTAAAAGTATTGATTATGTTCAAACGCGACAAACATTTACAGACTGAAACCGAAATTATCTCCTCTCGCTTTAAAACTGGTGGAAAGGGGGGAGGAGGTGTGGACATGGACGGGAGGCGTCAACGCGTTAACTCAACTCCTGGTGTAAACTACCTTGTTAAAACTCGAGATGTGTTCACCGATGGCTGGCGTGAAATCAAGTGACCCGTAATATGTAAGCAATAACTACCGCTAAATAAATTTTATTTAGATAAACTAAAAAAGCATTAATTTAATTACGGTAAGTTCGATCGATCTGCAATTTTGATACCATGCATTGTTAGGTGACACGGGTCCGTGTTTCAAATTTCACCTCGATGGCATCGCGGGAAGTGGGTCATTTTTTACTTTTGTTTTTCCGCCCGCCCAAGACAGAGATACAGAGAGACAGAGACGGCGGTGAAGTTAATATAAGGGATTTAAATAAAACAACCCCGTAAAAACAAAGCTTTTGACTATAAATCCCTTATATATGAGACATAACTAAAAGTATTGATTATGTTAAAACGCGACAATCATTTACAGAATGAAACTTTGTTTTTACGGGTTTGTTTTTTTACTTTTGTTTTTCCGCCCGCCCAAGTCAGAGACGGCGGTGAAGTTAATATAAGAGATTTAATAAAAACAAACCCGTAAAAACAAAGTTTTTGACTATAAATCCCTTATATATGAGACATAACTAACAGTATTGATTATTTTCAAACATTAACAGACTGAATCTGTCTTAACTCAAGTTTGCTTCATAACCCTAGGGGGGGAGGGGTGGGTGGGAGGGGGAGAGGGGAAAAGTCTGGTCACCGATTCGCTTGACCGAGCTCAGCGTGACACGTAAAATGTAAACAAAAGCACCCCGTCGCTTCGTTGGGTCGCCTCAATGCGTCAGCTCAATTTTTCACGTGGCAAAAAAACAATAACAAACCGTGAATTTAAATTACATACCTCATATTAGGATAAACTAAAAATGCATTAATTTAATAACGGTACGATTGATCGATCTGAAATTTTGTTACGACGCATTGTTAGGTCAAACGGGTCAGTGTGCCAAATTTCAGCTCGATCGAATCACGGGAAGTGGGTCATTTTCGACTTTTCTTTTTCCGCCCGCCCAGCCCATGAGATGATGAGATGATGAGATGATGAGACGGCCGCGAAGTTAATATAAGGGATTTAATAAAAACAAACCCGTAAAAACAAAGTTTTTGACTATAAATCCCTTATATATGAGACATAACTAACAGTATTGATTATTTTCAAACATTTACAGACTGAATCTGTCTTAACTCAAGTTTGCTTCATAACCCTAGGGGGGGGAGGGGTGGGTGGGAGGGGGAGAGGGGAAAAGTCTGGTCACCGATTCGCTTGACCGAGCTCAGCGTGACACGTAAAATGTAAACAAAAGCACCCCGTTGCTTCGTTGGGTCGCCTCAATGCGTCAGCTCAAACTTTCACGTGGCAAAAAAACAATAACAAACGTGAATTTAAATTACATACCTCATATTAGGATAAACTAAAAATGCATTAATTTAATAACGGTACGATTGATCGATCTGAAATTTTGTTACGACGCATTGTTAGGTCAAACGGGTCAGTGTGCCAAATTTCAGCTCGATCGAATCACGGGAAGTGGGTCATTTTTGACTTTTCTTTTTCCGCCCGCCCAGCCCATGAGATGATGAGATGATGAGATGATGAGACGGCCGCGAAGTTAATATAAGGGATTTAAAAAGAGTAGGGGGGATGGACTCAACAACGCATCTTGAGTTTACTTCGTTGTTCCTTCATGTAATAACATATGATTCGTAGTGTAGTGGTTATCACGTCCGTCTTGCACGTGGAAAGTCCTGAGTTCAAACCCCAGCAGGAACAATTTTTTTAATGTTTTTTTCTGCCATTCTTTTCCCCATTTTTTGCGAACGTGACTAACCTTGGCTAGGGTCAGAAAATCACAGGTTATGGTTGGCAAGGGATGCTATTAAAGGGCGGGGGGCAGGTAACAACAACCGCTATGCACATGTCTCCACGTTTATTCACTTTTTTTCATTACTTCCTGCTGCTGTTGTGTACGTACTCTCATCCCCCCCAGTTCTTTGCACTATCTAGGATGAGCAGGGCCGGCCCTAGGGCAAGGCAAACGAGGCAACCGCCTTAGGCCCCGCGCTTTTCAGGGCCCTGCGATTTAACTAAACATTTTGTACTAGTTTTTACAATTGTACTACTAATTCGTAATACTTTTTTTTACATTATTTTATTATTATGTTTTTGGAACGGTATAAAAAACTATACTTTATATTTTCAGAGTAAAATAATGTTAATAATTTTTTTTAATATAACAAAATATGGTAATCACCCTATAAAGCAGGGGTCAGGAAACCATGGCTCCCGAGCTCTATTGATGGCTGCATCTAACTCCCAGACAAATTTTCAATAACAAAATAAACACACGTTTTTTCAGACTCGGTGGTCTAAGTGGTAGCGAGCTGGACTATCGATCCGAGGCAGAACTCAAGTCACGGGTTCGAGCCCAGGTACTGGCAAGGCCCCGGAGACATTGTGCTGGCCACACAATC
This sequence comes from Ampullaceana balthica, assembly GCA_944989445.1. Classification (NCBI taxonomy): domain Eukaryota; kingdom Metazoa; phylum Mollusca; class Gastropoda; family Lymnaeidae; genus Ampullaceana; species Ampullaceana balthica. The sequence continues at coordinate 152,226 of CALYLW010001393.1, read as the reverse complement.
CCCTGCTCGTTAGTGGTGACTCAATGAAACTTGTGAACGCATATACTGACATAGAAACATTTTGAACACTTAGAAAATAGAGCAAACACAGAAAATAATTACAATCTGAAAAAATCTTAATAGAAATATAACTATAGTATATATATTTAAAGTTTAGACTATGATTATTAGTATGCCTGTTATTATATATTTACTGTGTTTAAACGGGTTACAATAATGGTACTCTAAAATGTCTTAGGCTTTAATAATTATATATTTTTTTAATAATATAATAACTGCCAATAAGTATAGTAATTAAAAGAAATAGCTAAAAATCACACAAGTAATGACGTCATTTACACATAGTCATATTTAAAAAAAAAGAATGAAAAAGAATCTATTTTGATTAATTTTACTATTAACTGTATTCAATTGTTATAAATCGATACTTAACAGTTATTAATCGTTAACATCTGCAATCTTAGTTTATGTAGTTAAATTTATGTATGTGTGGTTTGTGTTCTGGTGTTGTTTATTTTTAGATATAATATTTAGAAACTAGGGCTGTTAACGATTACTTTAAATTTAATCGTTAACTTTTGAAAAAGTAACAATTAATTAATCGTTAATTTCGATTAAAGCCAAACATTACAATGTATGATCTAATAAGTAACACTTATTAATCGTTCTTGTTGAAAATCTAAATAACACTGTAATGTCTCTTTATATGTCATATTTTAGCCAACTAAGCAAAAAAGTCAAGTCTGTTGAATTATTTGGTTAAAGTGATGAGCGTTTCTAGCTGACAATATAACCAGCCGAGCTGAACAATCATTCACGTGGAACTGAAGTAACTGGTATGCACAAAACGGTCTTGGCAAGGATTGACATTGTCGGATATCGGTGTTCATTAAGTTTCCACCATTCATCGTCTTGGTGCAACAATTCCATGAAGGCATGCAGGCCAGAGTCCAGGACAGCGGGGAGTTTTCTGATCCTTTCCATGTCACAAACGGGGACAAGCAGGGCTGCGCCCTGGCACCAACACTGTTTAGCCTAATGTTTTCAGCCATGCTGACAGAGGCCTTTAGAGACGAGGATGTTGGTGTCAACCTGAAGTACCGCACAGATGGCAAGCTGTTCAACCTTCGGAGGCTCAAGGCAAAAACCAAGGTTATGACAGACATCATCAGAGACCTGCTGTTTGCTGATGACTGTGCCCTCAACGCTGTCACAGAAGCCGACATGCAACGCAGTGTAAACCTGTTCTCAAACGCCTGCAAAAACTTTGGTCTGTCAATCAACACTAAGAAGACTGAGGTCCTCCATCAGCCCGCGCCTGGAAGGCCCTACGTAGAGCCCAACATCACTGTCAACGGCCAGAGACTCAACACTGTGCACCGGTTCCCATACCTAGGCAGCACACTGTCTCAAAATGTCACCATCGATTACGAAGTGAACGTCAGAATTGCCAGAGCCAGCTCTACTTTCGGCAGGTTGTACCCTAATGTCTGGAACAGAAGAGGCATTGCCATCCAGACCAAGCTTAAAGTGTACAGGGCAGTGGTGCTCCCCATTATGCTTTATGCTTGTGAAACTTGGACTGTTTATCAGCGCCATCCAAGAAAGCTTAACCACTTTTATATAACAAGCCTCAGGAAGTTTATCGGCATAAATTGGCAGAACAAAATTCCAGACATAGTGGTACTGACCAAGGCAGGTCTCCCCAGCATCTTCAACCTCCGGATGCAGACCCAGCTTTCTTGGGCAGGGCACGTTGTCCGAATGCCAGACGAAACACTGCCAAAGAGAATCTTCTATGGTGAGCTCCAGTATGGCCAGCGATCCCACGGTGAGCAAAAGAAACGCTTCAAAGACACACTAAAAGCCTCAATGAAAGCGTTTGATATCAATCCAGTCACGTGGGAACGAGCTGCAATGGACCGATCCACCTGGCGCTCTTCCATCCACGAAGGTGCCAGGTCATGCGAGGCAAACCGGATCACCGCCGCAGAAAAGAAGAGGCAAGCCCGAAAGGCCCATGCTGTCAACCCTCCAGGAGATGTCCCACTCGTCCCTTGTCCCTTCTGTTCCCGAACCTTCCGTGCAAGGATCGGCCTAATCAGCCATCTGCGCACGCACAGACAACCCTCGGATGACTAGAGTGGTCCTCGTCGTATTGACGGACGAACAAACACCATTGTAGAGGGTTAATAGATTCAGGGACTTTCATCTCCATTTTGTAATGCAGTAATTCATCAGAAGAGCTGTCGTCATTTTCTGTCTGGATTCATAGTCCATTACTGCCATTAGCTTAATACGCTTTTCATTTGGTTTGATAAGTTGGCGAAGTGTTAAGGGCGGTCTCCACTATCAAATAACCATCAAATTTCTATCAAACGATCTTCTGGTCACATATTTCAAAATATTGTATTATTACGCTGCCTGATTATCACGTGAACACGCACTGAAATCAAAGTTTAAAGTTTATAGATGGAGGCAATGTTTAAATTTACAATGACGTCATCAATTTATTTTTTTTAAATGTCTGATATCAAACAAACTTCCATTTTATTATGAATAACATCACATTACAGTGAAAAATCCATTGCTTACGATTATTAGATAAAGTATTAGTTGATGGATGAGAAACGAAGATCTGTAGACCAAATATAAAAAAAAAGTATTTAATTTGTGCTTGTACTGTAGTTTGAATACCATAATGATACTTACATTATTACTTTAAAAGACTTTATAGCAGGGGTCAGCGAACATGGGTAAATTACCCAATTTGGGTTAAAAATGGAATTCTTTGGGGTAATTCAGACTCATTGGGGACATATAAAATCCCCTAGAGACATTAAAAATCCGTCATTTGTACTAGTACGCTTGGAATAGAAGCCCGTTATTCAACACGTTCCTTCCAGAAAACTGATTTTAAAATTCGTTATCTATAAACATTTCTTATCTACGTATAATTTGTATTAACATGAATGACAATAATCTTAATTTTCGTATGTCAAATTCTGGAAAGGCTTTTAACATTGCACATGAGGAGGGCATCCAATAATTTCAGGTAATTTTTAAATTAAATGTGTGCTTTCTGGACATTATTGCAATATGTCTTATTTTTTATATCAATGATGGTCTGGGCCATTAGATTAATTTTTAGCCAAGTCTTGTCGTCTTGTCAGGCCTCTAAGACTCAAATATACGATTTCGGCTGGGGCTTGGTGGCTCCAGATCTGTTGGGTGGGGGGGTACTTAAGACGCTCCCCCGAAACCTTCGAGTCGGTGAACAGGACCTCGCAGCTTCGGGGGTAACGTCAAGATACAATTTTATATTATGGGGTGATGGGAAAAAAGTTCGCCGACCCCTGTTTTATACATCTGAATACTAATACTAATGATACTATAAATATTAATGAATATGATTGTAACCAATTTTAATTAATTAATTATGTTACTTCTTAATTATGAAATCGAAGCTGAAAATATTTATTTAAAGAATAAAAAAAAGAAAATGGGGTGGAGCAGGAATTAATTAATTTCTATTGAAAAAAGGAGTTTTGAATATGGGCCCATAAATAGCATCACGGGATTTTACTCCCCCTCGTCACAAAAACTTAATACCGTAACACGTATGAAGCTATTGAAATCGTCATTAAATAAATTGTATTTCTTATAAAATTTAACAATATTATTTTAGGTCTATTTCATTTATATTTTTTCTAACCAGTGTATTACCTAAGCGAAAACTGTCTATCCGATATTAATATAAAAATTTTGCGTTTTGTGGATATATCGTTGTGTTTATTTCAGGCGAATATTTCTATAGAGCGGTAGTTCCCTTAAAGTGGTTATACACTTTAATTCGTTTCTTAAATGAGGTATATCTCTACATGCATTAACAAACTTTGACTATTTATTTTTATGATCTGAAAGTCTGGAACGTTTATCATAAAAATAAATAATGTTAGCTTTTGACTGGAATACTGCCAGTAAATAGTCTGTCGATAAATATTTTGTAATTATTTTTATTTGATTTAATTTTTTTTGTTGAAAGATTAGAAGATGATATATATATACTAGCGTACACCCGTCAAAAATGACGGTAGTTTTCAGCTGAAATCTAATTATTTTTAAAAAAATGCACTTTTTTTAGGTGGCTACGGCGCCGACCTTTTCAAAAGCCCAACTAACTTGTCCTTGTTTGATAAATACGAAATATTAAACTTTCTGAAATGTACACAAAGCATTTTATAATAGGGGTTGCAGGGCGCCTGCGGCACCCATTTTTTGTTTTAATTTTATAATTAACCATCATCAAGTCCTCTTTTTACATTGATCCCTTTTCCAAAATTAAAATATGAGCGAAAACAATGACTTCATATACTATTTTTTCACAGCGCATATTTAATTTGCACACCTTTTGATGCTTTGGTGCAGTAATTTGGTTTTCCCTGCTTTCTAAAATTAGTAGCGTCAGGACAGACTGACTGACTTGCTTGACAATTGCAAATTATATAGTTTTATATATTTATTTATATATATATATGTTTATATTTACTTTCCTTTTACGAGTTGGTAATAAACCAGACTGGTTTGTTTTCATGTTCATAATACGCGTTGATTTAAATAAAAATCTAACATGATATAGCAGTACACGAGATCCATGCTGGGTGTAGTTTGAATATTTCTATTCAACTCTAAATACGTTTATTGTTCATATTGATATATTCATAAAGAACATTTTAATTTCATCAAATGGCACTCCACTTAAGTAGTACCTAAAGATCTGCCTTCTTTAATTAAAACCAAGGACATTGATAGCTATCTACTATAGTCTTCTTCCCATCTTAAATGAATATGTAGACGCATGTAAAGTTTTGGGTTTAAAAAACGTTATAAGATCTTTACTTTCTTCTAATAAGGAAACAGTGAAAATTAAAAGTGAATTTTAAACCAATGTCTACAAAATATTTTAACAGATTATAATAATATAATAGCTTTGTATTATTTCCGACAAACTTTATTACATAATTCATGACCTTGTCTTTTTTCGTTTTGTCACCTTGTCGTCTCTATGTCATTTTGTCACCTTGTCATTTTGTCATGGAACCAAAAGCACTCACTCTGACTCTCTTGTTTTTAATCTCTCTCTCTGTCTCTCTCTCTCTTTCTGACTATCTCTCTGTCTCTCTCTATGTATATCTCTCTTTGTCTCTCTCTGTCTCTCTAACTCTCTGTCCCTCTCTGTCTGTCTTTGTCTCTCTCTCTCTATCTTCATCTCTCTCTCTCCCTCTCTCTATCTCTCTGTGTAAAATTGCGAATGTGAAGTATTAAAATTTAGCTTTCCTGTAGATTATAAAACTGATTCATTTCTTTCAACGCACGTCTTTTCATTCAACAAACAAAGTAAACGTTATTAAGTCAAATGAAATTTATAAAAAAATATTTACACTGATGTAATAACATAACGGAACAAAATAAAACTATATCTCACAGTTTTTTTAACCTTTGTCGCCAGAATCAACGTATTGAAATGATACAAGGCAGATTGCAATGACAGCTTTGAGTAATATTTAAGGAGAATTTAAAAACTTTAAAAAAAAACAACTCCAACATCTGTGAACTCAATTTTAAGGAGGGGTGAGGAACCGACTTAACGTCACAAAAATACAAAAGAGATCTGATGACAGGAACCGACTTAAGGTCACAAAAATACAAAAGAGATCTGAGGACAGGAACCGACTTAAGGTCACAAAAATACAAAAGAGATCTGAGGACAGGAACCGACTTAAGGTCACAAATAATACAAAAGTGATCTGAAGACAGGAACCGACTTAAGGTCACAAATGATACAAATGTGATCTGAGGACAGGAACCGACTTAAGGTCACAAATAATACAAAAGGTATCTGAGGACAGAAACCGACTTAAGGTAAAAAATAATACAAAAGTGATCTGAGGACAGCTGTTCAGTTATACGTGCGGATTTAACAACGCAATCGTCAATATGCAATAACTAATCATTAAAGTGTCCTTGATCATGCGTCTCTTGATTTATAGCAAAAATAGAACCAATGAAATATTTTGAGGTATACTAAAAGTAGCTCATGTGAAGCGTGAATCCATAATGATAATACTGACATAGAAATAACACTTAGAAAATAGAGCAAACACAGAAAATAATCACAATCTGAGAAAATCTTAATAGAAATACGACTATATATATATATATTAAAGTTAAGACTATGATTATTAGTATGCCTTTTATTATATATTTACCTTGCTTAATCGGGTTACAATAATGGTACGCTAAAATTTCTTAGGCTTAAACAATAATATAATTTTTTTTAAATATAATAACTGCCAATAATTATACGTATTTAAAGAAATAGCTAAATATCTCAAAAGTAATGACGTCATTTACACAGAGTCCAATTTAAAAAAAAAGAAAGAAAAATATTATATTTTGATTATTTTTTCTATTAACTTTATTATATTTTTATAAATAATTACTGAACAGTTATTAATTGTGAACATCTGCTATCTTAGTTTCTGTAGTTTAAATTGTGTGTGTGTGTGGTTTGTGTTCTGGTGTTGTTTATTTTTAGATATAATATTTAGAAACGTAAGATCAATGTAGCATTATTCTATGTTGTTAAAAAAAATATAATTATATAAAATATATATAAAAATAACCTTTATCACAAAAAAAAATTATTTAAAAAATTTGCCAATGAGTCAATAACCTTATTATTTATTTTTCTATTTTTGGATAGCTTACATGTTTGTTAGATATTAAAAAGTTTTTAAAATGTTTAACAAAGAGGCTATTAAGACAAAGCCAGATATGGAATGCAGCTTACACTTTTAGACGCTATTGTTAGAGTCAGGGCTGAGCTTTTGTTTACAAATAAATGCAGTAAGGACTTTGTCGTGTCAACAATAATGCTTGATGACTTGACATCTGATTAAGTTTATAATAATACTGCAAATAGCAGTCTAGAGGAAAAGGATGACCTGAAATTTTTCTGTCAAATTTTTATGTTAGTATCATAGTATATTTATTTTGTGAGTACAACCATATGAACATTGGCATTTACACATTTATTAACCCTTTTCTCCTGGTTCTACCTTCATTTTAAATAGTTAGATAATTTTCAGCCGTTATGAGGCGTCCATAAATGACGTCACTCGATTTTAGCAGATCTTTCAATGCATTTTCACCCCCCCCCCTCGTCACACGTAATCAAGTTCAAGAGCTAGACCCTTTCCAATATGACGTCACAGTTTTTAAAAGCACCCTCCCCCTCGTCATACATCACCACAAATCTGTGACCCCCTCCCCCCCTAGGTGCGTGACGTGATTTTTGCCAACATTTTTGCATATAACATAATTTTGGCCTTTTTTGTCCGACAGTTTGGCCTTTTACAAAAAAAAGCACGTATGAATAAATATTATTAATACGAGGTAAAAATATGTAAGTAACAAAAAATATAAATTATTTATAAATTGGAAACAAAATGAGTTGTCTTAAATTTTAATAGAATTTTAATCGATCAAATTTATTTTAATCGATTACAAATTTTAACGATTAATCGATTAATTAATGGTTAATTTCCGCAGCCCTAGTTTCTATCGTTGCATTGCGCTCAGGAGGCTACAGTAAAATGACTTAAACTATGACTTAAAAATGTTTATAATTTAATTTTTTTAATCATAAAACAAATCAAGAACTTGACTTTAAAAATGTATTTAATTATTTATTATTTTTTAGTACATCCAATGTAGAGGTTAGTTACTCGAATAATTCCCTCAGTCAACTTAGAGCTTTTACATGACCTCCTAATAACACAAGAGTAAAACTTGTTTGCATAAAAGAAGTAATTCCTATATATTAATACATTCATAGTTAGTTGTAACATTGTCTACAAGTTTTGCCGCCTTTATTAAACAAACCTATTTACACACACATAGTGTGTAGTACCTTTGTCTACTTATATAACTAGGGATCCTTTAATATGGGTATAACCATATACAAATATAGTCAGAATGAAATTGTATAAAATTTCGTTATGAGCATCAACGATATGCACTATTCTCAAAACAATTAAGGAGATGGATGCTTCAAAGGGAGTGTAAAGAATGTCTACAAAACGGTAACGACGCATTTTTGTCAATTTGCGAAGCGTCGGCAAAAACAAATGTCTTTGAAAGTTTTCCAGTTGATAAGGATTAATTTTTTTTCATAAATTCATATATTTGTTTACGTTTTTTGTTTTAAATCTAATTTGCATTCTAGTTGTTCCACTTTTTAACAGTTCATAAGTAATTTTATTTTAATAAATGTGTTTTTTTTAAATTATGAGTATTTTTTTCAATATGGAACGGATTATAGTATTTTACATTGATTTGAATGTGAAAAATATTTGTATAACGAGTAAGATTCTGGAACGAATTAAACTCGTTATAAAAGGTTTGACTGTATTTGTGTCAAATTATTTGTACTGATGAAGGAATTAACCGAAACGTCTGATTGCTTAATTGAGGTGCCTGCGTCGCATCCTTCGCATGAAATGGCAGGACAAAGTGCCAAATAGTGAGATCATGATGCGTGCCAATACCCAAAGCATGTTCTCAATCCTTAGTGAAAGACGCCTGAGATGGCTAGGACATGTAAAAAGATTGAGCCCTGGTCGCATCCCCAAGGACCTCCTTTATGGAGAACTGGCATCGGGAAAGAGGAAGACAGATCGACCACGTCTGCGATTTAAAGATGTCTGCCAAGGGACATAAAAGCAGCCAAAATACGCTCACGTGACTGCGAGTGTAAGGCAGAAGACAGATCTACGTGGCGCACAGTTGTAAAAGAGGGAGTCATAGTAGCCGAGGAGCGAATGATGGAGGAGTCTACAGACAGAAGAGCTTGGAGCAAGGCGAAAACATTGGGAGGCACGGAACTCGTGGTAAAGAGTGCAACTCAAGTATAGGACTACACAGACAGACGAGGAAAAGCAGCCCAACCCAACGGTGTTACACCATCGTCTTGTGAGACGGAAGGATGCCAATAATTATAATATGCGTTTTAAATTTTCAATTTTTAAATTATAATTGTTTAAATGTGTTACGTGTTTATTGATCGACTCCTTCTTATACATTAGCTTCATATCATTTCAGATGTTACTAAAAACATGGATGTGCATAAAAAGTTTAATTGCAGAATATTTCTATATGATAAATTAAGACATTCTAGCGTGTCTATTTATGACATAATAAGTACGTATATCATCCTGCGGTCTATGGTAACATTTTTCTTATGAATGTCTTGGTTGTTGCAATACAATGTTGACTGCAGATACTTTACTTAAGAATTATGTATGATTGTTGCTATTAAAGAGAGTAACTTTTCACAAAGTCGGTGTCTTTAAAAAAAAGGAAAACGACAGAAAATAACTTTAAACAACTAATATGTTTTATTTAGACGCAAATTTTTTTTTAAAATATGAAATAGATATTAACAATAACAAAGTATGATTTAATTTTGAATATTTCTTAAAGCAAAATTTATACTTAAAGGTGCAGGATATTTATTTGTTATATCCTTTAATAAAATATCGAATATAAATGCTCGTGAGTAAAACATTACACATTGTGTTTACTAAACACCAGGAGTCAATATGTAAAGCTAATGCAATATTTAGAAGTCTTTAATTTGTACAGTTATTTTTTTATTTTGGTTTTTCCTCCATTAAAACTGAACTGTTGAAATAAATCTCTTTTGGTTCGACTCCCGTAATTTTAGCAGCAACTTGTAGATAGCCATTGTTTTGTTTAGTTTGACAATTATTGATTTGAAATGACTTTTAATGTAATTTAGAATGATAGTTAATGGAGTTTTCTCACTTTGTGAATGCGAACGTTAGACTGTTGCGCGGTGCACATTATATTGACATGATATTCTTGGTGTGACTCTAGAATGATTTCCCTTGGAAGAAAAAAATCGTAAATTCGTTGTTGGAAATTGCGTTTAAATACTCATTCGTGTTTTTATTACTTGTTTTTTTTTAAATATACAATACAAACAAATTGTAAACTCTATGAGAATGACAGTTTTAATAGGAATTATTTTCGTTAAGTTAAGAATACGGGAAAATCCTCACATGAAATAGCTTTGTATTGTATTTTCTGACTTTGTATTTCCTGCTAGTGCGCACCAAAAGGCATCTATTTAATATGACGTTGTTCAGTGCTGCCAGTGACAATTTTTTGAAAAACCTAGCCGACATGTCAAAAAAACTTAGATCCGAAAGAAAAAACCTAGACACGCTAAAATTAAACAAATATGACGTCACAAAGCTATTCCCCCCACCCACCCCTTTAAAAAATAAAATAAAAATAAAATAAATAAATAAAAAATTATGTGTTTCCTATTTTAAAATGAACATGTTTCAAATCATTTTATTGTTATTTAAGTATGTATTTAGTGTGAGGCTGCAGTCTAATATTTTAACAAAGCTATTTAAAACGTCATTAAATAAATTGTAAGCAATGAAATATTTAAGTAGAGCTTTCATTTAAAGTTGCGCTTTTTTGATGTGGCGTCACAGTTCTTAAAACCCCCTCCCCTTTTTCACACATCTCACAAAAGTGTGACCCCCCTCTCTTTCCCGTAAATGCGTGTGGTCATTTAAGAACGGCCCCGAGGTTTTAGTATGTTCTACATAAGTATTTGTAAAATATACTTACATCTGCATTTCTTTATCACTTATGTCATCTTCCTTATAAATACAAATCTTAACAGCATTCTTGGAACCATTCTTATTTCATCTATAACAGACGCTCCTTTTATACAGAAGATTATAGAGGCCTACTTTCATCCATTGTTTATGTCTGTTATTGCCTTTTTATTTGAGTTTTAAATGTTGATAGAGTATTGGTTTTCCTCGTTTAATCAGGAACCCATTCCATGGCCGAATTCCCGACGGAAAGAACGAGCATTTTGATGTGTTTGTTCTTGCATACTGAATAGGACAAGTGTTTGTATAACTATGTCTATCTGAACGTTGTATTAGATTATCTTTTGGTCTATACCATGTATACTTGAGAGAATATTCTCTACACAGGCAGAAGAAAATGGTAGAGCTGTTAAGTCTGTCATGAAGTCTAATAAAATTGAATATTTTGGCACATTCAAGCTGCTTTATCTTGTACCAGATTTCTTTAGACAGATGGCACCGCAACAGCGCCAACTTTCGAATTCAGTAGAATAGACCCAAATATATCATAATATAACATGACAGAGCGTCTGAAAAACTGTTGCCACCTAATGCCTAATTTTTTTTTGAAAAAGTAGAATTTATTTAGGATATTAATTGCATATTTATTAATTTTTGTACTTGAAAAATCGTTAATTAAATTTTTTTAAAGAAAAACCTAGATTATGACTATTTTCGAAATAAAAAACCTAGAAACCTAGACAAGGTCGAAAAAAACCTAGATCTAGGTTGAAAAACCTAGCGCTGGCAGCACTGCGTTGTATGTAAAACGAATTAGTTCGCAAGTTTCATAAGAAGATTTAATCACGATAGTAACATGCTTTTTTAATGTTACTATATAGGTCTAAGAGAAACCGTGTTGTTGATTTGTATTACGTCCGTTTTATGTTTTATATATTTGAAATAATAAATAGATGTAATATTTAACTTGGCGAAAAATTGGATTTAAAAAATCATTTTTTATATAACATTACGGAACTATGAATTTAATATAATGACTGACAAATATTTAATGTCTAGTTGTTGAACTAATGCGCTTTCTACGTTACCGCCAGCGCTAGGTTTTTCAACCTAGATCTGGGTTTATAGTTTTTTTATTTTAGAAATAGCTAAAAGCTAGGTTTATTAAAAAATGTGTAAATATACAATGTGAAAGTAAGAAAATAAATAAAATAGAGCAATTAATAATCTAAATAAATTTGATTTTCGAAAATTAAAATAAGCAGTAAGTGGCAACAGTATTTTTAGCCGCTCTATCATGTTACATTATGCTATCTACGGCTCTATGTCACTGAATTCGAAAGGCGGCGCTGCCACGGTGTCATCTATCTGAAAAAATTCTGTTGCAAGATCAAACAGCTCGAATGAGCCCAAATATTTAAATATAATAGACTTTATGACAAACTTAACAGCTCTAAGATTTTCTTTGATTGCTTTAAGAGAATAGTTTCTCAAGTATGCACGGTATAGACTAAATATAATCTAATACAACCCTGAGATAGACATAGTTATAAAAACCCTTTCCCATTCAGTATGCAATTACAAACACATAAAAATTCTCATTCTTTCCGTCCGCATTTCGTAAGTGGAATGGGTTGCCAAATCAAACGAAGAAAACCAACACTCTATTGCCATTTAAAACTAGGAAAAAAAGCAAGACGAGACATAAACAATTAATAAACTTAGAACTCAATAATATTCTGTATAAAAGGAGCGTATGAAATAGATAAAATAAGAATGATTCCAAGAATGCTGATAAGATTGCCTTTTATAAGGGAGGTGAAATAAGTGATGAATAAATGCAGATGTAAGTATATCTTACAAATAGTTCTATAGAACACACTAATACCTCAGGGCAGTCCATACATGACGACATGCATCTGTGGGAGTGGGGGGAGGGGTCAAACTTTTGTGATATTTTGACAAGGCGGATGGGTGATTAAGAACTGTGACGTTGGAAGCATTGTGACGTCATATTTGTTTATTAATACTGTCTAGGTTTTTTTTCAGATCTAGGTTTTTTTAACGTGTTGTCTAGGTTTTTCACAAAAATGTCACTGGCAGCACTGGCCTTCTGTTCTATGTCCATGATTTTTAGGTAAATGTAAGTGGTTCGCCACTTAACTTCGTTCGATTTAATAATGGTTATTGTGTCAATGAATTGCTAGTTCTCCTATACCACCGGTAGGGTTGCCAGATGTCCGGTTTTGTACCGGACTGTCCGGTATTATCGTTATTTGTCCAGTGGAAAAATGGAAGCAATACCGGACATTTTACATTGAAATATTGTGACATCGACAAAATTCGACACTGGTGTCATGTATTTTTGAGACAGCCACCTGGCAACCCTAACCACCGGTTAAGATTGATTTACAAGAATATAATTTTTTAATGGCATTTTAAATATGTTATATCAACTGTCGCAGTTTGAAAACGTGTGATTATTATAGCCTTGAGGATGTTTGTTTATGTGAGTAAATTTTGCTCCATTTTTAAATCCCTTATATTAACTTCACCGTCTTGTCGAGGTCCCTACCGTCCACCCGTTCAAAACAAAAGTAAATAAAACAACCCCGTAAAAAGAAAGTCTGTGACTATGAATCCCTTATATATGAGACATAACTAAAAGTATTGATTTTATTTTCCTTGTTCGCTTACAAAAGTATTTTAGCGACATGTGCGTTGTTTTGTAACATCCTCTCAAGCTGACATATAACTATTTTATTTAACATTTTATGTATCTACTCCTGTAGACAACAAAGGCAAGTTTATTATACAATATATGTCGACTATAAGTAATTTTAAGGATTATGACATAAACCAATGAAATGAGCTTGTTGACAATGGACTAAGGATTTTTCTGGGTTAGGACAAACCTAACAATTCATGATATTTTATCCCTATTTAAAGGGATTGAGATCAAGTGACTTAGCACTTGTATAAAATTGTCTGGTGCTCTTGTCTTTTCAATATGCATTTTGTGATTTTATTATTAATGGACGAGTTTATGATTTACTAAAAAACTATTTATAGTCTGAACTACAGACAATGGAATGCTCTAATTAGGCACAGTGTATACACAGGTAAAAGAATGCTCGCAATTTATTGAAATTGTATCCCTAAATGTAGGGATCGAAGTCAAGTGGCGTGCAATTTAAATAAAATAGAAGTCGTTCTCAGAATATATTTTGTTTTGGAAAATTACATACATATTTTATATGAATTGACAATAAAATAAAATACAAATATTTGATTATAACAAATAAAATGTACATTATATATTATTTCTTAAACGTAAAAACCTTAATTATCTTCTGTTATGTTTAATATCATGTTTTGAATTGTTTGTCTAAACATGTGTTCTAATGTTATGTTTGTGTAACTGTGGTTATGGAAAAAAGCCTTAAGTCTGTGATGCCATATGTGTTTTCTGTACTTTGAAAGTATTTTTAAGCTTATTGTTTGTTGTTTCTTGTTTATAGAGTCTGGTATTATGTTTAGTGTTATTGCTTTGTCTATATCTACCTTGTGTATTGTGCCTGCTTGTATGAATTGTTGGAGTGTGTTTTTAGTTTGTAAAATTGTATTGCATGTGAGATATAAATGTTGTTCAGTCTCATCAGCTCCTGACCTACAGAGTGGACAGCCTATTCTTGCCCCTCTGTCTTTATAATTTCTTGATGAGACTGGTGTTGTATTGTAAATTAGTCTGTATGTTATTTCTTTTTCTTTATTTGGTATTTCTTTGATATGTGTATTTTTAAAAGTTTCCTCAGTGTTTGTAATTCCATAAACTTGTGTCCATTTAATTCTATTGTTCAGAGGTGTTGCTTGTCTTTTTATTAAATGTGTATATATTTCTTTGGTTGTTTTGTGTAATACTTCTTCATTACCTTTTATTGCTTTGATGCATGCTGTATGAAATTGTGATTGATTTCTACCCATGTAATGTGCAGTGCTGTTATCAATTGCTATTAAATGTCCTATTCTGATTCCTAAGTAATAATGTGTGAATGTATTTTCTGATCTTTTTTTAATGGCTTGTCCTATAAATTTTATTCTGAGTGCTTGTATTTTTGTTTGTATGTCTTGCAAGTTTATTCCTCCATTTAGCTTAGATTGTATTAGTGTTGTATGTTTGATATTGTGTATTGTTCCTTGGAATATGTATTTAGTTATGTGTGAGTTAATTTCTTTTAATATTATTGGTGGCGGTTCCCATATTGTTCCTGTATATATTGTTTTGGGGATGACATATGTGTTTATAATTGTGCTCCTTCCAAAAATTGTCTGTGCTGTGTATTTGTTTCTGTCAATAATTTGTTTAATTGATAGTTCAATATTCCTCCATATTTCAATGTTTGTCTGTGTTTGATTATTGGAATAAAAGATCCCATAAATTCTAAGACTCTCCTTCCTAATTATGCCTAAGGGGAAATCTAGTCTATCTTGCCACTTACCTATCCCCATAATTTCAGATTTGTTTACATTAATCTTGGACCCACTACCTTTTCCAAAATCTTGAAAAATTGAAATTATTTTGTGAATTGACCTATCATTTGTGGGGAAAAATACCGTGTCATCTGCATAAGCAATCACTTTAATATCTCTGGCTCCAGGAATCCCTATTCCTGTAATGTTTTTCTCCATTCTGATTTTCTCTAGCAGTGGTTCAAAGGATAGAATATATAGATAAGGGGATAAAGGACACCCTTGTCTAACTGATCTTTTAATTGCAATGTTTTTTGAAATTATATTATTTATTATCAGATTGCTGATAGGCGTTCTGTATAGAATTTTAACCCAATTACAAAAATACTCCCCTAATTTATTGTGTTGTAATATCTTGTGAAGGTATGCATGGTCTACCCTGTCAAAGGCTTTTTCCTGGTCTAGTGATAATATGCATGTTTGAATTTGTTTTTCACTTGTATATTGAATAATGTCTCTGATTAAATGATTGTGGTTGTTGATGTCCCTGCCTTTAATGCTGCATTGTTGATTGACATGAATGAGAGTATTTAAATGTGGTTTTAGTTTATTGGCTAATGTTTTAGTAAGAATTTTATAATCTGTGTTGAGTAATGATATGGGCCTGTAATTTTTAAGTTGTGTTTTGTCTGTGTCTTTCTTTGGTAGAAGTGTGATGTATGAAGTGTTCATTGAATTTGGTAGCTCCATGTTGTTGTAAGCTTCTTCTAAAGTTGCATGTAATATTGGGCCCAGTGTTGTAAAAAAGAAGTTGTAAAACTCTGTTGTTAGTCCATCTGGTCCAGGTGTTTTGTTTTTATTCATGTTGTGTAGTGTCACTTTCATGTCCTGTAGAGTAAATGGTTTGTTCATTTCCTTGGTTTGATCATCCTGCAGTGCTTTTGTAATTTTTGTGTACTGAACCTGTATATTTGCATCAGTTTGTTCAGTTGCAAAAAGTTGTGTATAGTATTTTTCAAAAGTTTTTACAATCTCTTTGTTGTCAGTTTGTGTTGTTCCTTCTGTGTCTATTATTTGTCTTATCTGTCTGCTTTTTTGTATGTTTTGTTCTATTGTTAAGAAATGCTTAGTAGGTGCTTCTGTGTAGTTTGTGGGTAATCTACTTCTAATTTGGGCACCATTGTATTTATGCTGTTGAATTGTTTCTAATTCTTCCTCTAATTCTTGTATGGCATGATTTGTTGGGTCGTTGTAGTTTTCTATTGATATTAGTACTTTTAGTTCCTCTTCTCGTTTTCGGATTTGACTGTGTAGCTGAGTTGCAATATTTTGTGTGATGTGTTTAATTGTAGATTTTAAAAGTTCCCAGTGTTGGCCTATATTTGTAGTTGGTAGTATGCTGTATTGTTGAATTATTTTATTAATGATGTCTGTGTAGTGGTTGTTTTCTAAAAGTGCATTGTTAAATTTCCAATGAGGGGATTTTTTAATGATATTGATCTTTGTAGTATTGATTGTAATTTTTACCCCTTTGTGATCTGTAAAGTTTAATGTTTCTTTAACATGTTTTGCTTCATTAATTGTGTCTGATTTTGGAATGTAAAATCTATCTAATCTTGACTGAGTATTGAAAATATTATTCTTAAATGTTGTTTCTTTTCCTTCTTTATGAAGTGTTCTGTATGCGTCTACTAATGTATATGTATTTGTTATGTATTGTAACACTTCTATCCCCGTTGTTACTTCTACTATTTTTCCTTTCCTATTGGGGTTGGTTGTATCTAGAGGGCTTGTGATATAATTAAAATCTCCTCNTCAACAAAAAAAAACAATAAAAAACATAAATTATCTAAACAAAAAAAAACAAAAAAAAATTTAAAAAAAATTTAAAAAAAAATTAAAAAAAAATTTTTTTTAAAAATTTTAAAAAAAATAAAAAAAAATATATATATATATATATATATATATATATATATATATATATATATATATATATATATATATATATATAAATTAACTCCAGGACGGAAAAACAGACGAAGAATATGGCAGTATCAATTTGACGAAAACTTGCTGATAAATTTTGTCATTGTTGCTTTTGTGAAAAGCAAAATATTGCCTTCGCATCAATGACTATAGAAGATTTTTTTTCCATTCCAGCACAATTGCGCACACATATGTTTGTAAAAGAAAGACAATGAGACAGGGGAAGAGCACTCTGCTACAACCAAATAGTTAATTTGAACGACCAGCGTTATGAAAATAATTTTTTTTTAAAAGAGAATGTACTTCCGCCAATTGACAATTTTGTTAATATTCATATATCCACTGAAAACATTTGGTAGGTTCAAATACTTTACAAAGCTCATGAAAATTTTCAATATAGAAATATAACAACAAAGACTAACAAAGTGATGATACAAAAGACCTAAGCATTTAGTTACTCCAGTGCTTATCCACCATGTTTTATTGTGAGAGTTATTGACTTCCCGACCTTTTGGAGCATTAGAGAAAGTAAATTGTGTTACGATTAAAGTCCTGTGCTGTTGGCAACAACAAAACCTGTAAGAATCAGATCGTTCAAATGGGTCTGGAGCAGATTTCAAATAAAAAGAAACAAAAACCAAAACTGTATATACATTTACATTAAATTTTCTTGTTATTCTCAACAAAAAAAAGAGTAAACGAATGAAATGTTGACGTTGCTGTAGGATGCTATCATTAAAACAGACAGATATATTTTAGTCATTAAATAAATTTCATTGTTTTAATGTTTTAAAAATAAATACGATTTTAAGATTAATCTTTCTTTTCGAACTTTATTTCACAATGCGAATTTTCAATTTACATTCAATGAATCATTTACAAATCACAAAATATAAATGCTATGTCTCTTATTTAACTTGTATGCAAAAAGTAGATTTTAGCTTATTTTTAAAAAAATAAATAAATTACTATTTTCCCTTTTATTTCTTTTTGCAATTTTGTTAACACAAACTCATGATAAAGCACCGGTGCTTTGAAGTGCGTCATTTACGGGAAACACAATGTCAATGCACGTCTAAAATTATTAAATTAATTTGTAATTACATGTATAATGTGTTTTCTCCATAACTTTTGTCTATTTTTCCATTTATATAGTTAAAGGATATTTTATTGCAGGTTTGAAGTGATTATGTCTGACAACTCGTTCAAGAACATATTTTCCGTACTGCCGTTATTTAATATCTGTTCTGATAAGTCTATTTAGAAGCCAATGGTGGAGCCACTTTTCTTTGTAAGATATGTTACCGAAACTTTTCAATTTTCTATAGAGCTTTCATGACTTTGAATTAAATAGCTGTTGCACCAATCACAAAACATTTACGTGTTTATTACAATTGCTTGGTCAAACAATCTGCTGGGGCTCCCAAATAAGTGGGGGCCCTCAGTAATTACTTGTTTAGATTATAGATAATTAACTCCAGAACTGTATATACCAGGGTTAAGAGAAAACTGGCAATTCATTGACACAGTATCCCTCATTAAAGGCAACGCGTTCAAGTGGCAAGCCACTAAGACATACAGCAGAACATTACGATTACAGACGGACGTTTACGGAATAAAACACATAGACATAGAATATGTCAAAGTGATTAAATTAAATTAATAGATACCATAATTTTAAGTAAAAATTATTTTAAAAATACATTTTTTCGTCAAATTAAATATTTCTCTATGTATAATTTCTTGTTAAATAAAACATTACATTCACGTAATAGAAATCAGGAATACTGTTTCTCATAGTCTAAATAGAAACATTTAATTAAAGTTAAAGAAAAAATGTTTTGATCGTCTCATTACTTTTTGCGGACTAATTTGTATATTTGTTTTACACACAATGTCGTATTAATAGATCAGTACCGGTGCTTTTTAGTGCGCGCTGACAGGTAATACAATGTTAGTTCATGTCGATATGACAAATAAAGCTCTTTAATGTAATAAAGTTTTTCCTTGTACTTGACTTTTAAAAAATAATTTCCATTAATACATTTATATTGTTAAAAATAAATTTCTGTATTTTTTAAAAATTTAAATAATATTCATTTAATATAGCAAAGTTTTTATTTATAAATTACTGCTGATTTCATTGTCAATATCCGACGATTCTATAAACACTAATGGGAACAAATATTCAGATTTAAGTAATGTACACAATCTAAAGTAGACTGCATATACCAAAATGATATAATGTTTGTAATACAAACTTGATGTCTGCCAAATGGACATGAAAGCAGCCAGAATACGCATAGCGACTTGGAGTGTAACGCAGAAGACCGATCTACGTGGCGCACAATTGTAAAAGAGGGCGTCTTAGTAGCAGAGGAGCGAAGAATGGAAGAGGCTACAGGCAGAAGAGCTAGGAGAAAGGCCAAACCATTTGAAAGCACAGAACTCGTGTGCAAACGCTGTGGTAAAGACTGTCACTCAAGGACACTGCACAGCCAAACGAGGAAATGCAACCCAACTCAACTCTCGCAAGACGATGGAGACGAAAGGATGCCGAACAGAATACAAACTTGATAACATTATAAAGTAGTCTTGTATCGCTTAAAACCTTTAGTCACAATAACGGGCTATGACATCATCAAAGGAAAGTTAAAATAATGCAAACATCAATAATTATTTAAAGGAATTTACAAAACGAATATATTCCTTGAAGTATTCTTTTCAAATACATCTTTTGCTTTAGCTTCAAAATTGTATTTCTTCGTTCATTAACAAAATAATTAATTTAGTCCATAGCTATAAACAAAATTAATTTAAGGAATCTATTTAAGACAACTGAGGTTTATGGTTTGGTAGTCTAGTAGATTTACGTTTCAAGATACAATTATTGTGTCTAGTGATAATAGTTAACCCACTCCTGTCTGGTCGGCAGACAGCTCGAATAACGGCTTTATTCATAATAGGAATGACTTACATATTAAAGAAATATAAAAATGCAACAATAAGGATAGTTTCTTTTGTCGTTTTGGTATTAATTTAGGAAAAGTGTGTTTTGATTTCTCCTTTTATTGTTTTTACTTAATAAAATACAGGTAAGAAGAAGAAAAAGTAAGTATAAAATAAAATAGTAAATTTGATTTAATACTTATAGAGCCAACGTACCAAATCCTCATATTAATATATTTTAAATGTATCATGAGTATGGCATGCAAATATAATGGAAGTAGTAACAATATAAATTTGATTAATACAAGCAGCCAAGCTTTGTTAAATTATTACATTTTTAATTGACTTTAAATATATATTATAAGTATCGGTAGAAAAAGCCTTTGAATATGATTACTATTGGAGTAGCCGTCTCAGAACAGACAACACAGGCCAAAGCTTAGACTTTAAAAAAAGGTCAACCGTTTAAACTATCAATAACGTACCTAGTGTTGATATCAAAACACAAAACGAGAAGGTCCAGGCCGTTTACCGGTTTTATTAAGTGCGTATTTTAGTAACAGGACATACCAGTCTGAATCAATGAGTAGCTTGGAGGAGCGTGATTGGACATATAAAGGTAACTAAGATAGAAATGAAACGTATTATTTCATACATCAATAACGAACAAAACAATAATTGATTTTGACAGCACTAGTGACGTTATTTACCATTACTCAGTTTGGCGATAAACAATAAATAAACAAACAGCTGCTGTTTTATTATGTTTTCTTTTCTATTTCCTTTAATTTAATCTAAAAAAAATTAAGACTATTTACATATTAAACGTTAGCGTAGGAACTTTTAGGCACTTGTTTAGGCTTCGGTGCGTTTCTTCTGTAAATCTCTGTTATCATGACAGCTAGGATTGAGATTGAAAAGTATCAAGGGAGATAATATGTGATTTTCTTCTCAAGTTTAAAAAATATATATATATAATTTCCGTATCTAACATTACCGTTTCAATTTTGTTATTATTACTATCATTATTATTATTATTTGTTTCTAAAAGAACTATAAGTTTATGACAATCATAGATATTTAACTTTTATGTACACAGCATTTAGTGCAATACCGATCTCACATACTGTTTCTTACAAGTGGTACGCCACTTTACACCGTGCCTGCGTCGTGCTAATACATACGTATCCATGGCATAAAATAGATTATTAGAAAAGTACTAGTAAACTACTCATCAACAATACACTATCAGAAGGAATAGAGATACAAAGATCAGTTAGGCAGGGGTGCCCTCTTTCCCCCTACTTATATATCTTGGTGATAGAGCCAGTGTTAGAGAAAATTAGGTTAGATAATACCATAAGAGGAATCCACATACCAAATAGAGGAGAGAGAAAATTACTAGCATACGCCGACGACCTTATATTCTTTCCCCAAAACAACAACTCTATCAAAAGAATTATGGAAACTTTCGAGGAATTCGGATCAGCCAGTGGATCAAAAATAAACATAAACAAGTCGGAAATTATGGGCATAGGGAAACTAACTAATAAGGACGACTATCCCCTTAACTTGGAAGGAAAGAAAGAATTATTAATATACGGATTAACATTTACAAACAACCCGTGGGAAACACACAAAGGAACATGGGATTCACTTGTAAATTTCGTCAATAAAATAATCACACGATATAAATACGCAACCAAAACAATATTCGGGAGGAGTACACTAATAAATACTTTAATAATACCAAAATTAATTTACGTAGGGAATATTTTTTACATTCCTTAACATACTCTAAACACAATTAACCAAATGATTAGGAGATTTATTTTTTAAGAACACTAAATGGAATATAAAGAAATCTACTTTAATGCAGACTAAATTAGAAGGAGGAATAAATTTACAAGATATAGATACAAAAATAGAAGCTATGAGAATTAAATTTTTAGGACAAGCCATTAAAGATCACAAGGAATACTCCCTAACACACTATAGCATAGGGGTCAGACTGACACGTCTGACTCCTATAAACAATAACACACCACACTACCTGGGGACGAAGCTCCCCTCTTTTTACCAAGCATGCTTACGCACGATAAAAAATAATGAGACGTTAGTCAATAAAACAAACAAAGAAATTTACAACCACTTGATAGAACGAAAGAAAACCCCTCATCTTGAGCGAATCAAGTGGATGCGACATTTCAATACAACCGAAATAAAAGACACCTTCAAAAACTTACACATTAAAGAAATAGAACCAAGGGCTAGAGAAATAACTTTTCGCTTAATCTACAATATGAAGCCAACCTCAGAAAGACTCGAACAACAGACACTCCAGAGACCAAGATGGCCTCTCTGTAAATATTCAATAATAGAAACAGAGAGACATCTATTTATGGATATAAATTAATACAACCTTTAAATAGACATAAGGATAAAAACACCTTTCTTATTCCGTATGTAAGAACAAACATACAAATTATCGTTCTTCCATTCAGGAATTTAGACGTGGTATGGGTTGTCTTAAGAAACCAGGAAACACCCTTTATCAACATTTAAAACTCTAATAAGAATGCAGGATTAGACACAAACCATAGTTAAGCGTAGGAAGCACAAATCTTCTGTATAGAAGGAGCGTATGTAACAGATAAGATAAGATAAGATAAGATGAATTGTGAGTAAAACGTCTCCAAGTTACACCACACATCTCAGTAGTAGAAATATATACTCGCGGTTGGCAGATTTAATGAAATTATTTGTTTGGCCAGATCGAATCAAGGAAAAGATGATAAAATCACATGCTTTTCAAGGGTCACTATTACTCGGCATATCCCGAAGTCTAGATCATCTACAGCACACATACATTATTGCTACACCATGCATCAGCCATTATACAGTCACAGTCCACTACGTGACCATTTGACCACACCATCACTCTGATCCCCCCCCCGTACTGTCGACGGCCCTGATTGGGCGTACATTTCATTACCACCCCCTCCCCCAGAATTTACTTACCTGATTACCCCAATCCCTATATAAATGGAGTCAGGACCTACTTGACCTTCACCTCATCAAGTAAGCCTGAGTCACCTATAAGGTCAGCGAGAATCAGCCACATTGCACTGAATTCTTGTTAGGATCTTAGCCGTCCAGTAGACATCCGTCACTGACACGGGAGAGTTTAGGATCGTGGCCGTCCAGTAGACATCCGTCTACTGACACGGGAGAGTTTAGGATCGTGGCCGTCCAGTAGACATCAGTCACTGACAAGGGAGAGTTTAGGATCATGGCCGTCCAGTAGACATCCATCATTGACAGGGGAGAGTTTAGGATAGTTGCCGTCCAGTAGACATCCGTCTACTGACACGGGAGAGTTTAGGATCGTGGCCGTCCAGTAGAAATCAGTCACTCACACGGGAGAGTTTAGCGCCCTCATGAGAAGGAAATATGACGTTAATAAAACAAACCCGTAAAAACAAAGTTTTTGACTATAAATCCCTTATATATGAGACATAACTAACAGTATTGATTATTTTCAAACGCTAAAAACATTGACAGACTGACACCGAGTGATGTCCCTTGTCTTTAATAAATGGGGGTGGGACGTGAGGGGGTGTCGGCACGACGGTCGGCGTCAACTCAAACTCACGTGGAAGTGGAAGAAAAAAACAAACCGTGAATTTGAATTACATACCTCATATAAGGATACACTAAAATTGCATTAATTTAAATACGGTACGATCGATCGATCTGAAATTTTGATACGATGCATTGTTAGGTGAGACGCGCCCGTGTGCCAAATTTCAGCTCGATCGGATCACGGCAAGTGGGTCATTTTCGACTTTTGTTTTTCCGCCCGCCCGCCACGCCCATGAGATGACGACAGAGACGGCCGCGAAGTTAATATAAGGGATTTAATAAAACAAACCCGTAAAAACAAAGTTTTTGACTATAAATCCCTTATATATGAGACATAACTAACAGTATTGATTATTTTCAAACATTTACAGACTGACACCGAGTGATGTCCCTTGTCTTTAATAAATGGGGGTGGGATGTGGGGGGGTGTCGGCACGACGGTCGGCGTCAACTCAAACTCACGTGGAAGTGGAAGAAAAAAACAATAACAAACCGTGAATTTGAATTACATACCTCATATAAGGATAAACTAAAAATGCATTAATTTAATTACGGTACGATCGATCGATCTGAAATTTTGATACGATGCATTGTTAGGTGAGTCGGGTCCGTGTGTAAAATTTCAGCTCGATCGGATCACTGGAAGTGGGTCATTTTTAACTTTTCTTTTTCCGCCCGCCCAGCCTAAGACAGAGATGATGAGATGACGACATAGACGGCCGCGAAGTTAATATAAGGGATTTAATAAAAACAAACCCGTAAAAACAAAGTTTTTGACTATAAATCCCTTATATATGAGACATAACTAACAGTATTGATTATTTTCAAACATTTACAGACTGAATCTGTCTTAACTCAAGTTTGCTTCATAACCCTAGGGGGGAGGGGTGGGTGGGAGGGGGAGAGGGGAAAAGTCTGGTCACTGATTCGCTTGACCGAGCTCAGAGTGACACGTAAAATGTAAACAAAAGCGCCCCGTCGCTTCGTTGGGTCGCCTCAGTGCGTCAGCTCAAAATTTCACGTGGGAAAAAACAATAACAAACCGTGAATTTTAATTACATACCTCATATAAGGATAAACTAAAAATGCATTAATTTAATTACGGTACGTTCGATCGATCTGAAATTTTGATACGATGCATTGTTAGGTCAGACGGGTCAGTGTGCCGAATGGCAGCTCGATCGGATTGCGGGAAGTAGGTCATTTTTTACTTCTAATTTTCCGCCCGCCCAAGACAGACAGAGAGAGAGACAGAGACGCCGGTGAAGTTAATATAAGGGATTTAAAAAAACAAACCCGTAAAAACAAAGTTTTTGACTATAAATCCCTTATATATGAGACATAACTAACAGTATTTTCTAACTCTTAACTCAACTTTGCTTCATAACCCTGCTGAGCTCAGCATGACACGTAAAATGTAAACAAAAGCACGCGGTAATTCGATGGGTCGTGACAACTCAAAATTCACGTGGGAAAAAAACAATAACAAACAGTGAATTTAAATTACATACCTCATATAAGGATAAACTAAAAATGCATTAATTTTATTACGGTACGTTCGATCGATCTGAAATTTTGATACGATGCATTGTTAGGTTAGACGGGTCCGTGTGCCTAATTTCAGTTCGATCGGATCATGGGAAGTGGGTCATTTTTTACTTCTGTTTTTCCGCCCGCCCAAGACAGACAGAGAGAGAGAGAGAGACGCTGGTGAAGTTAATATAAGGGATTTAATAAATAAAACAAACCCGTAAAAACAAAGTTGTCTACTATAAATCCCTTATATTTTAGTCAAATATAAAAGTATTGATTATGTTTCGACGCCACAAATATTTACGGACTGACACCGAGTGATGTCCCCTGTCTTTTAACGGGAGATGGGTCGTGAGGGGGTGTCGGCACGACGGTCGACGTCTAAGCGTCAACTCAAACTCACGTGGAAAAAAACAATAACAAACCGTGAATTTGAATTACATACCTCATATAAGGATAAACTAAAAATGCATTAATTTTATTACGGTACGTTCGATCGATCTGAAATTTTGATACGATGCATTGTTAGGTTAGACGGGTCCGTGTGCCTAATTTCAGTTCGATCGGATCATGGGAAGTGGGTCATTTTTTACTTCTGTTTTTCCGCCCGCCCAAGACAGACAGAGAGAGAGAGAGAGACGCTGGTGAAGTTAATATAAGGGATTTAATAAATAAAACAAACCCGTAAAAACAAAGTTGTCTACTATAAATCCCTTATATTTTAGTCAAATATAAAAGTATTGATTATGTTTCGACGCCACAAATATTTACGGACTGACACCGAGTGATGTCCCCTGTCTTTTAACGGGAGATGGGTCGTGAGGGGGTGTCGGCACGACGGTCGACGTCTAAGCGTCAACTCAAACTCACGTGGAAAAAAACAATAACAAACCGTGAATTTGAATTACATACCTCATATAAGGATAAACTAAAAATGCATTAATTTTATTACGGTACGTTCGATCGATCTGAAATTTTGATACGATGCATTGTTAGGTTAGACGGGTCCGTGTGCCTAATTTCAGTTCGATCGGATCATGGGAAGTGGGTCATTTTTTACTTCTGTTTTTCCGCCCGCCCAAGACAGACAGAGAGAGAGAGAGAGACGCTGGTGAAGTTAATATAAGGGATTTAATAAATAAAACAAACCCGTAAAAACAAAGTTGTCTACTATAAATCCCTTATATTTTAGTCAAATATAAAAGTATTGATTATGTTTCGACGCCACAAATATTTACGGACTGACACCGAGTGATGTCCCCTGTCTTTTAACGGGAGATGGGTCGTGAGGGGGTGTCGGCACGACGGTCGACGTCTAAGCGTCAACTCAAACTCACGTGGAAAAAAACAATAACAAACCGTGAATTTGAATTACATACCTCATATAAGGATAAACTAAAAATGCATTAATTTAATTACGGTACGTTCGATTGATCTGAAATTTTGATACGATGCATTGTTAGGTTAGATGGGCCCGTGTGCCAAATTTCAGCTCGATCGGATCACGGGAAGTGGGTCATTTTTTGCTTTTGTTTTTCCACCCGCCCCTAGATGACGACAGACAGAGAGACAGAGAGAGACAGCGGTGAAGTTAATATAAGGGATTTAAAAATATGAAACACTTTCAAAACCTGCTAAGTCACTCAAACATTCACTAACAAACACGCTCCTCAGTTACCAGCTAATAGCAGCAGTAGTTAAGATTAATTAACAATTGATGTGACCAAAAAAAGAAAATCAATAAATACATTATGGATTCCTTTCTTTATTCTTAAAAAAATAAGCTATTAATATTTTCTTAACATTAAAATAATATTTCTTGTCAGCGCCGCACGATACAGCACCGATGTTAGTGTAATTTTTAAGAAATTGTAAGTTCAATACTAAAGTTAAGACTATGATTATTAGTATGCCTTTATTATATATTTACTGGGCTTAAAAGATTTACAATAATGTTACTCTAAAAATTTTTAGGCTTTAATCATTATACATAATTCCCGTTGTCTGAATGGATTTAATGATGTTAGGTGGCGCTGCGAATGGATGTAATGCTGTTAGGTGGCTCTGCGATCGATTTTGGTTTATAGTGCTACTAATTTTAGAAAGCAGCGCACCAAATTACAGCACCAAAAATAACACTTTTCGAACGTTCCGCATAAAATTATTCAATATGATAATAAATGAATCAAATAAAAACAAATAAAATAAATGAAAGTTCTGTATTACGTTATTGTTTATTCTGATGTGTATTTATTTTGAAAAATTCCGTCATTTTTGACGGGTGATACACTAGTAATTATATATTTTTAAAAATATTATAACTGCCAATAATTATAGTTATTAAAAGAAATATATAAAAACAACAAAAGTAATGACGTCATTTATAAATAGTTATATATATTTTTTTTTAAATGCAACAAGATTCCATTTTCATTAATTTTTCTTTTAACCTTATTATATTGTTATAAATCATTACTTAACAGTTATTAGTCGTTAACATATGCTATCTTAGTTTCTGTAGTTTAAGTTATGTATGTGTGGTATGTGTTCTGGTGTTATTTTTAGATATAATATTTAGAAATTTAAGAGCAATGTAGCATTATTCTATGTTGTTAAAAATGACAATGGGAATTGTTTTTTTCCCGCTAGCCATGCACCACAAAACACCGCTAATGTATTTACGATGAAATTCAAATGTTTTTTTTACTAAACTTTGAATGATTAATTGATTAGAATTTTGTTTCTTCAAAAAATGTTGATTTATTTCAAATTTACAATTTTATGCCTTAAAAATTAAAAACTTGTGCTGCTTAGTTTTTGATATGGATCTAACGTACAAAATGTATAGAAACAAAGCATTCGAAAGACAAATTAAATTTTAAAATTGTAATATATAAATAATTTAAGAGAACTGTACACATTTTATATGTACATTAACAAATATGCTTATCTGACTGTTTACATACCATTATATCCTTTCTTACATTGTTCCTAAAGGAAACCAATCTATTTTATTCAAGTGCTATTTCACTTGATCTCGATCCCTATAAATAGGGATACAATGTCAATGAATAGTTAGGAGAATCCTACCACAGATAAAGCCTACGTCCAATTTCAACAAACTCATTGAACATGTTAATGCAATAATACTTACAAATCACTAATTTATTGTTGATATATTTATTGTATAATAAACTTGCTTTGTTGTCTGCAAGAGTGGATACTTAATATGTTACATAAAATTGTTATACGTCAGCTTGAAAGGACGCTATACTAAACGCCTTCGAAATGGAAGATACAAAATATATTTTCAGTTTAGAGTAATTTACCACCTCGCGAACGCCCTAGGCTAAAAAAAGCACCATTTTTGGCTTTCATGACATAGTTTCTATACCGTTCGACACAGGGTAAAAACGAAAGTACCTACAAGTAGTATGACAACAAGGCTACTATAATGAGACAGCATTCTTGTATTACTACGCGGGGTTAGGGTGTAAAGTCCAATTTTAGCTGACCCAGTTAGCTACCGCCTGCCGAACACTTTTTTGCTTAATTTACTTCAAAGCAGACACAACCAAAATCATCAAAGAATCAATTTTTAGTTAATGGACTCAACAAATAACACTGGAGATGTCAATAATAATGTAATAAACGTTTATTAAAGCAATTAGAGCCCGAATAACTTAGATCTATATATACACAATAATACTATAGGTAGATCTATAATCTATAGTCTAGTCAGGGCAGCAAACAGTGCACACAAAAGTGCCTTGTTTCAAAGATGCACAATTTTGCGTGCACTGTGCATGCCACCAGCCATCACACACATCACATTGGACCCAAACCTCTGCCCCTCCCCCTTTTTTTCACCCATGACACATTCCTTCCCACAAGAGATCCTCTTCTTTATCTAAAGTATCGTCATCTGCAGCCATGTCAAGCTCCATTGTTTGAACCAACTGTGAGTCCTCACTGCTGCTATCAGATAGATCTACTACTGGATACGTCTTTACTTTCTTGGACTCCACAATTTTCATTTTATTAATCTGCTCTTCTTCTCTCTTGCGTCTTTTTTCTTCCCTTTCTTGCTCTCTTTTCCTTTTTGTATCCTCTTTTTGTGCATCCTTTATCTTTTTGCTTTCTTTCCCCTCGATTTTTCTTTTCAGTTTATTTTTTTCTATTTCTTCCTTGTCTGCTATTTTCTTTTTTAATGCTTCTCTAAACTCTTCTCCACTGTCCAAGGTTGGCATGGTTGGAGCATTTGCTGTTTTCTTCTTGTTTTTATTCCTTCTATTAAAAGCAGGCAGCTTCAAAATGTCATCTACTGTCAAGTTAGCTTTGACTGTGCAGTTTTTGGGTTCTTCTAGACTGCACGTTTCTATTAGCCCCACAGCTAAGGCTTGAAACTTGTTCTCTTCGTCCTCTTTGCTAAGGTTGTCTCCTGCAGTAGAACTTGTCATTGTCAGTTGACAAAAAAAAATATTAAATTGGTTGCGACCCATTTCATAATATAAAAAGTTTGAATAGTCATGTAGTGCTTTAAGTTGTGCAGCAGACAAATAATTGGACTTACGATGCAGGTAATGATTCTGTTTGGGAAGATTTGTAAATGATAGAGGGCTGTTTTCCTGTATAATGGGCTGGGTCCCTATGACTACTTGTGTTACATTCGCAATCGGTTGTGTCTCAATGAGTGCCTGTGTGTAAGATTCGATTGGCTGTGTTTCAGTGGTTGCTGCTGTGTCGGATTCTATGATAGTCTATGTGTTGTGCCTCGATGATTGCTTGGTTATCGTTGGGACTCAATCAATGTGTTTTCATTTATGCTTTGCAGGTGGTTTAGCTTAATTTTCCTACATGAAAAAGTGTTCGCAACGAAGTAATATCCTGCAAAAAAACAAATATACTTCAACTCGAACATGCCCTCAAAACGAACATTACTATTTTCAAATAACTCTTAGAGGCCAGGAGCTAGTCCCTTATTTAACTAAATTTTTCTGCAGAATAAAAGTGTTCGGTACGAAGTAAAATCCAACTTTAAACTTACTTCGTCGCGAACACCCCTTCGAAACGAACATTGCTATTAAATAGCATTGTAAAGTATAACAGCTTGGTTACTGGCCTATTTGTAAGTGATGATGCAATACCAAACACGTGTGTTTTCAAAAGGAAACAGGAAAAGTAGTATTAACCCGGAAATCAACTTCGTTCTTTCTAGGGACGCTGACAGCATGCATGGCGCAAGGATCAAAATGTTGACACACATTTACTCACAAAATAGTCCATCCCGGCAAACGAAACGATAAAATGATATTGAAAACAGAACTACTTTCGACTTACGGGTGTTCGTTTTCGTGTTAGACGGACAATAAAATTACAGAGAACGCTTTATGAAATAATGTTCGCTTCGACATAGCGTTCGCGAGGCGGTAACTTACTCTATAACATTAAAAAAACACAATAACAAACAAACTGTGCTATGTACAGAAATCAATCGGAAAAAAAATAGTCGTAAACAGGTTTATAAGTACTAAGGGAACATTGGACGCGATTAGATGCACTAGCAATAAATTAAATTTGAGTATAAACTTATTTAAGAAAGTTTGAAGCTCACACCAGTTTGTTTGAATGTGTTGTTCTCACTGATGTGTTAAAACCATGGGATGAATGTGTTGTTCTCACTGATGTGTTAAAACCATGGGATGAATGTGTTGTTCTCACTGAAGTGTTAAAACCATGGGATGAATGTGTTGTTGACACTGATGTGTTACAACCATGGGATGAATGTGTTGTTCTCACTGATGTGTTAAAAACATGGGATGAATGTGTTGTTCTCACTGATGTGTTAAAACCATCGGATGAATGTGTTGTTCTCACTGATGTGTTAAAACCATGGGATGAATATGTTGTTCTCACCAGTTGCGTCACTAGGGGGGTGAGGGGGCGGGCCGCCCCTGTTGACACCCATCAGGGGGTTGAGACCCAAACCTTAAATTTTACTGTGTACGATTTTATGTCAGAAAAAAAAATTAAGACACATTTATTTCATCTAGAAAAAAATTAACAAATACAAAGAAATACGTTAAACGCGAAAACTTTTTATTTAAAAGAAAATCAGTTAACTTGCAATAATAAAACAGTCCTAACACACAAACAACATTAAAACAATTTAGGAAAAAAAGAAAAGCAACGTCACAGCTGAGAGATCTTTAAAAAAGGCTGGACATGAAAGAGGAGGTGTCTTATGTTTTAAAAGATATAAAGCTATTTGGGGTTTGACACACCGACATCATGGACGAATCCCACCTCACGACTTCCCCCACCACAGGGGGGTGTAGGGGGATAAGATTTTTACTCCCCCCCCCAGTTGGGTTTTCTTTGTTGATTTTTTTTCTAGAAGAAAATTATGAATTCAATATCTTTGAGTGAATATTTTGTTATATATATATATTTATTAAAGGCGTGATATGCATGTTTATATAAAGGTAGTCCCCCGGTTACGACGGTCCCATACCGACTTACGCTGTTTCGTGGTTACGAACGCTCCCCCATAAAGAATAATATTACACGTTATTCCGTATTTTTAAATAATTTTTTTTTAATGGGGTAACGAATTGTTTTTCTCTAGTTAAAATAAAAACAATATTTAAAAAATATGTATTATTATTATTTGATTTTCGTTTGCGAATTTTTCTCATGGTGAAGTTATCAATCAGGTCAGTAAAGCTACGAAAGCTTACAAGTAAGATCCTTTTCAATGCTCATTAGAGCGAGCATATTTAGTCTTTTTTGTCCCACGCAAATTCTAACTCATTTTATATTGTTTTAAACTTTCAATAGGATGGCTCTCGGTTGCAGTTTGATGTCATCACTGAGAGATAGATGAGAAGGGCGATGTGTACATTTGTAAAGAGCTGTGTGAAATTTAGCTCATTCAAAAGCAGCAAAATGTTTAGTTCTGTGCACGTGTTTTGAGTTTGGCATTGGGGTACTTCCTTTTCCTTACCCCGAGTCTGGACAATAACTTTTTTTAAAGAGTTTTGAAAATTGGACTAATTCTGAGGGTAAGCAGTCTTCGAAATCACTTGAATATTCTTCCATGTTCTTGGCTGCTGCCCATCGAATGGCGAAATTGCTGAGCTCAGATAGGTTTGTAAGAAAGCCAAATTTATCATGGATGTCTTTATATGGGCCTAACCGATGTTTTAATGCTCAAGAAAGTTTGTCAATGATTACCAGAAATACCTTAACCTTGAAACTTTTGTCTCGGGGAGAATACTGTTTTGGTGATGTCCCTTTATCAAACTGACGCCTTTTTTTTCTTTTGTTGATAGCATTGAAGATTGTTCATACTCTTTTTTACCACAGACTTGTCCTTTCCTTTGTCTTCATAGGGATCTAATTAAGAATGCTGTCTTTTAACAAACTCAATGAGAGACTTCCTTTCTAAAATTGTTTCCCGACATTCACGTAAAATAGCAACTTCCAGTTTGAACAACAGTTTCTTTAGAAATCCTTCTGCTTCAAGCAGACAGTCACGTGGCTGATTTTCGTTTGTTGATAATTCTTCCAGTGCTTCGATATTCGCATGGTATAAGTTATTAACAGACCTTAATGCATCATGTCAGGCTAACCATCTTGTGTCAGACAAGGCTTTGTTAACATGTATCAATTTCATGTGTTTTAAAAGTACCTGTCAACGATGAGTAGATGCAACAAGCCGGGTATAAACATTTTGTAGAAGACAAAAAATCTGACTGATCAGGACAACCTGCTTAACTTTTCCCAACCAAATTAATAGAATGAGCTGTGCACGGCACATAATGAGCAACACTGCACTTCTCACGAGGAATAGCCTTAATTCCGTTAAACTTCCTACTCATATTTGCAGCATTGCCGTATGAATGTCCAAGGCATTTCAGGGATTCATACAAACATTTTCCTGCATCTTTATTATACACTATAATAAGTTTGGAGTACCTTAAATTATTGGGGCACTTGGCTTTAGCCCGTTCAGCACCCCCCTTTTAATCCTTAATAGGATGTGGGGGGTCACGCATCGGTGACGATGTGTGACGAGGGGGTGGGATTAAAAAATATGACGTGACATAAAAAAACGCGCAACTTTAAATAAAAGTTCCACTTAAATATTTGATTGTTTACCGTTTATTTAAAGACGTTTTCGATGGCTTCACGCGTGTTACGATATCAGAGCGCAGACTTACCCTAAATACATAATTAAATGACAAAAAATAATTTGCAACATGCTAATTTTTATTTAGAAAATACGGCTTGGGGAGGGGGTGGTCAAATCTTTGTGACGTCATATCGTGAAAAAGGGGGTGGGGTATAAGTATGATGCTGGGGGAGGGTGGGGTAAAAATCGGCATCCTCGCGTGACGTCATTTATGGACGGCCCCTTCAGTCGTGAAGGGGTGACACCATGAGCTACCGCCCCGGGTGACACCAACCCTATTGACGCCTCTGGTTCTCACTGATGCTTTAAAACCATGAGATGAATGTTATCTCACTGATGTGTTCAAACCATGGGATGAATGTAGGGAACAGCCAAATATTCGGAATGCCGGATATCCGGACCAAATATCGCGATTTTCGCCACTATTGGGATTCGGCAAATACTTATGGCAGATCCGGATAGTATCAGGATATTAATGAAGTAAAGAACTTATGAATTCAAATTAAATTAATTATGAAGACGTTTATAAACAAATACATAAAAAGTATTTAAAAAAACAGAAATCAGTACATTTAACAAGAATGGATAGTGAGAGAGCATTCAGCACAGTGGGGAAGATACATAATGATAAGCGTTCTCGCTTGTCGCCGAAAAAATTTCTGATGTTATTGTTCTTAAAAAAGAATTTGGGTATGACAAGCACTTTATTTTTCGAAACTTAAAAATTGAAGAAACAAACTTCAAACTTAAAGGTAACAAGTACTGGTGAGTACTATGTTACAACTTACTAGTAACTAGTAACTACTAATTAGTAACTATTTTATTTACTCATGTCATTAAATTATGTTCATTTTTATAGCTGATATATTAGTTTTATGTTTTAAAAATAATATTTTTATGTTAAAAATAATTTTGAGTTTAATTTGTAATTATTAGTTTATACTATAAACTTTATAGTTGAACAGGAGCCTTGGAAACTTGGTCAGGCTGAGTGTTGGCTTTTGTTTTTAACTTCTTTGTCATTGATTAGGACGCTTACAGTAATCAATTATTCAATATTTTCAATTCAGTATTTACATTTTAAAATTTTACTTATATGATGTAAGTTATAGCATTGTTCTAATTTTATATTCTTTGTTTTTTGTTTTTTTTTCATTTGAACTTTTAATGACAGTTGCAATTGTGATTTGATTTGCGAACTTAGAAATACAAAATGTTGCTTGTCTCAAGTGTTATATCTTATTGAGCCATATAATTTTAAAACTCTAGTAACTAGTCTATTGTGAATATTATAATTATACAAAATAAGTTAAGTAAAAAATTAAGTTATACATTAAATTATTAATATAGTACAAAATAAACAAATTAACTAGCGTTTATTATGAAATCATTCAAATCGATGCAAAATATAGTGAAACAATCAATTTCAGTACGAGAGGAAAATATTAAGCTAAAAAGTTACAAATATAGATATTACTTTACTACGCAAGATAAAAAACTATGTTAACTAACACATTATTAAACATGAATCGTCTGAATAAAAAAATAGGTTTTTATTATGGCTCTAGATCACGACTTCTTGTACACCACACTACACACTCAGTACAACACTGTTCGCTAGGTACACACTACACAGTTCGTTGAACTTCGTTCAAGTTCATTCATTCAATTCATTGTAAAATGTTTATCGTTGACGTTGACAGTTACAAAAACCGTCATTTTAGATAGCAGCTACTATCCATTTGTTGGATAATAAATATTTTAAAAAATATTATTAAATACTAGATATAAAGTAGTAAAGTACACTCTTTTAGCTCTTACACTTACATTTGCAGATATCCGGATCCGGAATCCGGATTCGTCAAATATTAGGGCCAAACTATCCGGATCCGGCAAATAGTAAAAAAAACCCATCCTGCTGTTCCCTAGATGAATGTGTTGTTCTCACTGATGGGTTAAAACCATGGGATGAATGTGTTGTTCTCACTGATGTCTTAAAACCATGGGATGAATGTGTTGTTCTCACTGATGTGTTAAAACCATGGGATGAATGTGTTGTTCTCACTGATGTGTTAAAACAATGGGATGAATGTGTTGTTCTCACTGATGTTTTAAAACCCTGGGATGAATGTGTTGTTTTCAGTGATGCTACGCCACTCTAACATTTGACTTATGAGAAACGAAGCTCAATAAAAGCAGGAAACTATATCGAAGATTGTGATGAAATATACTGTAATTACATCTTTAAAAAAATGTTTTGTTGTATTCTAAATTGCTGCGTGCGTTCTGCCCGGGAACATTGGTACTGACCACAATGTTCCCTTTAAGCTGCGTGGCTGCGCGGCCGCGCAGACATCTGTATGATGCCGCGCAGCAGTTTTGAATTACCGCGCAGCGAATTTTGTAAAATATTGCACAAATAATTGGTGCCGAGCAACTTTGCACACGGACCAACGGACCTTAGAGGGAACATTGTCTGACCATCTGGTCATGTAAGGAGTAATTGATAAAATGCTTGTATTACTTTTAAACTTTCATTTTATTCAGCAAGTAAAACATTAAATAAAGAAATCCTTTAGAAGGTATTGCGAGCAGATAATTGTTAGTGAAGCATATAATTAGATAATAATTCTTGGAAATAGGGCAATATAATCTCACGTACGAATGACCAATAAATAAACATAGAGTTAATCTCTCTATTTATGATAAATATACACACAGAGGTATGCTTTACACATGGACAAAGTCATTGAACGTTGTTTGAGGTGATACAAATATATCTTATATTAGACTTTGGAGAGATTTGAATTGATATGACATTATCTTTGTTACAAACAGCTCAACAATGTTTAAAGCTGGTGTCAAATTGTGTTGAGAGAAAGGACATCTCTTTGTCTCTATTTTCTCCTAACCCCAACACGTGAAATGCTCTTTAAAGGAAGATTTCCGCTGCTACAAAGATCTTTCAAGAATACACACGAGGTGAGATGTCAAGTCCGTTACGCCTGGTATTCCCTCACAATAGATTATTGCGGGTAGAGAATTGGTCGCTTACCTTTATACTGCCGGGATGTTCTATTGTCATCTTCATCGGCTTTTATTTGCGTCGCCAGAAAAACCGAAACAGCTAAAACAAAACCAATCCGATATTTTGAGATATAACAAAGTAGCTCGTCGCAAGCAGGAATTCATAAATAAAATACAGATGTAAAAATAACAATATGATAATAGGTCCAACACATAAATAATCACAATAAGATAATAGGTCCAACACACAAATAATCATAATATGATAATAGATCCAACACACAAATAATCACAATATGATAATAGATCCAACACACAAATAATCATAATATGATAATAGATCCAACACACAAATAATCATAATATGATAATAGATCCAACACACAAATAATCATAATATGATAATAGATCCAACACACAAATAATCATAATATGATAATAGGTCCAACACACAAATAATCACAATTAAACAAATGCTCCATGCTGTACGTGCTTGTTAGACGTAAACATTTCCTTTTTCTTAACTTATAATAGCTATATTACTATTACTATTACAAGTTATGGTTATCATTATCATTAGAGCTAATATTACATAATTTTAAACTTACACTACTTACACTACTGAGAAATTAAGTACGCTATAGTGCTTTATAATATATTAACCATCTATTTTGAAACGTATTAATTCATTGATAATGATTATTATTACTCTAAAATTAACTAAGTAAACCATAACTGTGGACGTCCTTTACCAATATTTAGAATAAGCCTTAAACATTTTAAAAAGCAAAATGGATTGTTTATTTTATCTAAATGATAACGTACATGCTATCATTTTTGTTCTTCTTGTATTAGATCACTTATTCTTATTTATTGTTTTTTTACTTTAAACTAAGTGTGAAATAAATATAATGTTATACAATGAAATTTTCAAGGGAATTAATTCATATTCAAAAGGTTTTGTAATTTACATTGTTGATAAATTAATAAAACCATGCTATCTTACTAATTATATACAATTATAGTATTTAAATTTGTTTTTACAAAGAATTTTAATAATTTGCTGTAAATGAATGCCTTCATTATCAAACAAATATATTATTAATTTGTGTAATAAAACTATGTATTTCCGACAAGTAAATATATTTATATTTTGTGTAAATTCTATACCTCA
The DNA here is from genome assembly GCA_944989445.1 of Ampullaceana balthica. Lineage (NCBI taxonomy): Eukaryota > Metazoa > Mollusca > Gastropoda > Lymnaeidae > Ampullaceana > Ampullaceana balthica. The sequence goes on along the minus strand of CALYLW010001393.1, from coordinate 114,521 downwards.
CCTCCCGTTTATATATAGGGTTGTAGTAAACAAGACCTAGATGATTCTTTACCATGTCTAGGTTTCTAAGAAGTTTTTTTATTGTAAAAAATATCCTAAATATAGGCTTTTCTTTTAAAAAGTGAATAACTGATGTTAAAGTAGAAAAATTAATAAATACTTGCAATTAATATGATAAATAAATTCGATTTTTCCAGAATAAAATTAAGCGGTAGGTGGCAACGGTATTTTTAGCCACTCTATCACATTACATTATGATATCTATGGACAATTCAATGAATTCGAAAGGTGGCGCTGCTGCAAGGCCATCTGTCTAAAGAAATCTGGTACAAGATAAAACAGCTTAAATGAGCCTCTATATTCAATTTTTTTATACATCATGACAAACTTAACAGCTTAACATTTTCATCTGCATGCGTTGAGAGAATATTCTCTTAAGTATACATCGTGTAGACCAAAGATAGTCTAATACAACCCTCAGAAAGATATAGTTATAAAAGCACTTTTCCTATTCCGTATGCAAGAACAAACACATACAAATTCTGGTTTATTCCGTCTGGAATTCGGAAGTGAAATTGGTTGCCTGATCAAACGAGACAAACAAACACTCAATCAACATTTAAAACTCAAATAAAATGTAAGACGATACTTAAACAACGGATAAAGTTAGAAATCAATAATCTTCAGTATAAAAGGACCGTCTGTAATAGATAAGATAAGAATGATTCCAAGAATGCTGATATGATTGCCATTTATAAGGAAGATGACATAAGTGATGAATAAATGCAGATGTAAGTATATTTAAAAATAGTTTAGTAGAACATACTAATAACTTTGGGGCCGTTAATAAATAACGACATGCGTCGGGGAGGGCGGGGGTCACACTTTTGTGAGATATGTGACAATGGAGAGGGTTTTTTAATTAAGACGTGTGACGTCACATAAAAAGCCTGCAACTTTAACTGAAAACTCCACTTAATTAGTTGATTGCTTACAATTTATTTAATGCAATTTAAATGGCTTCGAATGTGATACGATATTAGACTGCAGCGTCACACTTAATACACACTTAAATGACAATAAAAAGATTTGAAACATGATCATTTTCAAATAGGAATATTTTTTTTTAAATTTTAGTTGTTTTTTTTTCGTGGGAGGTAGGGAGGGGGGAGGGGTGCATGTGTGAAGCTTTTTGACGTCATATTTTTTACTTTTAGTGTGTCTAGGTTTTTCTTTCGGATCTAGGTTTTTTCGACGTATTGGCTAGGTTTTCCCTAAAATTGTCACTGGCAGCACTGCATACACCTTTTGCAGTTAGCTATTTATTAAAGTGGCATGATACTTGACTTCGTTCCCTTTAATGAGGGATACAATGTAAAAAAATGAGTATATCTTAAGCAAGTATTGCTAACTGCTGGGAAGTTTCCCAAATCGTTGGAATTTTTTACCCAAGTTTATAGAAATGGGAATTTGGGAATTTATTAGGATTTGGTCTTAAAAATGGGAATATTATTTCAGATTGTCAAAATTTTCAAATTATATAGACACTTGAATGACAATCAAATAAAATGATTTTAAACATGCTCATTTTAAAATAGGAAATACTTTTTTAGGGGGGATGGCTTTGTGACGTCATATGTGTTGATTTTTAGCGTGTCTGGGTTTTTAATTTCGGATCTAGTGTTTTTTGAAGTGTTCGGTAGGTTTTGGCGCGCTTTTTGTGTCGTCATATTTGTTTATTTTTAGCGTGTCTAGGTTTGTTATTTGGGATCTAGGTTGTTTTTTTTTGTTGTTGACATTTTGGCAAGGTTTTTACACGCTTCGTCTTCAGGATTTAATGCATGTGGGAATTTTTTGTCTAATCTGGGAATTTTTTTACTCCTGCCTGGGAAAATAGGCAACTTGAGTTAGCAGCACTGGCTGTGGTGATTATTCTGTGCTTGCACTTTAAAACAAGTAATAAAAACTTGAAAGAATATTTAAACCCAATTTCCAACAAAGAATTTCCATTTTTTTATTCAAAGGAAATCATTCTAAAGTCTTACCAAGAATGTGTCCATATAATGCGCAACGCGCAACAGTATAACATTCGCATTCACAAAGCAGGAAAACCCCATTAACTCTCTATTATAGATTTACCCTCCATTATGACTGACTCACGCCTAACGCTAAGGGACATCACTCTGCTTTTTTATTTTTTTTAAAATTGAAAATATAGACTTAAAAACATAATCATTTTGGTTTCCAGATTAACATTAACCAAACAACGCACGAACCTATTAAAAATACTTTGTGTACATTTAAGGAAGTTTAATATTATGTATTTATCAAACAAGTTAGTTGGGCGTTTGAAAAAAAGTGGTCGCCGCAGGCGCCAACGGCGCCGCAGCACAACCTAGTAATTCTAGAGTACATTAAAAGTCATTTGAAATGAATAATTCTGAAACTAAACAAAACAATTGCTATCTACAAATTGCTGCTAAAATTACGGGAGTCCAACCAAAAAGAGATTTTTCAAAAATTCTTGCTCCAACATTGTTCTAAATATTATTGGATATCGTTTCGTGTTTGTTTCAATATGTTATGGTTGGCTAGAAATTAATCAGATAATATATATATATAAATCAGAAATGACAGATTTTTTTTTCTTTTGAATTCAATTCATCAACTTGAAGATGAAAATAAATGTAATTAAATTGTGAGGCTTTTCCGTCAGGTAAGACAGGTAAGTTTTGATTGCATTTAATTGGATCTTTAAGAATCATTTCTAACCGTCTAGAAATCGCAAACTGAGTTAAACAGTTTATAAAACATTTCTAAACAGACACTCTTGACAATAGACAAACTTCTGTATGATGTTGCACACAATTAAATTCTTTATCCCCTTCAATACAAAACTGTGTAACTAATATGCCGGTCAATGATTTCCTTTTTTTATTAAGAAGTTATATTTTAATTAAATATTTTAAAGACTTATGTAGGTATGCACTATGCACTTAAATTTGTGGCAACTAGTTGTTGACAATGTATGATACAGTGTACTGTGAATGTATTAGGCACCTTATTTTTTTTTAATATTCAAGAAAACCCTTGTAGCCCTACCATCGCTGGAGCATCATCTGAAACTAATCATACGATATTACTTAGATGCTTTTCTTTATTTTAAAAAAAAACTCATCCAATAAATGAAATATTGATTCTCTTTTAGTATTCAGTTTGTATAAAGTGGACAAATAAATATTGCTTGGAAATTTGTTTTTTTCCTTTGTTAAACGCACTTATGCTAAAAGTATTATCCAATTTCCTGGCAAAGATTACTCATCAAACTAAATAGAAAATGAGATGTTATTAAATAGCTGCACAATGAACCTACAACATCTTTAGCAATTTCAATAATTCTTCTTTGTAGTGCTATTTTTCTCAACCACATTTTCTTGATGTTATCAGATGCTGGCTTGTGTTGCTCAGAGCGTATTGCTTCACTTACTGCCGTAACAGGCCAGATTAAACCCCCGACCAGAATATATCTACTACATAACAACTACATGACAACTACATAACTACATAACAACTACACAACAACTACATAACTACACAACTAGATAACAACTACATAACTACAAAACTACATAACTACTACATAACAACCACATAACTACACAACTACATAACTACATAACAACTACACAACTACATAACTACTACATAACAACTACATAACAACTACATAACAACTACATAACTACAAAACTACATAACTACTACATAACAACCACACAACTACACAACTACATAACTACATAACAACTACATAACTACATAACTACTACATAACAACTACATAACTACACAACTACATAACTACATAACAACTACATAACAACTACATAACAACTACATAACTACAAAACTACATAACTACAACACAACTACATAACTACATAACAACTACATAAATACATAACTACTACATAACTACTACATAACTACTACATAACTACTACATAACTACTACATAACTACATAACTACTATATAACTACATAACTACTACATAACTACATAACAACTACATAACTACTATATAACTACATAACTACTACATAACTACTACATAACTACTATATAACTACATAACTACTACATAACTACATAACAACTACATAACAACTACATAACAACTACATAACAACCAGGAAAACCAAAACTATCAACATTTAAAACCAAAACTATCAACATTTAAAACCAACCTTATCAACATTTAAAACCAACTATATCAACAGTAAAAACTAACACTATCAACATTTAATTCAAATCTATCAACATTTAAAACCAACTCTATCAACATTAAAAACCAACACTATCAACATTTAAAACCAACACTATCAACATTTAAAACTAGCACTATCAACATTTGAAACTAACACTATCAACATTTGAAACTAACACTATCAACATTTAAAACTCGAATACAAATTCAAAACTAAATATTAACCAATGATGAGCTTAGGACGTAATAATCTTCTGTATAGAAAGAGCGTCTCTAAATGATAAGATAAAATAATGGTAAGGAATCCAAAGTTCGCACGCGTTTGAAAAGCGACAAATAAAACCACTCGTAACTTTAAAAAAAAATTTTAATAATCTTGTAGTCTTGATTAAGTTAATGTTAAATTTAAAAAAAAGAAAGAAAAACGCTGATTTCATATATATTTGCATACACTGTAACTTTGGATCATGAAATGTCGAAATTATATAAGATTTCATATTTTAAAAACGAGACAACGACATCATTATTTTCAAATAAAATTTAATGCTTCTTTCATTCATCGTAAAATGTTTTATAATTATTATATTATTTTAATTAAAACAATTTAGCTACTTAAGAAAAGAGTTTAATTTCTCTGACAGAGCTAAAACATGAAGAGAAAGTCTAAGAAGTCATTCATCCATTTTTTACTATATATCCCCATGTTGTCAAATGGGTATATTCTGGCCTGAGGGGGTATATTCTGGCCTAGGCCAGTTTAACCCCGGGGGTATATTCTGGCCTAGGCCAGATTATACCCGGGTATATTCTGGTCAGGGGTTAAATCTGGCCTGTTACACCGGTATAATTAGTTTTCCAACAATAGTATGTAGTTTTTTCCGATTTAACAATCATTAACGAAATTTCGCATGAAGCCAGCATTCCATAGCCATCTTGTGTGTTGCGGTTGAAAAGATTTTTGTCAAAGTAAGTTGTTTTTGATTTGATCTTTTAGAGTTCGAAAAGAGGATAAATCCTTTTTCTTTTTTATCAACTTAAATTTTAGTCAACGTTCTTGTAGCTTGGAATGATTTATAGCTTCGCGAATACATAAATGTAATTTTCTAGATACTTTCTTCTTTACTTGATATCACCACCTCTTTAAAATTATTTTCAGCACACACCCCACCTTTTTTTAAAATGTGTCATCGCAGCCCATGGATTGCTGCAGCGCCCATCACTATGCTAAGCCATAAAGGAACAAAATGAACTAGCCACAAGAAATTGTTTAAATCGAGCTCCGTCTAACTTGTGGTAGAAGAAAGGTAGAAATTCATTGGAATTGTTTTCCCTTATTAAAGGGATCGAAGACAAGTGGCTTGCCACTTAGATAAACAAAACTCATCAGCAAGCAGAAGATAGTGTCCATTCATCAATTAATATTAGGCAAAGGAATAAAAGATGGTAAATGCATTATATTTATAGTTGTGTTCATTTAAGGTAAGTAGGTTTCTAAAAATATATTTTTCCTTCAAATAAAAAATTCTATACTGATAGTTATGTTCCTGCAATACAAAGTGTACACTATACAAATAAGTAATACTATGTCGTAAGAACTTGTAGATTGCAAGTAAAACGAAGTTATAGAAACTAATATTATGTTCTTCAAATTAATACTGCCGCTAAAGTTCTCTCAATAACAATCTCATATTTAGTAAGTTTATAGCGGTGCTTTTTAGTGCGGCGTGCATGGAAAATACAGATTCATTGCACGTCAGATATTACAAAGATCATATTTTAATTTGTAGATTGTCCCTTATGTGTTTTATGTGAGTTCAAACTTGTGTCATTGATTTCATTTCCATTTAAATTTGCTGTATGGAATTTTTTCAAATGTCTTATTGAATTTTCTGGCTAAACAACATAACAATCAAACAACACTATTAAACTAAAATACAACACTAAGAATCAGGAAACTCTAACAAACTGAGAGACAACACCTACAATCAAACAACTCTTACAGACGGATAGACAATGGTAAAAAACAGACAACTTTTACACACAGACAATTCACAAATCTCTACTATTTATGGAATACAAAAAATGGGAGATCTCTGAAATAAAACAACCTTAAAGCAATTAACTCTAATTTAGAAATACAACACAAAGATAACTTAATACAACCCTCAGATAGACATAAGGATAAAAACACCTTTCTTATTCCGTATGCAAGAACAAACTCATACAAATTTTCGTTCTTCCCGTCCGGAATTCGGGCGTGGTATGGGTTGCCTGAAGAAACAAGGAAAGCCAACACTTTATCAACATTTAAAACTCTAATAAGAATGCAGGACTAAACACAAAACATAGATAAGCGTAGGACGCAATAATCTTCTGTATAGAATGAGCGTCTGAAACAGATAAGATAAGATAAGATAAGATAAGATAGACATACAACACAAACCAACTTAAGCACAGACAACCCTAACATATCTTGCAAACTGACAGACACTAACATTAACAAATGTAACAGACAGACAAAACTTAAAGACAGATACATGTTAAATAAAGACAACTCTTACAATTAGACATTTACGACAGTCAACACTAACATATCCATTAGTTTCTGACATGAAAGTGGGAATTGATAACAGACAGAGATAACACATATCACATGTGATCACAGACATAGATAACCCATATCACCTGTGATAACAGACAGAGATAATCCACATCACCTGTGATAACAAAGAGAGATAACCCATATCACCAGTGACGAAATTACGGGACCTTTACGCCTCGTGTTAAATTTCCTGCGCTGTGACCCCTAAAATGAAAACAAGGGAGATAATAAAACATGATAAAACCCCACCCTTCCCCCATTTTCTCTATGTTATACCTCGGGGGCGGAAGTAGACTAGCACTGTTGACTGAAACCAAATGAAAATAGATAATGACCAATCAGCGTTCATTGACAATAAGTTATAAAAGCTGGTCTTACGTTTTTGGTCACCAACAGCGATCTTACGTTTTTGGTCACCAACAGCGATCTTACGTTTTTGGTCACCAACAGCGATCTTACGTTTTTGGTCACCAACAGCGATCTTACGTTTTTGGTCACCAACAGCGATCTTACGTTTTTGGTCACCAACAGCGATCTTACGTTTTTGGTCACCAACAGCGATCTTACGTTTTTGGTCACCAACAGCGATCTTACGTTTTTGGTCACCAACAGCGATCTTACGTTTTTGGTCACCAACAGCGATCTTACGTTTTTGGTCACCAACAGCGATCTTACGTTTTTGGTCACCAACAGCGATCTTACGTTTTTGGTCACCAACAGCGATCTTACGTTTTTGGCCACCAACAGCAATCTTACGTTTTTGGTCACCAACAGCGATCTTACGTTTTTGGCCACCAACAGCGATCTTACGTTTTTGGCCACCAACAGCGATCTTACGTTTTTGGTCACCAACAGCGATCTTACGTTTTTGCGGGAAAGATAACCCCATAGCTTCACGAGACAAAACAGTGGCAATTAGAGTTCTACCTGGTATTTGACCTCGCTTGTTTTTTTGATGACATCTACCAGCAGTCCATCACTGTTTACAGTCGCTGTTCACTGCTTGACGCCCGTCCATCACCTGCGTACTGGTACTGGACCAAAATAACTCCTCCTATTGACGTATTCGTAAGTGTTGTGGAAGGGAAATAATATTTAACATTTTTTATGTCTCTATATTTTACGATTTATATTTACGATTTATAAGCAATGTGTATAATTTCAAAAAGAAATCTTTTTTTTTGTGTTCCCTTTTTCGGATAAGGCATCATGTTTTGTAAATTATATTCAATGCACACACACACACCAGATTTTATATCTGAAAAATAAAATAAAAATGAAAAAAAAATACATTCAACCGTCTGTTAATAAGTGCATCTTAAAAACGATTAAAAGGTAATTTTAAAAATGGCCTATGCTATTCTGAATACAAAGGAATGAACATAAAAACATATTCAATTCGCAATTCATATTAATTATAATAATAATAATAATAATAAATTGATTATTTATATAGCGCTATATCCCAGTAAGGAACTGGGCTCACAGCGCTTTACATGAAAGAAATAATATACTTATAAGTATTAAATTAACATTCATATCACAACAAACACACAAAATTACAATACATTATACATAAGCTACGTTAATCATTTACAAGTAATGTTGTTTCATCAATTATAAAAATAAATTTTGAAAAGATGTGTCTTAAGTGCAGTCTTGAAGGACTTGGTTGTTTGAATACTACGTATGTGTAATGGTAGAGAATTCCATTGTTTGGCTGCACAAAAAGAGAACGACCTTTCACCAAACGTTTTGGTGCGTGTCGTAGGAACAGAGAGAACGCGTGTGTCTGCAGAAGATCTTAGCTTGCGAGTGGGTGAGTAGACCGACACAAGTTCAGTAAGATACGATGGGCATGAGTCCGAAAAGAAATTGTGACAGAGAACGGCCAGTTTGTAATAAATACGGGCTTGTATAGGCAGCCAATGAAGTGAGCGAAGAACTGGAGTAACATGGTCATGTTTTTTTGCCTTGAGCACCAGTCTGGCAGCTGAATTTTGAATTTTCTGTAGTTTTTCAATGCATTGAAATTAAGCGTTTTCAGGATCACTTCACTAAATTTAGTCAACTTTTGTTAATACGTTCGGCAGCGAAAGTTTATAATGTATAGTTTATATAAAGCTTACGTAAACTGTTTATAAGTGTAAGTTTATTTGACATAGGCCATCACTTTCAACATAAAATAAACTAGCTACATCTATTGTTTTTAATTAAATGTCGAGTTATGAAATACATTTTAAAAAATCCCAATTTTATTCATTGCGTGTAAAATATTAATACAATGCATCGTGAAAATAATTGAAATAAAATAATTTAAACACATATGTAATATATAAAGCTCAGTTGATATTTTTATGTTTGTTACTTAGTATCCATTAAAAAAAGGCTACTGCTTTGTTGACATTTTTCCAAAAGATCTCTGCCACTGTAGTCACTAAAAAAGCTCTTATATATTTACGACACTGCATCGTAACACAATTGTAATTAATAAAATATTTGCAACAGCATCTATGAGATAAAGATAATGAATATAAATAAAGAAATTAGGCTACATTCCTAATTTTAAAAAAAATAAACAAAAAAAATCAATTTTATGTTAAAAACGCATGTGAAACCATGACAATAATTACTTTTAAAAATGGCCTAT